>CM077243.1:14191578-14791578 GCA_039654775.1 Spinibarbus caldwelli | reverse complement strand
CCCAAGACGATGCATGAAAAGAAGTAGATCAGGTACTTAACTAGAACATAAGAAAGTGATGGAGAGTGGGTGAAGGTGCAGTGTCGCAAAGAGGTAGCAGGAAGACTTTTATTTTGAAAAGTTTAATACTTACAAAGCTGCTTTGACACAATCTGTATTGTAAAAAGCGCTATATAAATAACAGTGACTTGACAACTAAACACAAATTACAGCAGCCAAAACCGTTTTTCCAGCAAAAACTACAGAAGCTAACTTACGTTACGTGGTCAAAAATCACTGCTACAGAAAGCCGCTACGGTGAATGAGAGAGCTCTTCGCGCTTCGTTCATTATCTCTCACTGGATTGCCAAAACTGGGAAACCACACAATTCAGGTGAGACTTTTTTTCTACTCTGCGCTAAAGAGGCTGTTTCTGTTATGTGTGGACAAAGAGCTGCTGATCAATTAGCACTGATTCCAGTGTCAAATGATACGGTGACCAATCATATTGGGCGAATGGCAATGGATGTGAAAAGAGCAGATAATCATGAAAATTAACTCGAGTTTTTTCCTCTCCAACTTGACGAAAACACTGATATTGCCGGAGAAGTGCAGTTATTGGTTTACGTCAGATTTGTTGAGTGAGCAGAAACACTGATGTTTTTCTTCATCTTTCTAGGTGCTTTTGAAATGTGGATTGTCTGGTATTTCTCTATAAACTGCTCTCATTCAGTCAGACTATATCACACTGCTCTTTTACCTCCACTGTTTGGACACAGCCAGGCTTCTAATGCAGCCATAATAGCTTATTTTATGTCCGGCTGGTGTACAATGTTTGTGTGTGCTTGGTTGAGAGTGAGAAAAGCAATAGCATTTTCTCTATAACATGAGACTTTGGGGATAACAATGCAAGCAGCTCCATCACCATTAAACTGAACAAATAACCATGTCAGGTTTCCAGACCATTATCACATTTCCCACTGCTTGCTGCCTCTATCTTTCTACCTCATTCACGAAGCTCAACTGAGAGTGAGAGGGAAGGTTTTCCTCATATTCTTTGCATCAAGTTTGTGTTAGTTAGAAAGCGCTGAGTCTCCCCTGTTAATTATTTGATTAGCTTAAACATTTCTTACTCCAGCAGTCTTTCCCTGATAATTGCTCCTGCTAATTCATCTATCAGCAGTTTGCCCCCCCCCCCCCCCCCGTGCTGCTATTTATCTGCAAATTATAGCGGAAAGAGTGCTACAACACGATCGTGCCCCCAGGCCTGGAGATAAACACTAGCATAACTAACTATATATCCATTTCTCACTGCATCTTCCCTCCGGTCAGATTGTCTTGAGGATTCCCTATTTTCCTATAGGGCTGTTAAAATTCTATTATAGACCATTAAATGGACAGTTTACCCCAAAAATATATTTATTCTTCTGTGTATTACAGATATAAAATATCTCAATTTTTTATCACTGGCAGCTGAAATGTGAGTAAATGATAACAATTTTCATCACACTATTTCTTTAAGAAATTTCACACAAGCAAGACTGCAGCAACATTATTTAAGCTGAACTGTAAAACCAACAGTTTTAATAGAGCCAAAATAGAGAAAAAATAAATCCATCATGACGCTTTCATCTTAAATGCCAACATCTAACCTAAATCATGACCTTTCTCTTGCTACCTGTGACTGACCTTTTCTGCCAGGCAGCTTTATGAGTTATAGGCAGCGGGTAGATGACCTCTGCCCCTGGATTGGGTTGCACCTCCTGGTTGTAAAGACCTGCATCTGGAAGGCATTGCACCAGCAAGTCACTATTACCCATTACCCAGCCCGGAGGCCATCTGGGACACCTGCACACACACATGCTTCAACAGGCAATGGGCTCATACACCAAGCCCTTGTTAAGCAGCCAGCAGCCCACTTTGAGTGCTATTTCATCAGGATACGGAGCCAGGGAAACGACCATCAGAAACTGGAGCTTGTGAGGCTCGAAGGGCCGCCGGGTGAGAAGCAGGTCACCGCATCTCTCATCCAGCTGTGTGGACCGGAAGAGAGGTCAAATATGCAGGAGCAAAGAAAGGGTACATGTTCTTCGAGGAATGCTGATGACGACCATCACGAGAAATTAAAACAGACTGTGAATTCACAGATTCAGTGAAAATTCAAGAGGATTTCTATTCATTTCTATTTAGGATTATAGGATTATTATTTAAAAGAAAACGTAAAATTTCACAGTAATACTTTAGGGACCAATTCTCACTATTAACTAGTTGCTTATTAGCATGCCTATTATTAGCATATTGGCTGTTTATTAGTACTTATAAAACACATATTCTGCATGACCATATTCTACACCCCTAATCCTACCCAATACCTAAACTTAATTAAAGTACCTTACTAACTATTAATAAGCAGCAAATTAGGAGTTTATTGAGGGAGAAGCAGTTAATGGCTTGTTAATGGCGAGAATTGGACCTTAAAATAAAGTGTGACCAAATTTGCAGATGCATAATAAATGAGGTGCCTGATTCATATCTAGATATCAGAAAATAACAGACTGGGGCTCTTTTGACCTAGCAATGTTTAGAACTAAATTTTCAGATTTATGTATTTGAATTGCATCTAAAATTTCCATCAATTTGGATTACACAATTTTAACATAAACAAAATAATAAACTTAATGTAATGCATATATCATTCATACAAAAATGAAACCAATTTCTGTTATAATACTATTACATTGGATGTGTTTTAAATACATACTATTTGGGATTATATATTTAACATCAATAAATCCAACAATTCATCTATCCATTTGACTACATGATTTTAATAAACTTTATGTATTGCATATTTGTCATCCATACAAAAATGAAACAGTTAAGATTTCTGTAATAGTACTAATAAACAATGTATATTATTATATAACAATAATTAGGTTTACATATTTACCATCAATGAATCCAGTTTGTTTCAATTTCATACATTCCAACTAATTGAATATTGCTTTGTTACAAAGCCATATTTCAAACATGATCATACTTTTTAAGCAAAAAAGTTTAATTGTTTTCATGCTGAACAGATGCCAATTCTAAGCAATCTGAACGCATTTTGAAAATGTGATTACTTAAATAAAATCAAACAAATTTAAAGAGTTAATAACAAGCTGTTCCATGATTTTATGAGTGCATTTTACCGGTTTCTTACATGTTTATTTTTATGTATGACTTACAAATATACACCACATTTAGTTTATTAGTTTGCTTATGTTAAGACTGTGTTTTTCAATTAATTGGACAATTTTATATGCAATTCAAATACATAAATCTTTCATTTAGGCCCTTTTCCCTAAGTGTAGCAAACATGGGAAACATCACTCACAACTTTACATTCATGCAGACGCTTTTATCCAAAGCGACTTATAGTGCATTCAGGCTATACTTTTTTTTTTTATCAGTATGTGTGTTCCCTGGGAACTGAACCCACGACCTTTTGCGCTGCTAATGCAATGCTCTACCACTGAGCCACAGGAACAACTTCTTTAGATACCACCCAGAACATTGTGGTGCCGTGTTTTGCACAAGCAAGCACCACTCACTTGTCTTTAGAAAATGCAGGAAAATCGACTTAGTCTTTTGTGGAGGGGTGCCATGAATGTCATAAGTTGGCTAGAGCATGACACCGTGTAAGTTAATAACAGCTGTCAGACAGAGACCTGCTGGGAGAGAGGCTGCATATCACAGCCAGCCAAACCAATGACTCTTAGCCAGAAACAGCAGCACGGCCCATAGCCAAGAGCAGAGAGCAGGACAGTGGAATTACATCCAGGCCTGACTGCCACACAGAACGGAGTAAGAGTGTACCACCATTTAACACAAGAGCTCAGTTTGCTTTCAGTGAGAGAAGGCAGAAATTGCCTGTGGATGAGCTGGATTTAGATACATTACAATAATCTGGGAGCAATATTTACTAACAAGCTTCACTGTCTGCTGTCTTAATCGCGATTAAAGCTGTACAACATAACACAAACAAAGATGCACACCAACACACACACACACACACACACACACACACACACAAGTTAGTAATATAAAACATTGGGCTTCCCACTCACCAATGCTTTTGTAAACACAAACATCTGAACTGAAAGTTCCTTTAACAAACTAGGGGGAAAAAATTGAACATGCACATGTGGCTTGTGTAGAATTATTTTTTTTTCAATGTCTTTGATGATTTCTTCCATTCCAGCTTAATATGCAGAAACAAAAATAGGTACAAATAGGTACTGTAAGATATATGTAGAGTGATTAAACACTGCGGCTCTGTGGTACTGTCAAAACACTGCTCTGTTTGTTTGGAGCATCCCAACAAGCACAACCTAGCAACATTGGCTCAAACAATACGACGATTTGGGGGCATGGCCATCCATTGTTTGACCAATGGAAAAAAAGAAAGAGTGAAAAGGCATTTCACTATGGCCATTTTCCTATTTGCAATATTTCAGCAATTACATATAAAATAGAATCAATGCATACTGTATACATTGCCATTCAAATGTTTGGAGTCAGTAAGATTGTAAGAAAGTGACAGTAAAGACATGTTACAAAAGATTTCTATTTCAAAAAATGCTGTTTTTCTTAAGTTTCTATTCATCAAAGAATCCTGAAAAAAATGCATCATAGTTTCCACAAAAATATTAAGCAGAACTGTTTTCAATTTTGATAGTAATAAGAAATGTTTCTTAAGCAGCATATTAGAATGATTTCTGAAGGATCATGTGACACTGAAGACTGTATTGGCTGCTGAATATTCAGCTTTGCCACCACAAGAATAAATGTAAAATTTTAATTTAAAATAAATAATTTTAAAATATATTAAGAGTTAGTTTTTACAGTATTTTTGATCAAATAAATGCAGCTTTGTTGAGGATAAGAGAAGGTAGTTTTGAAAGGTAGCGTATTTAAACTATGATAATTCTATGTGTAAAAAAAAAAGCAGTTTCTCTGCTGCTTGTTTTCTCGTAACTTCCAAAATAATTGCTATATTCCACTGGGTGGATCAGCCGTCAATCTGGCTGGACCAGTGATACTCTGTGGCCTCTTGCTGATGTGTTTACTCTAAATGACTACTGACAAAGTCTGTAGAAAGTCTGATTGCATAAAAAATAAAACATTTGTTTCATGGAAAAAAAGCTAAACAAAGAGTTTTTCCCCTCCTTAAACTAATCCAGAGTGCAATGATGTGAAGGTTAAAGAATTCCTTGTGACACTGTGTATCTTCACGGCATCAGAGAGACATCTGCTCCATTACAGCGCAGTCTGTCAGTAGAAGCTTTGTCCGCAATTTTATTACTTTTCCATTTTGTCTTCCACAGTCTCCACCTGTCCTTCTGTCATTCATTCATTTGTCTTCCTTCCTTATTTAAAGCCAAAACCCACAGTAGCCTGTCTCAAATCTAACTGCCATGATTTACAGCTGCCATAGTAATTCATACAATAAGTGTTGTAAAGTGTAAAATATTTCTATTTAGCATTTTTCTAATTATATTTTTACCTTTCATACAAAATTCACAGTCAAATATGACAAAAATTAATTTGTGACCTATAATTAATGCAGAAAATTAAATATTTCTTATTAATTTTACATCATAACATTTCTTTGTTTTAAATTAATCAACATTATAAAGCTTCCTGTTCATTTCCAGGTTTAAATTTAATTTCGAAAGCCAGATTTTCAATGGAGACTGTAAATGGCACGCTATGTGTGTGCATGTGGATCTGAAGGTACAGTAAATCTCTCAGGGATTTGAGGGAATAATCAAATAGATTGGTGCATTCTGACAGACCCATCACTTGAGCACAGCAAGCTTTTTGCTTGTTATTTTGTAATACATGCGTTTAAGTCTGAAAGCATTCAAACCTAAGTGTCCTAGTTAACCTTTAGTGGCAATGAGGGATCACAGCAAGCTATCCAATTTTCAGGACATTCAATCCCCTGACCCTATAGGTAGGGAGATTTCACACCTCACTCATTCCCTCGGTCTGTCATCATCTTGATTAAGAAAAAAGTGCAGAAAAGAGGTCAACACTGTGGTAGAAATGTGGATGACCATAGAATGTGTCAAAAATGACCCACTATACTGGCCACAAGATGTATTTTAGCCATGTGGTTTCATACAATTTCGTTTTAAATAGTCAAAAACCCATAAGAGCAGTTCAGGGACAGACAACGTGTTCTGTGTCTGTCTACTAGTGCATAATTCATAAAGTAAACACTGCCAAAAAAAAGTAAAAAAAAAACTTTTATTTTGTAAGATTAGAGAGAGAAAGCGAGCGAAAGCAAGAAAGAAAGCAAGAAAGAAAGCAAGAAAGAAAGAAAGAAAGAAATTGCAATAATTGTTGAATTATTTTAAGAGGACATTTTTTAGTGGACAGATTTTTTTTTTAGTGCACATACTGGAATCCAATCCAAAATAGTATTTAAATCTTTAAAGACTTTAAACTTTAATCATTAAACAAATAAAACAAATATTTCACATTGAAATGCTAAACCCCAGGACATTTTTAGAAGAACTCTCTCTCCCCAAAGTCAGTGGGTTTGAATAAGATGATTATTCAATAAGCCATAAATCAACAATAATATAATTAGCTACCAAGAATGTTAATGGTGGCTAACAATTTATAGCCCTGTATTTTTTTCCGTCTTCATCGCTGGCTTGTTTTAGGGCCAGCAATGCATAACTTTCTACTTTCTGATTATGACGAGTTCTCTAACCTCACAGCTGCTCTGAGACCCCAACGCTTGCTGGCTTCCAACCAGCACACGTCAGCCTCTGGGAGCAACAGTCAGCAATGCAAGCAATAGCCACACACACATACGTACTATTTGTGTAATCACATACGTAGACATGCATGCAAACACAGCTGAGCACAAATATGCACACACTTCAAATAAGAGATGTGTGCTAATGAGCAAACTATAGAGATGAATGCAGACAAACACCACATGATTTTTCAGCAGTTTCACTGTGAGGACAAGGACATTAAAATAATTGCTTTAAATATTTAATCACTCTGACCTGATTGAACCAGAAACTTAGACTTCCTACAAGAGATTTTCACATTTCAATGCATGTTCTAGAACAAACTACACAAGTAAACATAAGCACAAGTTGTGAAGTGTTTTTGAAGTGCATCAGAGACAAGTATTTCAAGCAGCAAACTGACTTGTTTGTATTGATCCCAAGGCTGACCACTTTATACATGGAGGATGAAAGCATTAAAGTGCAGCGCTGTCTGATAGAGTTTACACATCTCTGAAATAAGGTGAAGAAACAGCATCCATACATACAGAAAATACACAACACAGACTCAATGGAAAAATGCGACTAACAACATTGCTGCAAAACTCCAAAAAAGTAACTGCACATGCAATTCACTGCCGTTTTCAGCTAAAATGAACTGTAATGACTTTACAACAGAAACCACCTTTATTCATTTTTACATAAATTATGATTAAAGGAACAGATTAACAAATTAACAAAGTATTATTAATGCATGGTTCCTTGCACAATACTATGTCATGACCTCAAACTGCTTTTATCATACACATGATTCATAAACTAGTACATTTTGATATTTGCATCACATAAGCAGCTCCAGTTGTATGTTTTTTCTGATTTTGTAAACTTGCTCAGTAGCTCACCTGGTACAGCATTGAGCTTGCAATGCAGGGTGCTTTGGGACGAGTCCCGTGAAACACTATTCACAATAAAAGGGACATTTTATTTCCAAACTGCTGTGATACAGTATAACAACCAACGTAATAAAACATTGTCAGATTCAAGTTCTTCTGTTTCAGATAAAACTGAATGCCTTTTTCCAGTGCCTATTCACTGGACATTTTATTATGAAAGTGGGTGTCACAAGCACATTCTTCCAATGAGCCTAAATGCAAATGTGCATTCAGACCAATAAGAAAAAAGCAAAGAAAAACAGAAAAACACATTGAAAATGTAAACTAGCCTAACTAACTAATGTAAACTATTTAAAAAAAAATAAATAAATAAAAAAAAAATCTATAAATGATTACAGAGTAAATAATGTATAATTACTGTATGTAATTGAATAAGAAATACTTAAAATTCTGCACTATAATTCTGCACAGCAGCATCATAAACGTATTTAAGCAAAATTTACAATCTTGGGACACAATATATCAAATTGCCTGAATGTTGAATTTTTTTTTTTAAAGCAAAGCAGTCAGAAAAAAAATATTGTCCACAAGACCAAAGCCATAGGACCTTCCACATCAGACCACAGATACACACACACACCAATGATGTCTGTCTGGGATGCTGTTTGTTCAAGCCTAACAATGCCTTACCCATCATCACTGACAGGTGCTTTTAACCAGGGCTTTGTGACTAGAAACCCTATCCATTACCTTAACAGCCATCCCATTAAGGAATCCCTACCTCTGTCCAAATTGAATGGTCCCACAGTGCCCTGAGCAAACCCACAGGCACTGAATCAATCAGAAGGATGACAATGAAAACAGCACTGTAATGTACAGTCGACTCAACAGTTTTTCATGATGAAGAGGGGGAAAAAAGGACGGATGAGTAAAAAAAAAAAGAATATCATCTGAAATTGGCTCGGTCTCCAGCTGCCTGCCTCGTTTACTCACGCACATTTATCATCGTGTTAATTGGCTAATTAATCACCCGATGCAGTAACCTTTCCACTAGGTGCTCCCTGATGCACTGGAATCCCCCGCAGCAAACATCCCGAGGTTACAGCTCATACTGCACATGCACGTCCACCCGCATTGTCTGATTGGCTTGACAGGTTTGCATGTCTGCGTGTGTGTGTGTGTGTGTGTGTGTGTATATACTGTGGTGCAGCATAAACACACGTCGGAACTTTCAACTGATTTCTATTGTTTTTAATGATTGCCTAATTGTACTTTCCACATTTTCATTCATCTACTTTTTTCATTATTTATCATGTTTATTAAGCTGTTTTGGTCCCAACAGTCGAGAGAAAACCAGACCCACACACAAAATGACTTTTTGATAACACAACATATAAGAAGAATTGCAAGCAAACAGATTTTTATTTTAACTTTTTTAATTAGGGATGCATGATATATTGGTACCATATAAATTTTTTGATAAACATAATTCATAATTTATGAGTAGATATTGGAAATATTTTGGCCAATAATTTAAGTTAATCTTTAAACAATAATGCATCGTGGTACTCTCATGAATGACTGAACTGGAAGAGAAGAAATCATTGAATAAAGTAGGGCTGCAACTAACGATTATTTTGATAATCGATTAGTTGGCCGATTATTTTTTTTGATTAATCAGATTTTTTATTTATTTATTTTTTTTAAAAAGCCCAATTTTATTAATTTTTTATTTTTTATTTTATTAACAAAAACACTTCAACATTCTGCCAAAATGTCCTTCAAATAAACGTGTCAACTGAATGCTATGAAAACAGTGCTTAATTTATTAGACCACCTGTCATAATAAAGAGAAAACAGATATATTTTGGGAATCTGTCAAAAAAATTGTTTAAATCTAAGAATGTTATTGTCATTTATTGGGCAAATAAACTAAGTAGGCTAGTATTTAATAACAATAACAAAAATGTCCTCCTATGCCTTTCATAACAGCTTGCATTCTTGCTGGTATTGTTTATGTACTTTTTGACTGTAATTGGGTATCTGAAAAAAAAAAAACACTATAAAGTGCTTGACTATATTTTTTCTGCCTTTTTTTCATAGATAACAGCAATAATTATATTATAGCACTAGAAATAGCCAACTACTGTTACTAAAGAGCTTATGCATATTGGAGGACTAACCAATACAGAAAGCTAAAAATGATTTTGGTAATCACCAATACTGTTAGTTTAGAGCAGCAGTGGCACAAAACTTACAGAATTTGTTTAAAACCTTACATAAATTTGTTTTAATAAATTTGTTAGGCACTGTATAGTGAACATAGTTTAAATCTCTACATTAAAAATTTAAATAATAATAAATATAATAAGGACGAATAAAAACATAAACTCAGTGTTAACCAACAGGTGAGAGTAATGTTCTGTAGGAACACACATTCACTTTTATCACAGTCGCCTCTTACTGTCATTTCTTTATCCTGTAAAAGGCGGTTATGAAGCGTTTGATATTTATATTCAGAATTACACTCTGTATCCCTTTACAGTTCCTACTCTCATAAAATACATGCGCTATATGTTGACTTTTAAACCTTAATTTAACGTTCAACAACAGATATTTCAGCACAGTGAATGTTTTTGCGCTGAGTATTAACTCTTTGACCATTCGCAAAGAGCTTGATTGACAGGCGAGATCTGACCAATCAGAACGCGGATATTATGTGCCGCTGCTGCTATCCGCCATCTTGCCCGACAGCTACGGTCTGTCTCCATATAAATACATGTTAAAACGGGGTAAAAAAGATCAACTGAATTGAAACTTTTTCAATATAACTAAATATAAAAACGTGCGGAGGGTTAAGCTGTGCTGTTGCCACGGTAACGGCAATAAGCTAAGGTATTCCTTTAAACTACTTGTTTTGCGTACCAGAAAATCTGATATGTCCGGCGCTGTATGCATAGCTTGCAGTGTTTAAGTTAAATACTGAGTGTTAAATAATAAAACAATATAAAACGTGTGCTCATCATTCTGTGGACAAAATCCCGTGATGTGCACTCATCTGTTTTCAATGCAGGTTAACCGTGACGCTTCATGTCATCTTCCCACTCATTAAACTATGACAGGTCCTTTACTGCAAAAAGATGGTCACTGTGACACTCTAAAGTGATGAAACTATGGCGCTATGTACTTTTTTAAAACCATTTTTTATAGGTTTCACGTTATATTGTCGGCACGGAAAATATGTAAATGCGCATGCCCAGTAGCCACAGCTGTATCCCTTCTAACCTTAACCACAAATCAGAGAGAAGAGCAGATTAACTTCGGTAGACTTAAACTTAAAATGATGTGTTGAAATAAAACACTTTCTGATGTTTATTTTGTGCTTTAAGTAAATATGAAAAGACGATCGGTTCATGTGTTTGAACTGAGGCAATACAGTGATATGTCACGACACACTGAAAGCCACAAAATGGTATTTATTGTTTGAATTTATTTAAAAATGACTCAATTTAAAAGCTGAGAGTCCTGAGACCTTGTTTCATATCAGAAGTAACCTGCTCTGTCTTGTCTGTCGGTGTGTTGTCAGTTTCCTCTTTGATCTGCAATGTATTTTTCACTGCGTGAGGACATGAGTGTAGTGTGAGAGCGGCACTGTTTGCTGGTCATGGCAACAGTAACTAAGGGTGGGCGGGTTTTGCGAACGGTCAATTGTCTCCTCTCTACTGTGTTGCTCCGTCTGTCTGACGCGCCGGCGCTCATTCAGTAAAGATTTACTATCAGGACGGATCTTTATACAAAAATGGAAATGCTCGCACAAATTTGTGACATTTACAGATCAGTGTTAATTTTGACAGGCATTTTTGATTTAGTCTTAGTCTTAGTCTTGAGACGAAAATGCTTAATAGTCTTAGTCACATTTTAGTCAGTTGAGTCTTTTATAGTTTTAGTCTAGATTTAGTCGACAAAAAGTCATTACATTTTTGTCAACTTTTAGTCATTACTTTTAGTCAAACTGCAGGTACCAGCATTTATTTAGGTAGTTATTTTATATGTAGTCTTCTAACAGAAATAGTCATCAGTTCTTCTCTCTTTAGACCAAATCAATTAAGCTCATGAGAAATTTGAATCAAGAATTGAATTTGAAAAAACTGGAATAAATGATGACAATTTTCATTTTTGGGTTGAGATACAAATTAAACTCATTTTAAAGATACAGTATGTTTACTTAACATGTTTACATTTATTTAACATCTTTTGTTGGTTAACATTAATGACACAGATAGGTATTTAATTAGGAATGCTGTCCCTTTAAGACGGAAGGCATGCATGTAATACTGACACACTTTCAGTTTTCACCCTCCTGTTTACATTCACTTAAGCCATAACTGACTGTATTTATGTGAGATAATCTACATGATGGACATTTGGACTGCTGTGTGTGTATTTGAGCACTGAGAACTGATTGCGTGCTGTGTGACAACTGAAGAAGTGGAGCATGCGCGAGAGAGAGCACTTCTATCAGCGTGATTCCGCCTCTCCCGCCTTCACTAACTTTAAGTTAATCAACAAAGAATTGTGACTCCCGGGAAAAACGGGACATCAGGGCACCCTATCTCTAACCTGAGGCCATTGTTTCAGATCGCTAGTTCGCGTTTTGGTAGCCTGTCCATCCACTGCGGCTGCCATACTGAGACTAGATATGCAAACGCCCCTTATCCGATCGCAATCCAATGACAGAGATTAACACATTTTGAAAGACAAGACAGTTAACTTATCCTATAGGATGTATTTTGAATGTCCGGTAGTCCTAAAATAACATTCTAGTCCCGTCTTGTCTTGTTAACGAAGATGCGGCATACATTTGTCATAGTTTTTATCATCAGATATTATTTTTATGCTCGTCAACGTCACGTCTTAGTCACAGAAAAAATGTTCGTTAACGAATATTTTTTTTCGTCATCGTCTTCGTTGACGAAATTAACACTGTTACAGATAAGGATATGACCGTAAACTGAAAGTTTTTGCGCTGAGGACGCACACATCTCATCTGTCAAAGCGCCTGACAGAGCAAACAATTACGCTAAACTAATGCATTAGCTTAAAGCTGAAAATAAAGAATTACTCAGTGCTGTAATTTGACGCAACCGGCTGAAGTTGGCTGTGCACTGTGGGCAGACCCGACTAATCGATAAAGAGAATCGTTTTCGATTATTTTCATTATCAATAATAATCGATTTTATCGATTAGTTGTTGCAGCCCTAGAATAAAGTCATCATTTTTGTTTTCTTTGCGTACAAAAAGTATTCTCGTAGTTTCATAAAATTAAGGTTGAACCAATTATGTCACATGGACTTTTTTTAACGATGTCCTTATCTGGGCCTTGAACCTATGGAGCGTCTGAAAGCTCTCAGATTTTATTTAAAAAAAATCTTAATTTGTGTTCTGAAGATGAACGAAGTTCTTACGGGTTTGGAATGACATGAGGGTTAGTAATTAATGACAGAATTTTCATTTTTGGGTGAACTATCCCTTTAATATTATACCTAAATACATATATACAAGTATGCATTTTAACATGGGCTATTTATTAGTTTTCAGCCTTATCATGAAAATAACTATTGTACATCACTACTTTTTATTATAATCGCACTATGGTTACTTGCAAAATACTGCATCTCAAAAATCATGTGAAATCACTTCACAATATAAGACCATAAAAACTGTATTTCTACATTATTGTAATGCTCAATTAACATCACTAGCTCTAGCCTAGATAAACTACTCACTATAGCACAAAAAATAAGCTCACTTATTACATAATTTAAACTCTCCACAAATAAGCTTGAGAGCCTGTAATTGTTTGCGTTTCTCATAGTTAATGTGTACTGACGGTATGTGACATGCTTTGTGCTGTAGAAAAGCAGCACTAAACTGGATTACAATACAGAGGACTTGAGCAACTGCGGCAAGGCCAGCCAAAAGCCATTAATTCCCCTTTTTCAGCACACGTAATCCTGTCTGTGAGACACACAGCTCACCGAATCCACTAAAATACAACTCCATTAAACAGGTCTATAACCCCCCAAAAACCACAAGTCAACATGCTGGAGTCCTGGACTAAACAGACGGCAAGTGTTTAGACAGGTTCATTTGTATATGTGCGCTAAGAGTTGGGTCTGACTAACCTCTGTGACGACAGATCTGCTCAAAGGCCAAAAATTTGTTTGAATATCGGATTTCTTTTCTTTCTTTCTATTTATGTCTTTCTTAATCGCTTTCTCACTCTCTCTTATAAACAGAAAAAAAAAAACATTTATTTACATAGATTTGTGAATAATGTTTTTACTGTCACTTATGATGCATCCTTACTGAATAAAAGTAACTTCTTCATAAATAAATAAATAAATAAATATATACACATACATACATACATGCATACAGGTGCATCTCAATAAATTAGAATGTCGTGGAAAAGTTGTATTTCAGTAATTCAACTCAAATTGTGAAACTCGTGTATTAAATAAATTCAGTGCACACAGGCTGAAATAGTTTAAGTCTTTGGTTCTTTTAATTGTGATGATTTTGGCTCACATTTAACAAAAACCCACCAATTCACTATCTCAACAAATTAGAATACTTCATAAGACCAATAAAAAAAAATAAATAAAAAAAATAAAACATTTTTAGTGAATTGTTGGCCTTCTGGAAAGTATGTTCATTTACTGTATATGTACTCAATACTTGGTAGGGGCTCCTTTTGCTTTAATTACTGCCTCAATTCGGCGTGGCATGGAGGTGATCAGTTTGAGGCACTGCTGAGGTGGTATGGAAGCCCAGGTTTCTTTGACAGTGGCCTTCAGCTCATCTGCATTTTTTGGTCTCTTGTTTCTCATTTTCCTCTTGACACTACCCCATAGATTCTCTATGGGGTTCAGGTCTGGTGAGTTTGCTGGCCAGTCAAGCACACCAACACCATGGTCATTTAACCAACTTTTGGTGCTTTTGGCAGTGTGGGCAGGTGCCCAATCCTGCTGGAAAATGAAATCAGCATCTTTAAAAAGCTGGTCAGCAGAAGGAAGCATGAAGTGCTCCAAAATTTCTTGGTAAACAAGTACAGTGACTTTGGTTTTCAAAAAACACAATGGACCAACACCAGCAGATGACATTGCACCCCAAATCATCACAGACTGTGGAAACTTAACACTGGATTTCAAGCAACTTGGGCTATGAGCTTCTCCACCCTTCCTCCAGACTCTAGGACCTTGGTTTCCAAATGAAATACAAAACTTGCTCTCATCTGAAAAGAGGACTTTGGACCACTGGGCAACAGTCCAGTTCTTCTCCTTAGTCCAGGTAAGACGCCTCTGACGTTGTCTGTGGTTCAGGAATGGCTTAACAAATTCCTTGACAAGTCTGTGTGTGGTGGCTCTTGATGCCTTGACCCCAGCCTCAGTCCACTCCTTGTGAAGTTCACCCAAATTCTTGAATCGATTTTGCTTGACAATCCTCATAAGGCTGCGGTTCTCTCTGCTGGTTGTGCATCTTTTTCTTCCACACTTTTTCCTTCCACTCAACTTTCTGTTAACATGCTTGGATACAGCATTTGATTGTGTAGCCTAATGAACCAAACTGAGAGACCATTTTGAAGGCTCAGGAAACCTTTGCAGGTGTTTTGAGTTGATTAGCTGATTGGCATGTCACCATATTCTAATTTGTTGAGATAGTGAATTGGTGGGTTTTTGTTAAATGTGAGCCAAAATCATAACAATTAATAGAACCAAAGACTTAAACTACTTCAGTCTGTGTGCACTGAATTTATTTAATACACGAGTTTCAGAATTTGAGTTGAATTACTGAAATAAATGAACTTTTCCACGACATTCTAATTTATTGATATGCACCTGTATATGTGTGTGTGTGTGTGTGTGTTTCTTACTGACCCCAAACTTTTAAACCCCAACCTTGTTAAAGCAGTTATTACCTGGAAAAGTGTATTGGAAATCAACTTTCCGAAGGCCCATTTGTTCTGATGCATTTTGTACATAGATGTATTTTTTTTTTTTTTTGTACAAAATGACATTTGAGTTTAAATCTCCTTTTGGAACTGTTTCACATTTGTGCGGATGTTTGTATAAGAAATTAAAAATGTGTGCTTTTGCCATATCCCTGCTTGTTTATGTGCGTTTCCAGTCACAAAGTATGACTGGAAAAGGATTATAGTCATTACAGATTATCGAACAAGAAGGCAAACAGTTTGTGGAGCAGGTAGAGCATTATGGACTTAAGTCCTGATTAAACAAATTCTCATTAAGCCAAACAGAGCTGCTTTCCCCTCCAGGCTTTCTCATAGCATCCAGTAATGGACCTCACCTCTGGGCGGCTCTGATCCATTATGTACACATGGGTGAAACTCATGTCTAGCTGCAGTAAGCTTAATGCTTAAATAACCTCTTACAGTTATAACCTCCAACTAATATATATATACACACACACACACACATATATATATATATATAGTATCTCACAAAAGTGAGTATACCCCTCACATTTCAGCAATAATTTTAGTATATTGTCTCAAGGGACAATACTGCACAAATGAAACTGGAATATATATTAGAGTAGTCAATGTGCAGCTTGTATAGAAGTACAAATTTACTGTCCTCTACAAATAACTCAGCGTATAGCCATTATTGTCCAAATAGCTGGCAACAAAAATGAGTACACCCTAAGTGAACATGTCAAAACTGTGTCCAAAGTGTCAACATTTTGTAGGGGCACCATTGTTATCTAGCACTGCCTTAATCCTCCTGGGCTTGGAATTGACCAGAGCTGCACAGGTTGTTGCTGGCATCCTCTTCCACTCCTCCATAATGACATCACGGAGCTCCTGGATGTTAGACACATGGTGCTTCTCCACCTTCCGCTTGAGGATGCCCCACATGAGCTCAATAGGGTTCAGGTTTGGAGACATACTTGGCCACTCCATCACCTTCACCTTCAGCTTCATCATCACATCTTGGCGGTGTGTTTGGAGTCGTTGTTATGTTGGAAACCTGCCGTTCGGCCCAGTTTCTGAAGGGAGGGCATCATGTTCTGCTTCAGAATGTCACAGTACATGTTGACATCCATGTTTCCCTCAATGAACCGCAGCTCCCCAGTACCAGCAGCACTCATGCAGCCCCAGACCATGATGCTACCACCACCATGCTTGACTGTAGGCAAGACACAATTTTCTTGATATTCCTCACCAGGGTGTCGCCACACATGCTGGACACCATCTGAGCCAAACAAGTTTATCTTAGTCTCATCAGACCACAGGACATGGTTCCAGTAATTCATGCTATTGGACAGGTTGTCTTCAGCAAACTGTTTGAAGGCTTTTTTTGCTGAAATGTGAGGGGTGTACTCACTTTTGTGAGATACTGTATATATATTCTACAAATTCTACACAGCCTTGCAAGATTGTGCCATTGCGTTTAAAGACGACAGAAAATTGGGCGTACGGTCGTTTCAACGCAAAACTTGGAATTTATCAATATGGACGTGAGCGGTGGCTACGATCAAATCTCATGTCTGGTCTCAGCTTGTGTACGCAAGTGTTTGAACTTGCACACAGCATAGTAAATCGGGTGGAGAATTGTAGAATGACAGCATTTTGTTCATTTAGGTTATTTTCCTGACCGTCAACCGAAGCTCATTAGTCGATCGTTAACCAGTAAGATTAGAATGTCTTTTTTGTTGTTGTTGTTTGTTTTATATAGGGCTTTAGCTTTATATGTGTGAATAGCAGCGTAAACAACAGAACATGAGGATTCAATCGTCGCATCATGCACCTGCAGCACTTCTGTGAATGGAGAAAAACAGAAATTAAGTCTATAAAAGGAATAAAATAAATAGGACCACACAAAATATATAATAGGCTATAAATAGCCTATTATAAAACAAAAGGAAAAAAACTGTGCAACAAGTATAGGCTACGCTCGTTTTTGTGATACTCTTAATGCATTTTATTTCTGTTCTTTATATCTTGATTTTATTCATCGGATCGCGCTGGCACTTCACCCACACACTAACAACATTAGTTCTAGCGTTGTTTGACATTTCAGCTATTCATCATCAAACTAAAATGCAGTCAACGAAATATAAAAGTTACACTGTTTATATTAAAAAGTCTGCTGTGAAATCAGCGTGCAGTGCCCAAACAAACATTTTTACGCATGTGAAGGATTTTACGCGAATATCGGAACATGAGTTAAGTATAAAGCCATGTTTAGGCTACATAATAAATAATAGTTTAACAACCAAATAATACAAATATTGCAAAAATGGAAACATTTGGATTCTTGTTGAATGAGAGAGGCTCATGAGCGCAATGGCATTTCAGTTTTGCTTGACGTTTGTGTGCTGTTTATAATAATATAGCTTATAGCATGATTTTTTTTTAAATTTTATAGTTTAATATATAATTTTATAGCTGCTTATTTTGTCATTCTTGGTCTGTAATATCGTTAAAAGTAAAGGATTTGTTGTGGACTGAAAGGAACTAAATAGGCTAAATAATGTTTATGTTTGTAAAGGTTTCCTTATATTTACCGGTATTTAATATACATAAAAATAATGAAATTCTTTGCTGTTACAAGGATAAAGGGTGTTTTTGGAATAAGATAAATTTCTCTTTCATGTGAGTACTTACTCTTTTTGACCGGGTTTTGTTTCTCGTTGTCGTAAACTCTAGGGGCGAGGCTTCTAAACTGGGGTCTTTTTAGGGGCGTGATATTCAAATGATGATTGTTTTCAGCCACGACATTTATCAACATACAATCATTCGTACAATGAGATTGGTGGCATATGAATGTTTCATGAATCACACGTGAACTCTGTCGTAAGTTGATTTGTGCACACGGATCTGCGCTCCTTTCTACGTTAGATTGATAAACGAGGGCCACTGTCAATATATGTGGTCTTATGATTGTGTTGCTTGTGTATTTGCCTTCTGTTCTGGACGATCCACAATGTACCATCCCTAACCAGTCAAAGGTCAAAAAACTACTAATTTCTACAAAATGGAGGAGAGCAGATCCAATAAGTTGGAGTAATCAGTTCAGCATGGGGAGCAAAGCATTCAGAGAGCGGGAAAGGAAGCCTAGGAATTTCCGTCCTCGCACACTCGCCTGCCAGAGACAGCTTTAGGATTTTACATGGGTCTTTGCATGTGTCAATCAAAGTCTGCAAGCGTGTCACGGCCTTTAAGCACCACAGGAGTTTCTGTGTGGTGGACTCTATTATTTTAGGAAAACAATTTCTAGGAGTTAAAAACCCTTTTCTAGAACACTCAAAATTACATGCCGCCCTCCGTGGAACAACGTACCTGCACCAAAAGCTCTTTCTTTCACAAGTACTCACTAATGGCTCTCCTCTGTCCTTCTGAAGAGGCAGTGCACAACTTGTTGCTCTCAGAGTATTACGTATGAATACACTTCAACACAAAAACACACAGTATGAGGGAGAGATTTTTACACTAGTGAAAAAGAGAGAGGGAGACACTGAGTGAGAGCAATGTAGTAATAAAAAACTAGAATCAACTAGAATCTTGAATCAACTAGAATCATCTGAAACCAGACAAGGTGAAAAGTGTTCACCAGCTGCCTCTGATGGACTGATAAATCTAGCTCATACACATAACACAGACACAAACACACTTCTTCACCTTACACAATCCACAATCAGTGCTGAAGACTGATTACTGATGAAAAATTACTGAAAATTAATACATTAGGAACAAATTAGGGTCCTGAAAGTACATTTAACACATAGCACACATGGTGTGCAATTGTCTCTAGGGGCAGATGCCCAATTTACTCCAAATCTACCTCATAAGAGAGAGGAATCCACAGTTGAGCATGGCTCAGAGCAGGAAATGACCACTAGTTTATCATCACCATTTTGACTGATTGACTCATTGTCCCCCACCTCCCCAAAGCAATTACTGGAAAAGCAGCTGGAACGTGGAATACTTCTGTAATCAGAAATAATATTGAACTGTGCTAATACAGTGTTCTGTGTAGAAAGCCTAGTACATGCATTCTTAAAACTGGAGATTTGTGAGGAAAAATGAAAAGATAATTTTTAATTAAATCATAAAAATGTAAAGTTGAAATAAATACATGTAAATAATGATATTTTTAATCAAAATAATAATAATAAAAACAAAATGTTTACCTGCATGTGCCCATTAACTGACATTATCAGAGAACCTTGAACATGTTTTTTTTTTTTTTTTTTTTTTTAAAAAGCTGAAAAATTAATTTAAAATCTCAGAAGGCTTTATTTTAAGAAAATAAATGGTTGACCAAAAAGTTGATAGAAAATGGATGATAGAAAAGGATTCAAATTATGTAAAAATCTTTTCCTCTATCATTAATGATGTAAAATGTAAAATTTCAACACTCCCAGTTTATTTAAAAAAAAATAAAAAAAATAAAATAAAATAATAAAATAAAATAAAATAAAATAAAATAAAATAAAATAAAATAAAATAAAATAAAGCAGTGTCATGTTAATATACAAAAGAAATACCAGAAGAAGTATCTTAGCCTATATTACTTACAATAAGAAAATACTGATCTAAAACACTGGTGGCCTGGCACAAAATGTGGCGTCACTTTTATTAAAAATGCGGTAACACTTTTATTAAAAATGCGCAAAGCTCTTTATTCAAATTAATTATTGTGTGGAATCATTCGGCATAAGTTTCAAAAGATTTCTTTTTCAAATAAATGCTGTTCTTTTGAACTTTATATTCATCAAAAAAAAAAAAAAAATCATCAAATCACTTGATATATGTAAAACAGTAAAATCCTGCTCCGTAACTTTACCCTCTCTTGCAATATGCCTTGACTACAGTATCTCACAGGAAGCTCTACTGTCTTCACTCCCATTAGCTGTTGCCACATTTAGTCATTGCTCATCAAGTTAACTTTGTCACATCACTGTCAGTGTGAGCGGCCCATAATATGAAAGAGACAGCTTTTATCGCTTTCTGTCTGTGTCGATCACGCCTGGTTAGGACATGGTGCTATTTTCATGTTTTCCCAAAGACGGTCTGAAAAGAAATAAAGTTAATACATAAACGGCACATATGAATGCTCTTTTTTAAACCTAAAGCAGAAGACTGAATAGGTAGGCTATGTTGTTGGGAGGGGGGTAGGGTGGTCACACTGAGAGGTGATGAGGATAATTGCAGAGGACTAACCTGTCATAACAGAAGCTGCATGGAGCAGGCAGCTATTCCACCGGCTAATATCTCCATTAACGAGCAGCCATTACAGCAGCTGAAAATAGCTCCGCTAGAGCAGCAAGACTTAAAATGTGCTCTTTTAAACATAATACTTAGATTTAAAGCAAATCAGCACAGAGGTGTATGAAAGCCCCTGTAGAGAAAATGAATGCTGCATCTTTTAACTGCACTTTTAAGACTTCCATTGTTGTTTGAATTGTCGTAACAGCGGTAAACAAAGCTACTACTATTAATTACATTTTTCTCTTACTGACCAAGCACTGAATGCATGCAAACATAATTATCTTTCTCCTTTCCAATGATTACTCTAATGCTCTAAAGCATCTAGAGCCCATCAAACCTGCAGGAATGTTAATGCTGTGTTTGGCCGGCTATGAGAGTATTCTGTGCTGGTGTGAGAGACTAGTTTGCTGTTCCACAGTCAAACAGATCTAGAGCAGTCCAGTGGGCTGTGAAGGAGAAAGGTGTGCAATATTATCAGACCAGCTTAACAAACCAACTCATGAAACCCTAAAAAAAGCGTTGACTTTCATATGCTTTCATAATGTGTTTGATCTTTAGAAATTACATATTACCAGCATGCAGCTGTATGCAGAGTGTAGTTTTCTGCTTGGTGACAGATTTTTAAAAACCATATTATGTCTGAATAAAGTCAGCCTTGTAAATTACAAGATGACATATGTTTTTTTTTGTTTTTTTTTCACATATCTGTTTTTTTTTTTGTTTTGTTTCTCTGTCAAGTTTCAGTCTCAGTGGCAGAAAAGGTCACAAAAAAGTTGACTTGAAACAAAACTAACAACTAACTAACTAAAGAAAGAAATAATGATGGGCCCAAAGCTGAATATTTTATTTGAAAAGGCAAAGATAATGTGTCAATAACAAGAGTAAACGAGTAATATCAAGTAAGATACTAAATTATACACATTTTCTTTCTGATATGTCTATTTAAAGGGGTCATATAATACGATTTCACCTTTTTAACGTTTGTTAGTGTGTAATGTAGCTGTGTGAGCATAAACAACATCTGCAAAGTTACAAAGCTCAAAGTTCAATGCAAAGGGAGAAATTGTCTTTTACGGAATTAGCATAGCATCGCCTACAGCGAACGGCTGGTAAGGGACTACAACAAAATACTTCTGGGTTACTGACATCATAAACCCAGATAAACCCCGCCCCCGGGAACATGCAACGAAGGGAGCGAGGCCATGCTGTGCTGCTTTAGAGAAGAGAAAGACAACTAGGGGTGCACATAAAAATCTATTAGTATACAGTATGAATCACGATTCTGTCTTCTAACTATTCTAATGGATTCACAGGTTTCAAAATCAATGTTCTAAAGCAGCGGTTCTCATCCTGTTCCTCGCGTCGCCCTGCTCTGCTCTGCACACGCTCTACATCTCTCTCTCTCTCATTCAGATCAGCTCAGCACCAACAATGAACTGCTCCATTTATACACTTATTTTCACATAGCTATGAGAATCGTTATACATGGACACGTGTGCGGTTGCCGTACTGTATTAAAGCTTTAATCGTGATAAAACCGTATATTAAAAGCTAAGCAGTAGCATAATAACAGCGTATCTAAAAGTATGAAACAACAACAAACAAAAAACATAGGCCTACCTTTAAAAGTCGTGCTTGCACAGGTTCTGCGCAATCCTCTTCACTAATATCCTCTGCGTCTCAATCGGACTCAAACTGATAAGCAATATAGACGACGTCATTGTTTACAATACAACCGGAGCGCAAGCCACTGAGTTGAGGGGCGGGACGTTCAGACACGCAGTAGAGGCGGTTTATCCAATCACAACACACTCGGCCAGCTAACCAATCAGAGCCCATTGCGAATTTCTGAGGGAGGGCCTTCACAGAACCCAGAAATCTACCGGCCGTTTTTATACTAGCTGAAAAGCAGTGTACGATACAGGTAAAATATGTGAAAAATAATGCGATTTTTTAAAAACAAAGCATGAACACCTGTTGCTGTGCACCCCATAAATACAATCAAGCCTTCGAAAAAATCCATTAGCCCACCCCTTTAAATGCTCCTACAGCTGGACTGTAATGTATGTACTCTTTATAATTTGTTCAGATTTGTATTTAAATTATGCTTAGTAAAATATTTTCAACCACTGAATATTTTCTTTTAACTTCCATATTCTCTAATCAGCTATTTTATATACAGTAGTAGTCAACATTTGAAGTGGATCAAAACCTTTCATCAAAGTTGTCCTAAAACCAAAATAATACTCGTTCTTGTCTTAGGACAACTTTGATGAGCTTTTTTGATCCACTTCAAATGTTGACTACTGTATATAAAATAGCTAACTACTGTAGATTCCAGTTATTTGAAATTGTGGATGATTGTCCTGCCATAACTCTGCACACAAAGATTAAAAGAGGTTTCTTTCCCTTTTATTTAACAGGCAGTTTTATTGACTTAAAGAAATGATATAATTATGATGAAAAGAATATAAGAGTTATACAAGGCATATTTGTTAAATCCAGACTATGAAGGGATCAGAATTACATTTAAGACTTCTCATTTAATTTGACAAACATCCAGTTTAAGCCCCACCCACTTCTGGTTTTATCCGAATACAGATACAAATAATTTTGATATTGCTACAAATACAGAAACAGATGTTGGCTGCACACGCTTAATAATAACAATTCTCTGAATATTATGACACTATCAAGTGCACTCCCATGCATTTACTCCTGTACTCCAGCACTACCTGAACATCCTTCACCACCATTGCAAACAGCACAGCAACAATGGGCTACACCTTTGAGTAATACAGGCAGACCGTTGCTTATGGACGATAGCATTAGCACAACAATTCAGCCTGCAGGCAGAATTGAAAATAATCACTGTGGTATTTAAAAATTCATAAGTCTCTGCATATAAATAATTTACCTCCTTCACTGTCCATTTGTGAATCCCTTGGCTTTTCAGCCTGGAGAGAAATGTAGGCTACAGGAATATTGACTACCATATTAAACGGAACTCTATATAATTTACAACAGTGAAATAAAGAGACACTGCACTACAAATAAGTTTAGAATTTTACCTGAAAAATAAAAAAATTATGTAAAACTGCTACAGTAAAAACCTGTTCATTGGTTAACTGTACATTATCTTATCTTATCATATACAGTAAAATAAAAATAAAATAAAATAAAATAATAATTATATATATATATATATATATATATATATATATATATATATATATATATATATAGTGTAAATAATTTTTTTGGAAATAAAGAGTATGAATTACTATATACAATAATCAGAATCTGTTATTTTCAACAAGACTATAAGTATAACACATATACTTTTGTACACTAAAATATTGTTAAAATGATGCTAAACTATAAGTCATGTAGCCATCTGTTCCACTATCGGTCTTATTATGGTGGTTATCAGCATAATTTAAGATAAAAAGCAATTTCAGCAGTTAAGTAGGATATATCAGCTGAAGATTTATAGACAGTTATGTACTCTAAAATAAACAGGCACCAAAATGCCCATCCATAATGCCTGAAACTGTAAAGTCATAAATTATAATGTTCTTATCTCAGTAAACCGGATTTTGTGTTTGTGTGTACAATATCATTCAAAAGTTTGAGGTCAGTAAAGTTTTATAATGTTTTTTGAAAAGATGTCTCGTGCCCAACAAGGCTGAATTTATTTGATTAAAAATACATTAAACGATAATACTGTGAAATATTCTAATAATTTAAAGTGTTTTCTTTTGTAATGTATTTCAAAATGTAATTTATTCCTGTGATGGCAAAGCTGATTTTTCAACATTCATTACTCCAGTCTTCAGTGTTCTTCTTACCAATGCTGAAATCAGTTGTGTTGTTTAATGCATCCTGGCTAAATAAAACCACACATTTCCATTAAAAAAAAATAAATCGTACTGACCCCAAACTTTGAACGGTAGTGCATGTATCTGTCTGAGTTTAAGTGTCAGTTGTCATCAGGCAGTCTGAGATCTTGATGTGAACTGGCAGAGAACTTCATTCATGAGAGTGTGAAACCATTACCATGTTATCCTAGCCTGTTTTCAGAACTCTGTCTGGCAATCAATATGGATTCAAACACACTATCTCTCTCTGACATACACATAAGAAAAAGCTCCTAAGCCTAGATTCTATTTTCAGCACATGTATCAGTCACACTATTGCTTAAATATTAACACATGAGAGATGAGAAAGAAGTTGATATGAAATATGTAAAGACTTATTAGAGCAGACTTACATAAGATTGTCCATTTAATTAGAGTAGAGGAGAAGGAGAGAGAAGATCTATGATATTTCATATACTCCATATCAGTGTGCCTATATCTGCTTTGCTCTTTAGAGAGGCAAGTGACTGATCTCTTAATTATTGTCTCTCCTCATCCATCTGAACTTCCCCAGGTCACTGTGTCGAGGAGCATCATGTGGTCATCAGCGCGCCTTTACACCGCAGAGAGGGTCAGAGCAAATAGAAGTGAGAGGAGAGAAAGTGAGAAAAGAGAGTGACTTTTATTGGGCCAGGCAGTGAAGCAGGAGGCTTAGTGTTTCCAGATGTGCCGGCAGTCCCATGAGCGTGGCTGCCCTGCTGTCCGTCCACATTAGAACCGAGCAGCACTCCTAAAATGTGTTCGGAGACTTCACAAGGAACAGACACCGGCTCAGCTGCAGCCACAATACTATTCCTGGAAAAGGAGTTGACATCATTGATTTTTCCTACTGAGTGGGCAGCAAGAGTAAGTGTTTTATTTCGGTAGGTGTTCCAGCACTGTGACTGGACACGTTTCAGAATGAAAGCCATATCATCCAGAGAAGAAAAGGACTGGAAATAGTCCTTGGGAACAATTTCTGTGTAGTAAATAAAGAGGGATGGTATCCAGTTGCATAATGCCAAGTGTTGGAATCTTCTCACGTCTGGTCGGTCTTACTGTGCAATCAATGGGCATTTCCTTAAATTATGAAGTGGCATTTCAAGAGAGAGGTTTTGGGTTTAATTGTATTGAGCAATTAAGGTCAAATGAGGTTTCCAGGCTTCATCCAACTCACAAAACAAATAAAGCAACTGAAAACCATCAGATCTATTTCAAATCTCTTCTGTTCAATTTACTACTGCATAATACAGCAGGGAAAGGAATATTACCTAATCTCAATCTCTCTGGCTCTCTTTCACTTTCCTCTCTCTCTCTCTCTCTAATGGGCATACCACCCGCAGGCCAAGTGAGAATAGAGGGAAAGCTCCCAGAGTTCTCCAGGTCAAGCGTGTGTTTTCCTACTTAGCAGTAAGATGTTTAACCACTGTTTAACCACATTTTTGATTGGTACTCAGACAAACGCCACCAATGACATTTTCTGGGCTGGAATAGGAATGGACGGTGGGAAACGGGAGAGTTAGTGAGGGTCTGATAGTGTGAGAAAGCAGTATGAAAGCTGGCTGAAGACACTGGCTCTGGCACATATGTAGCAAGAGTGATTTTTTTTTCAACCATCACCACACTGCAAAATAAACTATTTTAATCAGTATGTTTTACTGTTTTTCAATAAAAATTCTGAATTACTTCAGAAGTATGGAAATGTAAGCTATCATGTAACAAGACTTATTAAATTAAATATATTACTTTTTATTTTCTGTTTATTTTTAATTACGTTGATTTTAGAATAGCCTTTTTTATTTATCAATATCAATTTTTTTATTTCATTTTAATAATTTTAAACTTCTTTACTTAAGCAAACTTCAACCTATAAACTTAAGTTCTCTCACCAAAGCAGAATCATCCACATATTTGTTTGGTTGTTTGGTTGTATTTTCTTATTCCATTGGCTCTTATTAATATAAATTTTCAACTATACTTTAATTTTAATATATTTTTTAAATAAAAATAAACCTAAATCAAGATATATTCACTGACAAGCTTTAATACTTTTTCGCAATTTCACAATAAAAGGATGTTTTGAAATTTTTCCTGAAAAACAAAACCAACACTGATTAAAACAATTATTTTTTGCAGTACTAACAATGTGCATCTACTGCATGTGAGAAGGTCTATGAGGCAAGTATGAGATGGTTTTGACTCATATTACAGCCAGAAAGAACTGCTATTACCTCCATGTTCACTCACCAGTCGAACGTCATGACACACGGCTGCATGCTGCCTGGGAGTAATTATCAGAGCCTTCCTTTCATACTTTCAACTCTGGCCAAAGAAAGTTGTGGCACTAGCAGCTTAAGCCCCACACATACCACACTAAAAATCACAAACACACACATACCAAAAGCTCTTCTCATAGACGTAAGTACAGATGGGAACATGCAAACCCAGTGGCGAGTGTTTGGAAAACCTGCTTGAAAATATTTATTGTTCTTGCAATTCTATTCATGGTCAAATTCAAGTAATCTGCGCAAATAGGGATTCAGCCTTGAGGGTGACGACTTTCAAACGTAGATTCAGGTTTAAGTTAGTCATGCGAATTTGCTGCACTGAAAAACAGAAAGCTGTTTGGTTTGAAGTGACTGTTCTTCACACATCAAATGAACAATGTGACTACATCTTAAGTAGCCAAAAGATTTCTTTCTTCAGTGTTGGGGAGTAACTAGTTACATATAACGGAATTACGTAATTTAATTACAAAATAAAAGTAACTGTAATCAGTTACAGTTACTGAGAAAAAATGTGTGATTAAATTACAGTTACTTATGAAAATGTTAAGGATTACAAAGCGGGTTACATCTGATTTTTTTCACTCACACTCCCACATACAGATTTAATTGACTTCTTTCAAAAATTGCAGTGACTGCTCTAAAATATGAAACACCAATGTTTCAGAAGTTTATAACATGCTTCTCCGATAACTCTTATATTTCCTATATGGGTTTATGTATATGCTTTATTTTTTAAGATTAACTCTTTTTTTTCCTAAGGAATTGTTAGATCCAGTGTTTCCTGTCATGCAAAGATTTGATTTCAAAAACGGTATCATAGCTTCAATACTACGACTGAGGTGAGACCCTTGAGCAAACCCCCAAACCCCCAACTGCTCCCCTGGTGCCGCAGCAATATGGCTGCCCACTGCTCTGGGTGTGTGTTTACACACACACACACACACCCAGAGCAGTGGGCAGCCATATTGCTGCAGCATTGTATTGAAGTATTGAAGTATAGTATTGAAGGTGGAAGAGAGCGCTGGTTATTCACTCCAAAATCAAAATGGCTTGATAATTGAGATTGTTTAGGTTTTTGGGGGATTAAAAAAAGGAGTGAATTTCTATCATTGTAGGGTGGCTGTGTCCACAAACTGCTAAGACACATTTAAATGCAAATGAAGATATTTTTCATCCAATGTCTCGTTTAAAATTAAAATATTATAATCTTAATTCTAGTGATGAAATATTTCGAAAGTCTGACAGTAATCAGTGTTGAGTACTACTGTTAACCTGCCTGGTTAACATGTTTGAAAATTATTAACAGTTGAAAACATTAGAAATTTAGAAAAGTAATCAAAAAGTAATCAAATGTAATCAGTTACATTACTTTAATAAAGTAATTGAAAAGTTACACTACTTATTACATTTTAAGTAGGGTAACTTGTAATCTGTAACCTATTACATTTCCAAAGTAACCTTCCCAACACTGTCTTTCATTACATTTAATATATTCTATCATAACACTACAGTCACAGTGCAGAAATACACACACTCATTACAAGCCTCAAACATACGCCAAACAAGCCTCGTTTTAACGCCACTTTAGAGAACAAGAGGCTGACCATTCATTTTTTGGAAGGTAAACACAATGTTCAAACCCCAGGAAAAATGCAGCTAATTACATATGTGGGAATTAATTATGGGCAGCTCGTTTATTCACATGGAACATTTGCTTCAAAGTGTCCCACTTTGACTGTTTACAGTTTATTGGAAGCTTTCGTGGTTACAAGACCTGAAACAGTCACTCTTTATTTACCATTTGAGCAGGTTTATGCTAATTAAACTTTCACTCCTGTTCTCTGGGCAATGTCTCCAGAAATGATTATCACAAATCAGGATGGTCATGAGTTTATTTAGCTGAAAAAAGCAGCTGGATTGTACAAGCACAAATATTGGCTGATGTGGAATTTACTTTCAAGAGCCTCTAAAGCTCAGTTCTCTCCAAGAATGGAACACAAGACTATGCCATACTTATTTAGGTACACCACATCAGGAGAGAGGAGCATCTGGTGGTAGACATCAAGCAGGGAGACCGGAAGAAGAGAAACAGTAAGACTTGCTGGACCTTATCAACTCCAAAGCAGGTGTCTTTTAACCAAATGAGCAACGGGCTCACAATTCCAGATCTAGACAAATATTTAGGGAGGTTCTGGCTTGAGGAAGCCTGTACCAGGACAGCGAGTCCCCACATACCAGTGCACACTGTCTCCTCCTTGACTCCATACATCTCCACAGCTATTTTAAACAGAGCTGGCCCTCCCTAGTTTGCAACACAGCATATTCCAACAGTATCTGCCTCTTCTCTTCAGAGGGAGTCTCTTAAACCAGGCTGATTTATCTTCCCCGCACACTTTTAAAGGTCATTTCACTAGCAGAAAAGCTGTCTGGGAGTTATGGAGATGAGCAGGCTGACATTCTGTCTGCTGATCAGCTTAAACCTACAGATTTGTTCATGAAATTAAGGTGACGTGGCAATTAAATGGATTGTGGTTTCAATGTACAGAATTGCAGTCAGATAAAGCTGACCCTCAAAAAATAAAATAGAATAAAATATAGAAAAAGTAAAATAATTTAAAATATACATAATTTTAGAAATATAAATAAAAATTAAATAAATAGCTCACACTGATCTATGAGCTACATTAAGAGATCATAGAGAGATCAACAAATCATATTTCAAACAAATACACACTATATTAGAAATGACTAAAGTTAGTGGTTAAAGTTTTCACTGATTGAAATGAAAGACTAAAAAATAAAACAATTAAAAAAATTAAATACAACAAAAACCACAGAAAGTTAACCTAAAAATCTATTTTAATGGTAAAAATACTATCATCATTATTCTAACAATCTAAGAATAACAGTATTCGTTGTATCAATGTCTTTTAGCGATTCAATCTTTTGGTTGCCATGGTATTTTATTGTTATTGAAGTGTCTTTGGCACAGTCTGGCACATCAAATCACTAAAGCCAGAAACAATTCCCATTTCAAACACATTTATAGAGGCGGCTAAGGATGAAAATGTTCAATAAGCTCTAAGCACTATCTACAGACTTACTCTTTTTCTTCCTTCCTCTTGCTGTGTGCCTATTAGCTCCAATGCCCTGCTGATTCTCGGCACAGGTGGCCACTCAAAGCACTGTAACAATGTGGTATGAGGCAAGAATCATGGGACTGGTACTGAGGAAGGAGCTTGAAGAAGGCCAAAGCCTGAAAGCATTAACCCTGGCCCTCCCAACACAACCTGCTGAAAAATCCCTCTCCATTGATGTTCACAGAGTCAGGCCTGAGGGCAGGTGTCTCCTAACTGACTTTACTGTGTGCTCGTTGGAAGTATCTACAGACACTTAAACTCTCCCTCTCCCAGGTACACGCGCACACATATGCACTGCTCTGAAACCTACTGAGCTCCCAGAGGAAGCAAGGTCTGAAAGCAGGGCTGCTCGATTACGGCATAAGCACAATGATTATTTTGGCGAGTAGTTAGATCAGTGAATTTCCTTTAACTTTAAATATAATTCAACAGAAAAACTAATAAAAGAATTGGATAAAGAAAAAATAAAAAGAAATGGTTACACTTTACTTAAAGCCTTTATGTATAATGCATTATAAAAGTCATTTTAATGCATTAATTATGCCTTGCAATGCACCTTATAATGCACTGTATAATCTCATGAATAATTGTAACCACAGTTAATACATTATAACACTTATCAATTCATTGTTACACTATGCATTTTAAATTCGATTTAATTATTTATGACAAGACATTGTATTACAATGGACAATTGGACATTATGAATAATTATAATGCATTATACCCTTTAATAGCCCTTTATAATGCATTATACATAACGGCTTTAAGTAAAGTGTTACCAAATAAATTAATAAATAAAAAATAAATACGTATAAGCCTACACACATTTGCAAAATGAAAAGTGGCAGAATATCTTCTTTTTTTTTTTCGTTTTCAAAATCGTTGAAAGCCAAATAATAAATGACATATAATAATAAATAACATAATAAATGTGCAAGAAAACAAGTAACTTTTTTTTTATTTGTTTTAACCAATGTTAGTATGTTTTTTAATGCTTATTGGAGTATTGCGTCATTAGCTTAGCAGTCAAACTGCATCAGCTGAAATCAGTTGCGAGTCACCCTTTTCAAGTGTGGAGTGCTGTTTGTGTAGCTTATTTAGAGCATTCAAATCAGACATTTATTAGGTTCAGTGATTGTTAGGATGCCTATGTAGGCAGCAGACCACTCATGAAATTTTGGAACTGAGATATAAACAAACATACTGTTTGATCCTAGCTGCTTCTTAAAAAAAGTTCCACATTACATTACAGTGGTACATTACAAAAAAATAAAAACATTATATGCAAGTATAGAGCAAATTACAAAGTCACAGGTACAGTTTACTATATTTACATTACAGTTACAGTATTTACACTGAAATCAAATCAATACAGCCATCACTAGTGCTGCACTCTTTCTCCAAAACAACACTCATTCGCTGCTAAACTACTTTAAACTGAATATAAACTTGCAAACAATTTTTGATCCCTGAAAGAACTGAGCAAGAAATGAAAGCCATTTATCATACAGTGGTAAATGTCAAAACTCCAGACTCTTTTCTGGAGTCATTTGTCAGATTGCGTGGCGAGCAGATGGGTCATGTTTTAGGGCTACTTCGCTGCTTTTATCAGCTGTTACAGGTGATCATCAAATGAAAAACATTAATGACTAAAGAGAGTTAAAAAGGGAAATGGAGAAAGAGAAAGTATTAGAACAGAATGCAGAACAGAAACAGGTCAGCTGAGCTCATAAACACCAAGCTAAAAACAGAGCATTTAACTGTTACACACCATGCATTTCCCCATTGGCTCACAACATATGTTATGTGCAGATACCTTAGCTCACTGAGCACCCTTATCTGAATGACAAACACGGGATGGGAATACTGGAAGATTCTTAGGAAACAAACAATTGATCTTCCTATCCTCAAATTAGGATTGTTTATCCAAAGATGAATGATGACTCTTCACTAAATGTCATTATCATATATGATGCTTTGTGAAATGTCTGAATGATTAGCACAATTTAATGACATCAGAGAGCATGGATGGATTCAGAAAATGTAAGAACAAACACAGAGGAATAGCATGCCACAGACACACACACACATAAGAATGACATACATTTACACTAATTGGAATAACATGCCACAGACACACACATTCTAGAATAACACATCAGACATTTACACTCACAGCAAAAACAAACCGCACAAGCACACATACACACTGGAATCAAAGCATGCTAATCTATTTTCAAATATCAAAATATCACACCTCAACAGCTGCATAAAAACAATGAAACATACACTACTGTTCAAAATTTTGGAGTCGGTAAGATTTTTTAATATTAGACTCTTGTGCTCACCAACGTAGCATTTATTTGATCAAAAAATATTGTAAAAATAGTGAAATATTACAATTTAGTGTCACGTGAGTCTTCATAAATCATTATTATATACTGATTTGGTTCTCAAGAAACATTTCTTATTATCAATGTTGAAAACAGCTGATATTAATTGTAACAGAAACATGTATTATGTAAAGCTGCTTTGAGACAATATGTATTGTGAAAAGCACTATACAAAACAATGCATTTATTTTAAAAATCTTTTGTAACATTACAAATGTCTGTCATGTTAGATAAATTGAATTACACCCTTGCTAAATAAATAAATTAATTAATTAAATTAATTTAAAAAAGCATACTGAATAGTAGTTTAAAGGGGGAAAAAACATCCTTAAAAACATCCGTTTTTAATTCACTGATATAAGGACTGTCAATCATGCATGAAATTAAACAATCAAACAAGATTACACAATTTTGCTGGTTGTCCATTGGTCTAAGGCACTTGGAAATCTGCTGGAACCTAAGATTAGCTAGTTTGCCAAGCAACACATGTTGGCCTTCAGAGTCAACAATATCTCATGTCACACCCCATCCCATCAGAGCATCTTTAAAACACACACTCACATCATGTAACAAGTTGTCATCTTTAGCGTTGAGCTTCTCGCTGGCACTGGTTCTTTCAAATGGACCTAAACAGTGTTGACTTACTGTATAAACTAGTGCTTCTCCAAATTAGTAGTGTAAATGAGAAAGTAGAAACATTTTGTCGAATAGAGAGTGTGCTGAGATCTATGTGGCTGATACTAGAATCAATTGAATGACTTATTGGTCAAAATCTCCTTGCCTCAACACATGGTTCAGTACAGTCAGTAAAAGCTATATATGTATATAACACCAGCAGATGACATTGCACCCCAAATCATCACAGACTGTGGAAACTTAACACTGGACTTCAAGCAACTTGGGCTATGAGCTTCTCCAGCCTTCCTCCAGACTCTAGGACCTCAGTTTCCAAATTAAATACAAAACTTGCTCTCATCTGAAAAGAGGACTTTGGACCACTGGGCAACAGTCCAGTTCTTCTTCTCCTTAGCCCAGGTAAGACGCACAAGAGGAATACGACAACTGTAGCCAAATACCTTGACACGTCTGTGTGTGGTGGCTCTTGATGCCTTGACCCCAGCCTCAGTCCATTCCTTGTGAAGTTCACCCAAATTCTTGAATCGATTTTGCTTGACAATCCTCATAAGGCTGCGGTTCTCTCGGTTGGTTGTGCATCTTTTTCTTCCACACTTTTTCCTTCCACTCAACTTTCTGTTAACATGGTTGGATACAGCACTCTGTGAACAGCCAGCTTCTTTGTCAATGAATGTTTGTGGCTTACCCTCCTTGTGAAGGGTGTCAATGATTGTCTTCTGGACAACTGTCAGATCAGCAGTCTTCCCCATGATTGTGTAGCCTAGTGAACCAAACTGAGAGACCATTTTGAAGGCTCAGGAAACCTTTGCAGGTGTTTTGAGTTGATTAGCTGATTGGCATGTCACCATATTCTAATTTGTTGAGATAGTGAATTGGTGAGTTTTTGTTAAATGTGAGCCAAAATCATCACAATTAAAAGAACCAAAGACTTAAACTACTTCAGTCAGTGTGCAATGAATTTATTTAATACACGAGTTTCACAATATGAGTTGAATTACTGAAATAAATGAACTTCTCCACGACATTCTAATTTATTGAGATGCACCTGTATATATATATATATATATATATATATATATATACACACACACACATACATATATGCGCTAGCTATATGGGGACAACAATAGGCAGTTCTGCAAAGTTTGAAAAGGGGTATGACACACAAGTGAGTCTATATGTATCGTAACTAATGCAATCAACACATCAAATGGTGACAAGCATAAATGTGCTTAGAGGAGTGTTTCTTACTGTGGTATTCACAGGATAATTACTCAACTTGTGTAGAGGAACAAAAAGAGTGTAACTCAGCATACTGCACACTGGCTTTACATACAATAAAATAAAATAAGTAAAACGGCATAATATATTAAGATTTGTTTTTATAATTATTAATAGTTATTTAATTTTTTACTTATTTAAATGATTAATTATTTAAATATATTTTTAAAAATTAAGTTTATATTAAGGTCCTTATTTTAAACCTGACAAAATAGTGAGGTTTATGCTTAAAACAAGAAGAAAAATAAATAAATAAATAAATAAATAAATATATATATATATATATATATATATATATATATATATATATATATATATATATATATATATATATATTTTTTTTTTTTTTTTTTTTTTTTTTTTTTTTTTTTTTTTTTTTTTTTTTTTGGAATGTAGCCACACAAACAAAACAAAAAAACTTTTATCTTTTCTATCCTTAGATCCCACACTCCGGCCTCATGGTCCACAATCACAGACAACGATTATAACAATAATGCTGTCATTTCATGTGTGACTGAGGTGTTAACAGCAACAGCAGGTGCTGCGGATGTGAGGCTGGAAATACAGGGCAATAGTGCTACACGTACAGTTATAATAAAGCTTGTTATGCACGTGCACACACACAGAGCTATAGAAATGATCTGCGCTCTGAGACAGTCTCAGCCACTAAAATGTCATCTGAAACATTTACAGTGTCACACACTCCATCAAACAGCCATTGAAGACGTCTACAAAGCTTTATGATGGCATGCTAGTTTTCAGAGTTTATCTCAGGATGCATTTTCACATTAAACACACAGACAACCCAGACTGAGCAGACGTTTCATTTTAAAACAGCATAGGATATGTATTCATATTAGGATGGAAGTTATAAATCACAGAAGAACTGTAACAAATGTCTCTATTATAATGGCTTTTTGTTTACAAGTCTCAGCAGGGAAGGATCTAATGACTTCTTTCATATAAACTGCAAAAAATCATTTATTTGATCAATATTTTTGTCTTGATATCCAGTAAAAATATTCACAGATCCTTAAAAAATATATTAATTTATTTGAGAAGCAAAACTGCATAAGATAATGATTAAGAAAAGGATTTTTTTTTTTTTTGCAGTGTAAAGCTTACGAGCTGCTGAAATAATGAATACATGCTTCACATCAGGTTATTAATCATCTCTATGAATTCATCGCTACTCAGCACTGCTGTGGAGTCTCTGTTCAGAGACTGCAAGTTCCCTGTAGCTCAGCACTTTATAAGCTTTGCAGTGATTAAGTACAACAATTAACTCAAGCTAGGGAAATACAGTTACCGGTCTAATTAAATCCAGATCTGCCCCAAGGAGCAAGACTTGGCAACAACATATCAGACTGATAATCACAATATCCGGTGAAAAAAACTGTGACCATATTTTCAGACAAGTGACATCAGGCAAAAATAAGAAATGTTTACGTATGGAACCAAAGCTGTGCTTGCAAACTGATGTTATGGCAGTTTTGAGCCTTACACCAAGTACACTTATCTTTCAATGACAAAAATTCTCACAGATGCAGTGTAAATAAAACATTTCGGCAGATCTTCAAATAAGAGGAGAGAGCGGGCGACTGCTCTAAACACCAGCAAGCGGTGCAGCACTTCAGAGCTTTTCAGAAAACCAGAGCTGAACGAGTGCGGCTGGTCACAGGTTACTGAATCCATCCCACACAGAACACATGATCTGTGCACAAAAGTGGATATTTTTACCTCCAAAATGTTTGCTATAAATTATGCACAGCCAACATCCTTGGATATTGTGTCCTAATAATCATCAACACCACATGATTTTGCACTACAACGATTTGCTATTCACACCACTCAATAAGGAGAACACTAACTGGGACAAACATATTTTTCCACTCTCCGCTGACAGTCAGTAGATTAGCCACACATAACAGATCAGCATATTCCTACTCAGAAATCATTGTACAGGGAAAGAGTTCTCATTTTTAATTACTTTATTGACTTTCAAGCTTTGTTGGATTGCCAACATATACAATGCAAATAAAACTAAACGTGGAGATAAAGAGCCAGATCATATACACAGTGCTGAAAAGAAAATAATTTGCTCTTGGTGATTCAGTAATTGTTTTAAATAGAATAATGTGCTCATATTTTGTGAAACTTCATCTCTTAAGAGCAACTAAGTGTTGTGATGTAGATGTTATGAATGCTAAGAATACCTCTGTGAGACATATTGGAAAGCAGCTGAGAGAGCAGGATTCAGATGGACATTACACCCTACTGTACTGCAGAACATTTGTTTGGTGTGAATTATACAAGCACATCTGACAAGTGACTAAAATGTAGGGGAGAGTGGGGTTAGGCGCGCCACTTAAGTTGTCCTCTAGGCAAGAAAGAATAAATGAGATGTGAAACTAATACAGTTGATTCTAATTCAAGATGTCAGCGTGTATAATAAAGACATAGAAACTTGACTGAAATATGTAGACGTGCCCAACCTTAGGGGTAAACGGTGTCATTGCAATAGCATGCTGAACCATTGGGTCTAATTATTCAAACACGCTTTTGAACATAAATGAGGGGAAAAAAACATACTGTTGCACAATCCAATTCCCAAATCAATTATTTAGCTCTACATATTTTCATGAATCAGCCATAAAAATGGTAAATATTCTGAATGTTTGAATGCAGTGAAGCAATTTGTTTTACATTTTATCATTTGTAATGGTAAAACCTGCAACAGTACCTGTACCTGTACTTTTCTGGCATTGAAAATATAGCTTATATTCAGTATATATTCAGTGTATATGATGGGCCGTTTATAAATGTATGATCATGTGACAAATTTTGCATAGCTACATTAGGAGGCCAACACAGCTTACCCACTGCCACACTCACCTCCAAGTTATGCAAGTTATGAGAGGGTGGGAGATATCAACCACAGAAATTGCTGGCGAAGACCTTGCTGCCACATGGAGATTACGGCGCAAGAGCAATGAGGGACAAACCCAAAAGTGTGTGAGTTATTGATCCAGAAGCACAGATGTGACATGCATGAATGGCAGCACTACTCTAGATGCCAGAACAACCACATCACCAGTGAATGAGACACCCTGGGGATTTTCAACACGAACATTATGTTCTAGGCAAGAGTGCATAAATATTAAAACTGATTAAACATTAAAACTCACAAAAGCATTAAGATTCCAAAAACCGGCTATAAAGAGACTAAAGTCTGCCAGAGGACAGACACTCACAGCTAAGTGTTTACAATGTTAAATGGCTCTACAAATAGTGAGACTGTATCATCAGAATGACAAACTATTAATCACACGAGGGTCGAGAATATTAAAAAGCTGTAAATACCTGTTTTAAACACTTGTATCTTTAATGACTAACCAACCCGATCTCATGAGAAAACGTAACTATTTAAGGAGGTCGTGTGAATTTTCATTTGTAAAAAACATTAAGGCTCACCCCAACCCAATCCTTAAATCCTCTAACTGTCAGTGAGATGTAAGAAAACTGTAATCCATATGAAAATGCTTGAATAAGTGTGTTGGACTAACTGGTTTACACTTCTGACAATCTCACCAAACAGTTTCACATAAACAACTCCACAAAATAACCGTTTCTATGACTTCCAGAGGTGTTGGTCTCAAAACAAGATTGTCAGCAAATAAGTGACAATCTAGCAAGCTTCAGGAAATGGTTTAAAGGGGTCATGATCTGCCTCTGGTTTTTATTTTGTTCTGTCCTCTGAGGTCTACTTATAATGTTATCAAGATTTTTACATTAAAAAATAAATAAATAAATAACAATTTAGAAATAATAAGTTATTTTCTGTTCTGTTTTTGACCCCCCTCATCAGAACGCTCTGTTTGAATAGGCATGGCAGATTGTAGACTCGGAAGTAAACGCTCACTGCTATGATTGTCTAATAGTTGTGTATGTTTGACAGCGTACATCCTTCACAGATCGACGCTGCAATGTTTTAGGTTAAAAACGCATAAATACTCATATCAAACGATCTGTTTAACAGACAAAGCAATAGTGATCAGTTAATGAAAACAGTTACACTTGTGTTGCGACATTACTGTTGTATCCAATATAGTTGGAACAGCATCGTCTTTTAGTTTACATTTTCTGAAAATCCTGTGTTGAATTGTGCCTTGTTTGTAAAAGAATCCATGGAAAAATGAAGTGAACAAAGGACCAAGTTCTTACTGATGTGGTCTGGCACTTCATTAAAAATAAAGTTCATCAAATAAAGTTTATTGTTTGGTTTCTAAATAGACCTGCATTTGCCGCACTTATCATTTACCAATTAATGATAAACAGGCAGCGATGCAGAAGCAGGCATTGATCTTTTGTTGAGGCAGTGTTTAGCCACACTATTACGTCATAAAGTGGCACATTCCACAATCTGTTGTTCTGCCAGATTGGCTTCAATATAAGCTGTTTTGAGACTAATAGAAAGTTTTGAGTTTCTGAAATGTACAGAATGTTTTTATAGCACAACGACCTCTTATATATATCAAAAGATCAAAGCCTCTTTCACACAGCCATTCCGGAAAATACACGGAAAATGTGTCCCGTGATTTGTCCCGGGATGCTCTGATTTTGGTTCATTCACACTGCCAGTGATTTTCTGGAATCTGTGCATGCGTTCACACACAACCCGTAAAGATCCCGTAAAGACGCGTGATATTTCATGTGACGTATAATGCGCCGCGCACCGTTTCACTAAACTGGCGAACGATTTCAGCTTCAGCGCGGATAGTGAGGAGCTCCCTAATTGCTGCTTCATTCCAGTTTACACATTTTTCATTGTGTGAACGTTGATCTGCTTTCAAAACACCCGGTAGAACAGTTGCATGATGACATGCATCATCAATACGACATGGCATTGGTTCTGGATTTTGTTCACACAGCGCTCGTTCCGGGACTGAACCCGGCAATGTTACTAGGTCCCCGACCCGGGATCGATCCTGGGACGTGTTTGCGTTCACACAGAAGGCACTCCGGCAATTTTCCCGCAATTTTCCGGGACCAACGTGCAGTGTGAAAGGGGCTCAAGGGAATTTTGATTTCTCAGTTCATGAGCCCTTTAATATGACAACATACTGTAAAACATGACACAATTGTTGCAAAAAATTAAAAATGCTATTTTGTGCTTTGCTCTCTGAATGACGTTATGAGAAAAGCAGACAAGATACCCTTGGAAAAAAATCCTTAAGATGAACATTACGTTCCATGTGAAAACGTACGTTCCATTCTAGAATCTCTTTGATTGGGCAGACACCTCTGAGCCCGTGGCCGCTCTCTTGATAGATGTGACGGGATCAGTTTCCATGGACACACCCAGTGATGTGTGCTAGTCTAGTCAGCAGGTGTGATATGAGCCTAGATGCTGCATATCAGATACAACTACTGTATTACAGGACTTAAAGCCTGTCTGATTATGTTATCAGAAGGTATGATGAAGGATCCCGGTTGTCGACTGATGTGTGTTGTTTTCTCTGCACAGAAAGGGGGGAGGAGGCAAAGGATGAATTGAGTGTGATGCAAACGGAAAAATGTGTTTCTAGTCAAAGTCATTTCATTACATCAAGTAAGCGTGAGGGTGCTGGCATGTATTCATGGCGATAGGAAACTGCTTTATTACTCATCTACAGACTTTAATATCCTGTTTCCAAGACAACCATGACAGTGAAGATGTTCATGGCTTCGTTCAAGGACAAAAACGTGGCATGTATAGGAGAGTGGCCAAAGGGGGCACTATGATCCTTATCCTTGAAAAACAACTCTGCAGTCACCGCTGGCCTTGAATTGAAAGCTTGAATGTAAAACTGGACTAGATGAAGCATAGACAGCACAGAATTGTAGCATTCGAGCAGGGTGGTGCTAACACCAGGCCTGTGGCTCTGATTCAGTCTTCTGACTGTTTGAAAAGCACAGTTAATAGTGACAAGACAGAGTGCAGAGGGCTGCTTTCAACGGAAAGGTTTTGATCTCATTCTGTAATTGAATTTCAATTAGAGAGAGGATTAGAAGACAGCTGCACTAAAGGCAATGTGGCGCTTTCTGTTTACTTTATACTATTAGCTTGTGCCCTTTTCTTAATTATGAAAATAAAAGAAGTGATTTATAATGGAAAGAGAGAATGAGAACATGACACAGTTTTTCTCTGGTTGCCAGAGAGAAGGGGATAAAAGCATTGCAGCTTTATGGCCTGGCCACCACACACACAAAATCCAGCAATTACTTCAAGACGGGAAAAAAACCTTCTGACTTCATTTTCTTTAATGCTGTCAAACATACATTGGTCATTGTTTGAGTCCTACAAAACAGAGAATGATAAAACATTTTATGAAGACAAAATCACCACATAAAAGAGGCAACAAATATGTGGTCTACAATATAATATGGCAACTAGCATGTGGAGAGACTGAAACTACATTAAAATGCTGTAAATATCTGTTTTAAACATTTGTATCAAATTTGTGTAAACTCATACGAAGTAGCCACCAGTTTGCCAAACAGTTGTGTGTGTTGGGTTAACTGGTTTATACTTCGACAATGGCTGGTATTATTTCACCAAAAAGTGTCACTTAAAGTAACACATGCAACTCCACCCGTTTTTATGCCTTTCAGATGTGTTGGTCTGAAAACAAGAATGTCAGCAAATGAGTGACACTTCAGGAAATGCTTTAATAGGACAGACCACAAACTGTAAAACACGTTACAATTGTTGCAAAACAAAACAAAATATTATTTCTGGGCTCTCTACACTAATGTAATAAGAAAAAGCAGACGAGATGATAAAATTTTTCAAGACGAACATTACATTCTTGGTAAGAATACACACATACACACACAGAACATTTCAATTCATTGAATATTCAAAATATTTAAGCTCTCCAACAGCTCAGGGTTCACAAGTTCTCTAATGACATGACTAATTGTGAAAGCTTGTTAGCTGATGGAGTCTAAATGAGGGTGTGTTCGTAAGAAGGTTTAACAGGCTTGTATCTCCAATCCAGATGGCAGAGTAATATATGCTGGCTAGAAAACACCACATATGGACCAGAAACACCCACAAACATGAAAAAGGAAAAAAGATAGCGGGAACATACTGGAGAGGGGGGGGGGGGTTTAATAGAGACTGAGAGGGATGTGAAAAAAGACGAGAGAAAAGCCATTGGGTAGCTGTGATCTTTAATCAGACATTAAGCTACTGATCCAATTCACAGGCAAGCACTCAATTGGTTAAGGTTTAAACAAGTTAAAGCATCTGGCCTAATAGTTTGGACCCGTGTGAGGTGTTTAACTTCTGAATAAATTCGTCACATGATCATGTCCTTCGACAATCTGCTGTCTGATTCTCAAGGGGCTGATCGTGTATCAAAGTAATCAGAAAGTGTGACATACTGTGTGACTAACACTCTAATTTAACCCTGTGGATCATTTACAAGGTCTTAAAACAAGACAAGACCCTTTGGAGGGTATATTATATTTTCTCAACGCTGCTAACTTCTAACATCTTCCCTTGCGGTACATCTCATATTGCATTTCATTAAAAAAATGAACAAACACACTGTTGATGAGCGTTAAGCTTTGAACTTTCCATTATCCTCTAGATGACACATCTGCTCTGGGAAGCGGGTTGTTCTTGCTACATCATAGCTCTGCTTTAATGGAAACAGCTAAAACACTCATTGAAAAAAAATATATATATTCTCCAAGAATAGTGTTCAATATAAAGCAACTAATTAAAAAAAATTAAACTAGGCCCTTAAATCCAAGTAATTCCCAAGAAAGTCTAACATGCCCACAAAATTTTTAAGATTTTTTTTAATGTAAATTTATGCACATTTATGAAGTGAAATGAGTGCTATCATGAAAGGTCAAATTCAAAATTGAGCACAGATGCCACAAATATGATGTGGGATTTAAAGGTGTGGTCACCCTAGACTCTGTGTTCACACTTCCATTCACACATATGCATGTGAACGTGGGAGAATGGAAATGAAAGTGTATGCATATGCAAAGTTTCATCTGTATTCTGTTTAAGTTTCTTTTAGGAGGTAAACTGGTAAAACATCCACTATTATATCGTTGTTGTTCAGTATCTTCATATTTCAACATTTTTTATATTGGTACATTGCTTTAGACAACCATTTAAATGCTTAATTCATAATTGGGAAAGATAAAAGGAAAAAATATTTTCTTATGTCTTATTTCTTAATCTTATGACATTTTTGGTGCTAAAAATGTGCTGTCAATTCTATGACTACAAGAATCCAATCAGCAGCATTAAACTGATTCATGGGGGATAAAAAGCTTGTAATTGTTCACACTCATAGAGATATGCTCATTTAAAAGAGCCGATTTCAACATCTGTATCAAGAATAACATCAATAGATCTCACCTTCATACTGTACTTACAAACAATGGTTCTTTAGTGAGCCACTGATTTTTTTTTATTACAGTCAATTGTTAGTCTTATGTTCACCAAGGATGCATTTGATCAGAAATACAACAAAAACAGTAATAATGTGAAATATTATTACAATTTAAAATAACTGTTTTCTATTTGAATATGTCATTTATTCCTGTGATTGCAAAACTGAATTTTTAGCAGCCATTACTCCAGTCTTCAGTGTCACATGATCCTTCAGAAATCATTCTAATATGCTGATTTGCTGCTAAGGAAACATGTCTTATGTCTTACGCTTTTAATATTTTGGGGAAATATGGATAATTTATTTCCAAGTTTCTTTTTTTTTTTTTAGAAAATATAAATCTTTCGTAATGCTATAAATACATTTACTGTCACCTTTGATCAATTTAGCATATACTCAGACATCTCCTCTATTGCCTTCCATTCAACCAGAACAGCTTTTAATCACTTCTCTTGAAGGCTCCTATGGGGGAAGGGCTCTGACGTTACTCTGTCAATGGGTCAAAACACAACCATGTGATTCAACTTTCACTCGTACTGTCAAAAATAAAAACAACATGTCAGTTCTGAAAACACCGATACATAAAGTTTTAATTGCTCACTATTCAGAATCAAAATTTCAGCTAGACATCATGAGACCATCGCTCTATAGCAGAACGGCAGAAGCCAGTGGTTTACCCATTTGGTTTACAAATGCCAATGACAACAAGGCTGAAAAACTATAGAGAGAGATTGTGTATAAGCATAAAGCATGTATATACAGTCAGGTCCATAAATATTGGGACATCGACACAATTCTAACATTTTTGGCTCTATACACCACCACAATGGATTTCAAATGAAACGAACAAGATGTGCTTTAACTGCAGACTGTCAGCTTTAATTTGAGGGTATTTACATCCAAATCAGGTGAACGGTGTAGGAATTACAACAGTTTGCATATGTGCCTCCCACTTGTTAAGGGACCAAAAGTAATGGGACAGAATAATAATCATAAATCAAACTTTCACTTTTTAATACTTGGTTGCAAATCCTTTGCAGTCAATTACAGCCTGAAGTCTGGAATGCATAGACATCACCAGACGCTGGGTTTCATCCCTGGTGATGCTCTGCCAGGCCTCTACTGCAGCCGTCTTCAGTTCCTGCTTGTTCTTGGGGCATTTTCCCTTCAGTTTTGTCTTCAGCAAGTGAAATGCATGCTCAATCGGATTCAGGTCAGGTGATTGACTTGGCCATTGCATAACAATCCACTTCTTTCCCTTCAAAAACTCTTTGGTTGCTTTTGCAGTATGCTTTGGGTCATTGTCCATCTGCACTGTGAAGCGCCGTCCAATGAGTTCTGAAGCATTTGGCTGAATATGAGCAGATAATATTGCCCGAAACACTTCAGAATTCATCCTGCTGCTTTTGTCAGCAGTCACATCATCAATAAATACAAGAGAACCAGTTCCACTGGTAGCCATACATGCCCACCACCACCATGCTTCACTGATGAGGTGGTATGCTTAGGATCATGAGCAGTTCCTTTCCTTCTCCATACTCTTCTCTTCCCATCACTCTGGTACAAGTTGATCTTGGTCTCATCTGTCCATAGGATGTTGTTCCAGAACTGTGAAGTCGTTTGGCAAACTCTAATCTAGCCTTCCTGTTTTTGAGGCTCACCGATGGTTTACATCTTGTGGTGAACCCTCTGTATTCACTCTGGTGAAGTCTTCTCTTGATTGTTGACTTTGACACACATACACCTGCCTCCTGGAGAGTGTTCTTGATCTGGCCAACTGTTGTGAAGGGTGTTTTCTTCACCAGGGAAAGAATTCTTTGGTCATCCACCACAGTTGTTTTCCGTGGTCTTCCGGGTCTTTTGGTGTTGCTGAGCTCACCGGTGCGTTCCTTCTTTTTAAGAATGTTCCAAACAGTTGTTTTGGCCACGCCTAATGTTTTTGCTATCTCTCTGATGGGTTTGTTTTGTTTTTTCAGCCTAATGATGGCTTGCTTCACTGATAGTGACAGCTCTTGGATCTCATCTTGACAGTTGACAGCAACAGATTCCAAATGCAAATAGCACACTTGAAATGAACTCTGGACCTTTTATCTGCTCATTGTAATTGGGATAATGAGGGAATAACACACACCTGGCCATGGAACAGCTGAGAAGCCAATTGTCCCATTACTTTTGGTCCCTTAACAAGTGGGAGGCACATATGCAAACTGTTGTAATTCCTACACCGTTCACCTGATTTGGATGTAAATACCCTCAAATTAAAGCTGACAGTCTGCAGTTAAAGCACATCTTGTTCGTTTCATTTGAAATCCATTGTGGTGGTGTATAGAGCCAAAAATGTTAGAATTGTGTCGATGTCCCAATATTTATGGACCTGACTGTAAGGTGCTCATAGCTGGAGCATCCAGTAACAGTGCAAGTCACAACTCAATCAATCACACAAATATAAATAAAAGGGTACAAACATTTTGTGATGATATGGCAATACTTAAGACCCATCAGACCTGCTCACATACGCTCACAAATATTACAGTAACATATCATAAACAGTGAAGAGTTTGTTTGCACTATTGGAGGAGGCTAATCATACAAACCTGAGAGGTTGAGCCGGACATGGCAGGTGCCTACTAACACCGGCCGCTTCAGAAAGTGGCCAGCAACTAAACAGCCAATCTGCTGTTTATTCTACAGAGACTTATAGACCGGCCCGCAAAACATACCCTCCCTCTGTTGGCTCTAAATTTCCAGCTTCACAGCTTATTGAAGAGCCCTACAGAGCTGTAAAAATAATCATTCAAATAAAACTCACATCTTGTGAAGTTAAGTGTCATAACAAGTGCAGCAAACAGCGCAAGAATCCTTTGCCTGGAGAACTTCTCCGCCAGAGCAAATACAGCGCTAGCGCTTTGCCTTTGATCCCAGCAAATGTTTTGAAAGTCTACAGTAACACTGCTCTGTGTACTGATGCAACAGGCATTAATGTGCTTTAGCAGAGTTTTGTTAAGGTAATACTTCTCTTATGTTGGTAAAGGTTCAGAGGCTACTAAAGGCTCTAGAGTTGCATTGTGGAGAGATAACGGGCTAAGAAATCTGAGGTTCACACAAAACTGGCCACCATGTGAATCCTCCCATCTGCCATCCCAATTAACACCACAGCGCTTCTCGCAAAGGTGGTCCGGCACTCCATGCAAACATATACCGCACAGAAACAAAATTCATTCTTCATCAACAAAGCACAGTTGGTAATTTATGTTTACACACACTGGCTTATGAGTAATAGATGTCAGATGAACTAACAGATATCAGATTAACAAAATAACTCACATTGCATTTCTGTATAGCTCTGACTTTTTTATTTCTTTTTTTAAATCTATATTTCCTCTTTCTTACCCCAGTCAATTTGACGTCAGAGTTTAGTAAATTTGGTTGATGTGAAAGCATTTTTTGAACTCTGGTGGGCACCGGTTCAAAATTACAAAAGCAAAAAATAACACCACATTCAATTCCATGCTTAAAACATATCTTTGGATAACAACTTCTTCAATGGATTAAGCTGAACCTAACATTTGGCATGGTGAGAAGGTACAGCATCCCACTCAATCACAGAGTGCCTCGGGACACAGAGTGCTGTGACGTGTGGCCAAAGATGCCTTTGCTGTAGAGTGTCTTCTGGTTTCCTGTTTGTAAGGATGGCAGCATGTGCTGTGTCTGCTCAGTGCCATGTATCCTCTCACCTGGCTTTGGCTTTTATATGATCTGAGGTACCAACTTTAATGGATTTACGTTTCCTCTGTCCCTTTAAATGTGTTTCCTTCTGCTTTTCTAATTGTCTTTCTCACATACCTAAGTAAGCAGTATTCTGTCTGAGATCAAGATGAACGTCAGATATCATCAAGGAAGGAAGGAAGGAAGAGCAACTCATTTTCACTGAGGAGGTTAGGTAAATTTATGTTTCAGACGTACTGATTTTAATCCCGTCTAAATCAAACAGTGTTTTTCCTCCAACAACCTAAAATTACAGAGTAAATTACCTGCTGTTTTTCAGAATCCACTGAGAAATCTAATCTCGCCAGGATAGAAACATCTGTGATTGTGGTATATCATTTTTCACAATGCTTCTCATTTGACCTTTTTTCAAATATCCTAACTAAATTTCTATTTGTCATTGTGCTTTTTGATACTTCATTATGGATTAAGAGCTTTTTGTCAGCTTTCTGGGTAAAATAACACTTGATGGTCATTGAACTGCTTATCCAATCTAAAAAGAGAATTAAATAATTCAAGAGATTTTGATCACAGAATATACATAATATTATAATTCTATCGCATGTGTAAGTTTTATCTGAAATGTTTTTTTTTTTGTTTTTTTTTTTACACATTATGTCCTGCTTTGATGTTGATTTAACATGAAATACATCTTTTAAAACAAATAAGAATGATTCTGAACTGAATGTTGTTTTGAAAGGATTTAAATTTAGGCTGCTCTTTCTAATTTATCTTTACCAGGGCTGTCAGTTTAACGCAACAAAAATAATATTAAATAATTAAATTATTTAAATAAAAATATTTTAATTTATTTTAAATTAAAATAAAATAAATTGTAAATAAAAATGCATAATAAAAAAAACATGAGTTTTCATAAATACACTTGTATCTAAGTATGTAAACCCACAAAGTTCCCAGTCCTGTCTGACATCGCTGATATTTTGTTAATAGTTGTAACTCAAACATCGAATCTCATCCAAATAGTGTTAAAGACCCTTTCACTTTGGCTTTGTCATTTTGCATTTCTTTCAAGTCCGCAGTCGCAAGTTTTGACTATTTTCAAAATGTTTACATTGTGTTTTCCTCATGGAAACTCACTGCCTTGCACCAGGAACTGGAATCAGGCCTGGGGTCATGACTGTGTCCTTAACTGAAGGCTTGGTCTGTGGACTGGGTGGTCTGTCAATCAAACTGGGAACCACAAATAAGGATTTGAGTGCATGGCGAGCTCCTTGCAGAACCTAACGCTGTCCCAACACAAACAGCAGGAGGAATGTGAAGTTCCTGTGGTACAATGAGAGTACCCAGGCCCAGCAAGATGCAGAAAACAGATATGTAGTGCCTCAAACTGCAGGGATTATGAGTAAATAAAAGTTACATATATAAATATCTCATAAAAAATAATTAAAGAAATATTCCAATAAACGTATTACGATGCTCGGTTTTCCAGTTCCCATGAAACTGCCAAGAACAATAATTCTATTTCACAATCCACACTAGAGCCAAACAAACATAAATTATTTCAACAAATCCAAATCTCCAAAACGCAATTTTTTCTGTCTCCAAAACAATGTGGCTGGGAAAGTGCAAAAGAACTAAGAGCCAAGACTAAAAGCATCGCTGAAAGAGCATTCAATTGATCAGACTATAGTTTAACTGGCATCTACTGACTCTCTGGTGTAGATATGTAGAGTAGGATACTGTACTCTTCTGACATTTAACAGCTTTTGCTCTATAGGGCCAACAAACAACTCTCATGCATATGTGCACATGTGAGGACACTGTTGTTACTACAACAAACAGCTGTCAGGTTTTGTCAACGCTGCCTGTCCACCCGCCTGGGATGAAGCTCTTTTCGAGAAAGCAGCTACTCAAACTTCATTTATCAGGAATCATTAGGCTTTCTTTGACCACACAATGGACCTCAGAAGAAAAAAAATGCAATCTAGTTTAAAAGCCTTGCCTTTTGTATGTTTTAATTTCATGTAAAAATGAAGAAACTCTCAGATCTTCCATAAGGGTTATAAAGCAAACAGAGAGCATTGTGTTTACATTATTTCCTGCTTTGATATCGTTATAATGCATCTTATGGAACAAATAACAGTTTTTAATTAGTATCTTTATACTATAGGGCTGTCAATCCACTGCATAAAAAATATTATTCAGTTAATTTATTATTTTAATTTTAATTGCAAATAAGACATGGGCTTGGGTTGTCAAGACAGAAGTGCCTTCCTGGTGCAATAGCAATGTGCTCATTTTCTGACAGAAAACAGAAACACACACAAACACTGCACAATGGCTACAGACAAATTTGCACAAATGGTAAATATATGTGTGTGTCATGCTGTATGGTTTGTGATGCTGTTATTTAGTACATTCACTGGGAGCTGTGATGTTGGTTATATCTCTGACCACACTCCAGAAAAGAGGCTGTAAGGGAGCATCAGAGTCTTGCTGGAGAGGTCACATCTTATCAAATATGGAATTTAGTTGTTCCAACCTTCCACGTTTTCAGAAGACAAACACGAGTTGGTTTTGTTTGGCCTGTGGTGTATACGATTATCAGCTTGAGGAATGCCTGGTGTTCTTCAGAACTTGAGAGCTGCAGTAAGAGAGCTGTTAGCATGTTAGTGTGGGAGTTCTAGCATGGACACTCCACTCATAGGGCTTAAAAATTGAACTCAAACTCTCCAAAAAGCTATTTTAGACTATATGCACAACTTGTTCAACGTCTTTCAAAAATTTAAATAATCTTACTGACCCCAATATACTCCCATATTTTTGATTATCAGCTAAATATCTGGTCCCACTTTGAGAGAGCATGACAAACCAGTTTAGTTTGTGCTTACAAGCCAATTTAGGATGGTAAATGTAAAATCGGCAATACAACAATAATAGACTGCCATGGAGAAAAAACCTGGAAAACTAATTCAAATACTGTTTCTAAAAACAGCTGTGGCATCGCTGAGGAAAATAGTGGAAAATGTAAGTATATTTGAATTTCTGTCCTTCCAAAGTATTAAGTACCAATTATTTCACAAATATAACTCAAACAATATTTTAAAGCAGAATATGTAATTATGCTCAGTAACTTGTTCTGACTGATAAAAAATCTCTGCACATTGACTCCTGGAAGTTGCCTATAGCAGTCAGACAGTCTGATTGGATATTAGATTGCCTTTGAATCTTTGATGTCAAATATTGCATGGAGGAAAATTACATTTTTGGCTGCAATATGCTTCAGAAGGTAAGCGAGCGATGGGCGTGCTGTGAGAGCGCTCCAACTGATGTAATCCAAAATCCAAAACCTGCAATCTGGGAGAACATTTAAAAGGAATTCACTCCAACCTGCCGGTCTATGTACATCAGATTTTTGTAATATCCTTTAGGAAACCAGAAATAAAAAATGCATATACACTTCAAAATACCAAACAAATAGGTAAGAACTAAGAAATAGCCATTTCCTCCAGAGCCTTGAGATCAGTTTAATAAGGAAGACCTATAGTTCTACACTAGGCTCCTGCAGTCATATTTATTTAGTGAAGTACTCCTCAATTTTAGCCTTCAGGCTCAAGACACAGTACGCTTTTTATTTCACACAGTAATGAAGTCTCTGGCCTCTAGCTTGGATATTGGTTGCCATGGAAAAGTGACCACCTACCCTCTCAAGACTGTTTAACAATAGTGAGCTCGACTAGTAACCCAACATTGACTGAACAAAGAAAAGAGAACTAAAGGGAAAGGGAAGTGGTGTGTGGCCAAGTATGGTGACCCATACTCGAAATTTGTGCTCTGCATTTAACCCATCCAAGTGCATACACACAGTAGTGCACATACACATGGAGCAGTGGGCAGCCAATGCTGCGGCGCCCGGGGAGCAGTTGGGGGTTTGGTGCCTTGCTCAAGGGTCTCACCTCAGTCGTGGTATTCCCTGCCGGACCCGAGACTCGAACCCACGACCTTCGGGTTACAAGCCCAACTCTCTATCCATTAGGCCACGACTGCCCCGTAAATAAGGAGTATGTAATCTTCCAGCTCTTCAAGGCTGCTTTATTGACAAGGTTGAATTGTCAATTAAAGGGAAATATTTAGTGTAAACAGTAGGAGTTAACACAATCTCCTGCCAAATTGGAGTAGGCAGTCATCAGGGTTCAGAGGAGATTACGGCACACGGTGACCTTCTCTGTCATTGAAATAAAAAAATAAAAAAAACAAGTAAAGAACGAGCCTGAGAGTGACTGCCAACATCTCTGTGACATTTAGGGTAAAAAGTCTTCTAAGATTTTAGATTTGCTCTAATGAACCATTTGGTTTAACACACCACTGGCCTAAAACCTAATTATTTTATAAATGTATTTCTAGGCTTTTGACTTTCATTTACAAGATAGTGGTGAGAGAGACAGGAAAGTGTACTGGATTGATGGGGATAGTATCGGGACATGACACAGTTCCAAAACATATCTGATCCTTCAAAATGATGCCATCTAATCCGGCTTCAGCTGCCTCATATTATCCGAAAGCACACCGAATGAATCACCCACGAGAACAAGACGCAGCTTCAATGAGTCACTTCTCATGTTTCTGATGACATATGGAAAAATTTGCATAGTTGAAAGGTTAGTTCACCCCAAAATGAAAATTATGTCATTAATTACTCACCCTCATGTTGTTCCAAACCCATAAAGCCTTCGTTCATCTTCAGAACACATATTAAAATATTTTTGATTAAATCGAAGAGCTGTCTGACCCTACATAGACAGCAACACAACTGAAATGTTCCCAGGTCCAGAAAAGTAGTAAATACATCGGTAAAACAGGTCCATGTGACATCAGTGGCTCAACTTCAGTTTTGCGACGCTACGAGAGTACTTTTTTTTGCACGAAGAAAACAAAAATAACAATTTACTCAACCATTCTTCTCTCCCGAGTTACGTCTTCCGCCATTATAGAGAGTATCACAATACATACGCATGCTTTCCCCCAAGCGTAAACAGCGCTTATTACGCAGATTATACGTTCATGCGCGCTTTCCCCCTGAACGTAAATAACGCTGATTACGTCAAAAACGTTCTTGGGTACTCTCCAAAATGGTGGAAGACGTAACTCGGGGGAGAAGAATTGTTGAGTAAACTATAATATTTTTGTTTTCTTTGCGCAAAAAAAGTACTCTCGTAGCGTCGCAAAACTGAAGCTGAGCCACTGATTTCACATGGACTGTTTTACCGATGTATTTACTAAGTTTCTGGACCTGGGAACGTTTCAGTTGCGTTGCTGTCTATGGAGGGTCAGATAGCTCTCCGATTTAATCAAAAATATCTTAATTTGTGTTCCGAAGATGAACGAAGGTCTTACAGGTTTGGAACGACATGAGGTAATTAATGACAATTTTCATTCTGGGGTGAACTAACCCTTTAAATGCATTTCATTAGCCACTAACACATGTGCAAAGATGCCACTATTGCATCCCTTCAAAGGAGGTACATGCAAAATTGCCACAACAAAATCAGAATCCTTCATCTCCAATTAAAGAGGCTTCGTGCATGATGCTGAGACGGCTTTTTAATTCCTCCCAGCTTGCTACAGCAACAGCAGAGATTTTGACATTTGATTCAACAGAGTTACATAAACTCTAGTCAGCTAAATATTATTGTTCTTTATCAGCAGGTAAAACAAATAAAATGCAGTTATGGCCCATTAACACTTATCAATGTACTAAAGGCAAAATTCAATTACTGGCACAACATGTAACACAAGAATATTGAGATTCCCGTTCATCCAGGAGAAAGAGTGACCACAGGTCGTTTTTATTATTTTTAAGATGGATGGCCGTGTGTTAATGGTACTGGGTAACCGACCACATAGAACAGAAAGTGTGTAAACACATTTTGTTTAAATTTGTTTCTATTAAGGCTAAATCTCCCTAATCTGTGTCTAATGATTGTTTACAGATATCTGAGGAGATGCAAAAGCAGAGAGAAGACAGACCGGATAAATGAATACTTCTCTGCTATATACTACCATTCGAATGTTTGGTAATGGTATGATATATTATTACAACTTAAAATGACCATTTGCTATGTAATTTATTCCAGTGATGGCACAGCTGAATTTACTCCAGTCTTCAGTGTCACATGACCCTTCAGAAACCATTCTAATATGCTGATTTGGTGATCAAGAAACATTTCTTATTATTATCAATGTTGAAAACATTATTTTTTCTGTCATATTTGGTCAATTTAATGCATCCTTGCTGAATAAAAGTATTCATGTATTACTAACCCAAAACTTTTTAACGGTATGTATACAAGTATGTTAAATGAGTAGTATGACCGAATATGCATAAACGGTAGACAAAAAACACCTGGTTGAGCTATATTCATTTCATTTATTTAATTTTATTTTATTTCGAACAAAATATATATAACAAAATATACACAGTAAATGTGCTGAAACATAGAATAGGAAAAAACACATCTACAAAATGCTGCAACTAATAATTACAATAAGTCCGAAACGGAGTGGGATGAAGCAAAAGCTTATTTTTCCCACCCCTTATACAATTCCATATCATTCCAGTATATCTTAAATCAGTTACCTCTATATCATTATATATTTCTTATAAGATAACAAATATGCATTAATTAAACACCAACCAAAATTCTAAAATATTTTTTAAATAAATAAGTATATAATAAAAGTCAGAAAGCTGAGGTGGGGGGCTTTTCAATTGTAAGTGCTATAGGAACCAAGAAAGTCGTTCCTTAAATTGTACTTAACATCTGAGTCAATTATTGTCACAGTTGTTGTTAGTGCATCACAGATCAAAGAACAGGTCAAAGGTCAAAGACAGCATGATGGATGTAACATGTCTAAGAATGTAGTCCTACTACACATTTGCATACCTAAAGAATTCACTTCATCGAGTTGAGAAGTTCAGCACATATTGTACACTTACAGTACGTCAATTCAGACGCACATAGAGATTACTTTATGCTCATGTGCGTGGGAAGCAAACTGGAGAAATTATTCAGAAAACCCTAAGGAAAATATGCTGACTAACTGTTATAATTCATAAGCTGTTGTAATCAGTTGAAACCAGACAGAGAGCTGTCAAATCAGAATCCAGTGTACACCTGTCTTCATATACCCAAATGCTGTGTTGTCAGGGGAACCCCTTCATGCTGACAGGCAAGATCAAAGACAAAGAACAGTGAGCGATGGAAGACCCCCATGCATTTCCCGGGAAGGCAATTACTCTTCAGTCCAGTTTGCCTGGGCACTGCTGGGCAGGGAAGCCCCTCTGGGTTATGCCCAGCCACACAGACTACTTATGTTGCAGGGTTTGCTATTAAGAGAAGACGGCTGCCTCCATCAGTCAGCCCCCCTGTCAGCAAGGGCAACTAATATAAGACCACTTTTTGATGTTTTACTACCCGCCACTCGGTTAAAATTATGAAATCAGCAGAATGGAATCACAAAGCCCTTGTGTTAACTGTAGCAAATGAGGCTTTCTATTGATTCGTCATCTATATCATGATAAATAATTACAGCGGCAAAGTAGTACTGTTGCCTTGAGAAAGTATTATTGGCTAATGGTCTCTCTGTTATTAAACTTAATGCCAACATTAATTTTATTGAACCTTTCGAGCAGCAGTGGCTGTTGTATAGGCAGGCCCAATCAAAAAATGCAGACTTTTTTAAACCTTCTGTGTTGATTTCAGAAAAATTTATTTAAATGAAGTTACAAACGTAGGTTCGGGAGCAGCCAAATAAAAAAAAAAATGTACCAACTCCAAACCTTTGAACTGTAGTGAACTCTATTCTGTGTGGGCTTTGTTAACACATTTCAGATATAGTGTTTTTCCACTACTTCAGGTTCAGTGAAAATTTAAGGAGCAGAAAACTCCTTTCTTTCAAGGGACAGAAGGTTTTAATGATAGATTAGATCATCGACAGTGATGACACACAGTAGGACAGAAATGTCCAAATGCCTGGATCCATACTCCACGCTTCTTTTCTCTCAACATGCTCATACAGTGCTCTGTCTGAGGACTGCAGCTCTTCCTTGAGGTCTGTCTTGTGTCAAGTGCCCCTGACGTGATCAAACAGTGTCCTTTTCAAAAGCCTTTCCCCCTATCATTCATACTCCCACTGGAACACAGGCATGACACCCTGTTTATTGCCTCCTCTTTGCACTTTTTCATGATCTGTAACCTGTTTGAGTTTGTCTAAAACCTTTTTTCCATTAAGCAAGAGCCAGCTCTGTTTCCATATACACCTTCTAACCGTGAGTAATAGCTGCTTGCATCTTCGATTACAACAGTGGTGGGAGTGAAAGTGACTGGGCCGGTCTTGGTGACCAGAACATTGATAGTCTTCTCCAAAAAAAGGTGCGTTAATCCTAAAAGAAATCACAGCAACAGTTTATACAGCTCAAGAACAATCAGCTCAAATCCACATTTAAAAAAAAAAAAATTAATCTAATCAGAAATGTTGCAAAAGCGGAGTCATACAAACTGTGAAAAGCTCGGTCAATCAAATGATAGGACCCGAACTAACTGTTGCATAACACAAACGATACTCTAAGCAAACTTGATTACGTAATCAGATGTGCTGGGAAATTGGTACTTAATGTCAATATTGATTCAGTAAATTTACACTACTTCGCATTAAAAGGCAAATGAAACTAAAGACTGACATCTCCTAATTCCCCTTCCGAATTCCAGTGTAAGAAAATAAGACTAAATCCAAACTGACATCTTAAGACGAAGTAGAAAAATCTCTAATGTTAGTTGGCTGACTTGTATATATCACATTCTGCCTGTCTACCCGGGTCAGTGGCAAACTAGAGCACCTTCCTGAGTGCTCAGAGAACAAGAGGCCCTTTATTGCTCTCTGTGTCACAGAGGAGGCAGGAGACCATTACAGGTGGGAACTTTGAAATATTTTGTTACGATTTAAAAGCCATCAGCCAACGTGCAGTATAAATCACCCTCAGAATTAAGTCAATCTGAACCATCTAAGTACAACATGCAGTTTTCTAAACACAGTTAGGAAATGTGAATGGGAACTCAATGAACTTCTACCTCAAACCAGATGAATTCTCAGTCATATAGAGGGCTTGAATCTGACTATGGCATGATGTATACAGATGATTACAGCAGTGTTCACCTTCTGTGCAATTTCCTTTTTCAATCTTAAAGAATGCATGTGATTTCTGAGGGATAAAGGAAACTGAATGTGGCTTTAATAATGTAAGTGATCATGATGGCAGCATACGTTCTTTGTGTTTGTGAAACTGGTATTAATGCATATATGGAAAGGATACAGGGAGATATGTTTAAGGTAAGCAGAAAAATCCCCTCATTATATCATCTGAGTGTCAAATCTGATTATCAGAGAGGATTATGATTAGCATTAGCACAGGCGATAAAAAGAGTTTGTTGATATTGATACGGAGGTGTGGCACGAAGCTTTAACCTTGGTGAAATGCACTCAGCTGTGGTTTTGTAATCTGTTCATCACAAAGAAAAATTAGCTTGCTTTGATGCACTGTAAAAACATTTGCTGGGTGAGAAGACAACTGTGAGTTACTGATATGGCCACTGAAAATACTTTCCATGTAAAGAACCTGTTGAACACACAGTCATCTTAACAAAAGACTTATAGTCTCAGATGTGGTTAGATGCTAGACATACTGTACATAGGTTGGGGTGCCTTGCTGAAAAACAAGGTAAGATCATTTCAGACTTGCCAGTATCTAATCAATTCATAAAAGTAATTGAAACAAACTGAAAATCACATTAATCATTAAAGTTTTAAATGTTTCTTATAGCAATAAGTTATCAAGCAACAGCAAGTGTGACATTTAATGACCTCTTTCATCACACATAAGTTATTTCATATTTCAACTGATATCAAGCTCAAGCTCTAAATGGCATCTTCATAATTAATGATGAAATTATTCAAGCATTTGTTCATATGGGACATATGTTCCTACTGTACATCTGACCTCAAGCATACTGGCACAAGAGAAAAATGTGCTAATAATGTTAATAATGTGCTATTTAGTAGACTCTGTTAATTACAAAGGATACGAGTACATGACGGAAACAGCAGAAGCAGCATATGGTTTGCTAAGGGCACAGAATGTGGTTGTGATTGATTGTTCATTGACTTCAAACAGTCCCCCGTGTCTTCTTTCACACAGCCTTTGGAAACCAATAGTCTCAAAAGATTAAGATTTTCTTCATTAACTTCTTTCTCATGACGAAACCTCTCACCACATTTAACACAGTGTTTCTTCCTTTTATACGCACACACACAAACTGAGTTTGACTTGTGCCCTCCAAAATTATATGCAAAATCCATAATTTCCATAATTATATGAATCAGTGGCTAGAGAACAAATGCTTAATAAATATGTTCTAAAGCTTGTCAAAAACTAATTACTGATAACAACCAAGTAGCAACTCATGGAAAAACCACTTCCTTCCTTTCTCAATTTTTTTCCATACTGATAGCATATTCAAGCATGAGCCCGGTCCAAGTGTGCTGATTCTGTGATGTTTCTGACTAGTGTGGGACAATGCATCGTTGCAGATGTAAAAACTTAAACTCCATGACCTCAGCTGTCCTCTCAGCACAAATAAAACAACAACATCCTGTCTCGCAGCACAGAGCAGCGCTCCAGTCTCACCATCCGACAGCTCGGCTTCCTCCTTGCACAAACGCTCCTAACAACATGTCAACAGACGCAACCAATCTGAACATAAAAACTGTGTCAGAGTACATGCATTTCCCTTTAAACTGGGGTAATAAAATGAGCATCTCTTTCAGGGAGCTTACAGAAAATCTCTGAAAAGCCATAACCATAAATTTCCCAGCAACAGTAATGGCAAATACACACCATAACGCAAACCCTCAGAGATCTTACTGGTGCGTTTAAAAGACAAACGACCGAGTCTATCAAAGGCCACTGCTAGATATTAAGTCAATAATCAAACATCTTTTACTACTGTATCTAGAGCCAGTTTTTAAAACCCTGAATTAACTATTACCATTTTTATTTATTTATTATTATACTGAATATGTCATCAAACATGAGTTGAAAGAAACCCTTGGAAATGCTGCTTCAACATTTTGATCATAAGCAGTATATTTCATAACTAAGAGACTGGCATATGAACTCATGAAAATACTGTACAGCAGATTGCAATTTTCTACATCCCTATATTTCTTTCATGAAACCTTCAGACAAAAACCTAAGCATTTCAAACACAATGAGGATTAAATCCCTGAAAGAAAAGGAGACCTTTAAAATATAGTGCATAAATGTCACTTTAAGTAACAGGTGAACTCCAGTTGTGAACATACATGATGTAATCAATAAAAAATAATAATCGAAAAAAAAAAAAAAAAGAGTAAGAACATTTTTACTTACACAAAGGCATGGTAAATGAATGCCCAGGCTCGCGGTCTCTCCAGGACATTGTAGAGGTAGTTCTGGAGCTTCCTGTAGCGCGCGTTTCTCCGGCCGCTCTGCGCGCTGTAGGCGAGCGGTTTCCCCAGCAAGCTCAGCCGGGCACCCTGCTTTCTCGTCTGGGTCTCCGAAACTCCTGCACCTGTTGTGCCCGGCGCCGACAGCAGGCTGTCGACTGTCCTGGTCGCGCTGTTCATCGTCCCACGACCGGTTTCAACATCTTTCATGCCATAGTGCTGCGAGGTCTTCATCCAGAGACCAGTACCGCCCTCATCGCCGCTGTGGTTGCGGGGCATCGCATCACCAGCGCGGGCTGGAAACGCGCGTCTGGCACCAGCGGTGCGCACATATAAAGAGACTGTACACGATCTTCACAGTTCCCTGTGTAAAAACATTGGGTGCTTTATTGTTCTTCTTCTCTTTTCTTTAAGATTATATATAACAGGATCACCCACTGACAAGTGCAGGCATCCAGCTCATTGGCAGACAAGCTATGAAAGATTTGGTAAAGTTATGAACCTTCAGATGACTCAAGCAATCTGCTCCCGCCGCCGTGAGATTGGAGTTTTGAAGGAGCGTCACCATCTCAGCGGCGGAGATTTGGCGAGGGGAGGGCAACACCCGACATTAAGCGGAACGAGCGCTCTCGATTTCTCTCTCTCTCTCTCGGCTACTGTAAATCATTGGCTACTGTATTCCAGTTCAGATGTCCTGACAAGATCTAATGTAGGACTTAAACACCTACAATACAAGCAAATTATTAGTTTTATTAAGCGTGCGCTTCAGCGTGCGAATTAAGCTGCTTTCAATTAAGCGGGTATTTTTTTTTGCAAGACAGTTTCTGTCAGTAGCCTATACATTTTGTATGATTTTCGAAGCGGAATCTGTTGAGGTCAATCTAAAAAAAAGTCTAACTTTTCATGATATCCTTGCGATAAATACAGTAGCCTAAATATTTAGAAAGATAATAAAGAACGGGTTATGTTTACGCTACTGGCAAGCGATTTCTCGAGCTTATTTAGTGCACAAAATTTTATCAGAATTTTCTCTTTATTAAAATCAGGGTACAAACTTTTGTGGGTTTGGGGGGGGGTCAATTGAGATTGAGCAATCGAAATTACAGTATAGCCTATTCAGGCGCTTAAATCACCCAAGTTACAATACTTGCGATATATAATTTTTTTTTTTTTTTTTTTTTTTGCTTATGACTCCTGTTTCTTACAAGTGTGAGCTCAAGTGTTATCTAACTTTTGTGGTTCCTGAAATGTTTAAAAAGCGATTAAAACATAGGCTACATGCTAGCTATATGGTGTTGGGGTGAGGGTTCAAGCTTAATTAAATAGGCTAGCCGCTGCTGTTTCATTTGACTAAGAGGATAAAACAACCGCATAATTCTCTGGCTCGCGTTTTTATTTACTTTCGAGTTTAATTTTATTACCCCGAAACTGTTTATTGATGTCCCTTCTTTAAAATGTGATTTTAGAATTCATACTTACTGATTATTAATATTTAATCGCGACTGATTCCCAAGTGCTTTGGCGTCGCCATCCGCGCCCTCTGCATATGCCCATTTATGTCGAGCTGAGAGAGAACTGCGCGTTCATTCTCTGCTGAGCGGCTCGGATTAACGACAGCACTTTTATAGCCTATGTAAAACGTATGTTTCTGAAGACACGGCTGACAATCTCCTCCAAAATATAGTGAAACAAAGTTATTTAAACCTGGGGATCTCTGTCATCACTGATACAAACATTTAACTATAACACCGCGTGCCCACATCATCTTGAATCGACTTACAAAAGTGTTTGAATTACAGCTAATAATAGTTCTCTATACTCACTGTGGTGGCAGAACAGATTCTCCTCAAAAGACTCTTTATAGAAACACCAAACAAAAAAACTTAAGCGCATAACTGAGTCTTTCTGGGTTTCTAAAAAGGGCTCAACTGGAAACGCTTCCGTCTGATCCGGTAATCACGGAGCCCGCAGATCTAGCGGAGCTTCTGCCAGACAAATCACGTGATCCGACAAGAAATCAAATAAAGGCCGGTAAGCGGCATACAGTCGAATTAGCAGGTAAACCGGATGTTTTAATGATGTGAACGTCATTTAATTATATTCTACATATTTAACTGTTTAGATTAGTCTGCTTAGCATTCTTAAGAATCTTTCTTCTTGACTGTTACATTTCTTTTTCAGTTGCCCTGTTTTCACTCTTTTTTATTATACAAGGCCAATTCAAATACTTTGGCATTAAAAATAACAATTAATTGTCATGCAAATAAAGCACATTAAATACACCACACAGATCAAGGCACAAAGTCAAAGCATAATATATGTCAGACTGTCTTGTCATGAAATGCTCAATAACAAGACAAGAGAATATACAAGAGAAATGCAAAGGCATTACATGAAATAAAGACACTGGCAATAAAACAGCACTGAGAGAGAGAGAGAGAGTGTGTGTGTGTTTGTGTGTGTGTGTGTGTGTAAGAAAGTAAGATGCCAAACGCAGCTGTTCAGCACTTCACTGATTGTCTGTAATTCAGGTAAATCTTCCAGGTTAACATTATCATTGGAACCTTACACTGAAGTGTTAACATCTAATACTGTCACTCTACAATGTGCTTCCATGCGAGCAAATCTCTTTCTACATGATCAGAATATCTAAATGAATAATCATATTAATAAATCAGCAAATATGGTTACAGCATTATTCTTCAGGCCATATCAGACTTGGACATACGGCCATGTATATCAGTATCTTGTATCATACTTTTTAGAAACTGGTTCACGTGCATGAGAAATTAGACAATGATTTTTTCCCCTTCACAAACCTTTAAGTTTAAATTTTATGCTTAATGTGCCAAAAGAGCGGTACAAAATCTTTACTATTTCTCACACTAAGAATAGAGTTACAGTATATTAATTATGCCATATGGGCTTTTCTTGCAGCTGTGTAAAAGCCGTTTAAGCTTTCATTAACAAAACTGCCAAGAGTGCAACAGAAAGGCAAATAAATAAGCTACATGAACAAGAACACCTTGTGTTTACAATACAAATATTATCATTTTTATTGAGTTTATTTAGTGATCCTGCCAGTGCAGACTTGGGCTTAGTGTAATATAGAATTACAAGTTATTATAAAACAAAGCAATTTATTGTAATATATTACAAGCAAAGCTCAAATTTACCGCTGTACTTGGATGGTAAAAATGTCTACATATGAACTTAAAGCATAAACTTTTATGGAAAGGACATTTTATCCTAATGTTATAATTTTGCTGATGAGTGTAGGTTTTCTGGTACTACGTTTTTGACATTCAGACATTATTATTACTACCATAAAAATGTATTTCTGATGACTCCCAATTTTTATTATTGTGTGAACAGCTCTCCAAGAAGGATTCATTCACAGCTAACAACACACTCTAGTGGTGTGAGTCTGTTAATACAGACTTGAATATACTCATTTTAAAAGTATTGCTACAAGCGTGAAATATAGTTTTTAAGCTAAAAAGCTGTTATGGTTTAAAATAAATAAATAAATAAAATATTTACGCTTTTATTGTTCTAATGGTGTGGTTCCCTATAGCTTATATGCTTTACCTATATTAGCATTGTAGGCCAAGCTCTCTGTAGTCGATTATATCACTAATTATAAGAAATTACAACCACATTAACATCACAATCAAATCAGATTCACTGATTTTAATGTTAGGTTACTGTAAAAACTAAGTCTTGGTTTGGCCATAAGATCTGTGAATTAACAGAGCCAATGCCAAAGCCTCCTCCACAGAATCCATCAACCTGAAACACATTTCTGCAGAATATGAGTATGGCACGATGGTGAGGGATAGTGAGAACCCAGACAAACTCTCCAATAACCCCTGTCATAAAAAAAACTATGAGGATTATATGGCTATCGGGATCAAGGCAAAGAGAAATGAGTAACGAGACTTAAAATATTAGCAATAGATTCATTTGAAGAATGGAGCGCAAGATATGCTTTTTACATATTTGCAAGACTGGCCATAAATCAGCCCCTGTTTTAAAATATTTGAAATCTTTTCACGGCACTGGTTTAATTTCCCAGGCAGTCTGAACCCAGACAGAACAGACCCTTTCCATTAACAGCTGACTGGCAATGCAACAGCACTTGAGTTTATGAATACTTACTGAATGCCTGTTTGTTCACAGGCCACCGATTCACCTGCTCACACGAGAAAACGCGAACCATTGCAAATACCTTCAGCAGATTACTACTTTGTTATAACATAATGTTGATTGTTTAACTCTTGTCCAACCTTCAACTCATAAACTTTAACTCAAAACGGATATCACTAAAAGTAATGAGAACTTGTAGTTCCGTCAGAAGATTCAGTAACAACTCTGTTTGATTCAGTGAGTCTATTCAGTGAGTCTATTCAGTGAGTCTATTCAGTGAGTCTATTCGTTGGAATCATTTGTTTCGAACTGCCGCGTGATTTCATTAAACGAGGCTTAGTTTCGTTAGTGTTTCAAAATGTATCAGAACTTCAATGGTTCAATGGATTTTGGATCGATATTACACATTTGTATAACAAAAAGGAAGGAGTTTTATGCATGTTTGAGCTGTTTTCGTATTTTCACCGTCCTGACCACCAGGCGTCACTAGCGCGTGGCGGTTTGAGACCTCGAGTGAATCATTGAGCAACTGGTTCAATTGATTCAAAGTTTCTGAAAGCTTCGTTACTCCCATACTCATCAGAGTAATTTGCTCCTCTGTTTTTATTTATGCGTGCCACTCGCAAAGGCAATTCAATAAAAAAAAGTGTTTTTTTTACCATTATTTCGTGGTACATTGTCTTTTTATCTCATTACATTTAATTCAGACTGAAAACGCACAAGTCGGATAAAAACCATTTGCCGTAACGCTGTAGATTCGAGCAGCAGTAAGGAAACGAACTGCTCTCTTCAGGACAGGTGGAGATTTACTATATTCAGACAAATGGGGGAAAAAAATGTAAGCCCTCATTTAATCTATTTCAGAGCTTCAAAAAATATATATTAGAGCTTCAAAAAAATACATTGTTTACATTATTAAATACATTTTAAAAAATATTTCTGATCGTCTTTCAGAGCTTCAAAAAATATAAATATTATTGTCTTGTTTTATTTTCTTATCTGCTAATTGTGTCTTGATTTTTACAACTTTAACTTTTTCAGAGTTTCCGAGGCAACTTTTTACAAAAAAATAAAAATAAATACTAAAACAAAAAAATTACAAAAAAAATACTAAAACTTAAACTAAAATGAAAATGTAAAATATAAAAATAAAAACTAGGACCTCAATGATAAAATAGCATTGCCTGCAGCGATTATAGGTGTATTTTTCTTGCTTTTTTTTAACCTACTGTTCTCAAGTTGAGAGATTTACACAAATTTTAATTTTATAAAAGTAGCGTACTAGTGTTTTATATGTTGCATAATGCCTACTTTTTCATTTGTAGTGTGCAGTATTTATGACACTTTACATTATATGCACAGCCATTGTTTAATCACTGCAAATTATTCCCTTTTATTTCTAATGTTTAACCATTTTAAAGTAGCAAGTTATTATAACAAAGTACAAATATGTCTCAGATATTTTATATGTTTAAACTGAATTTTCCCCTGGCTGCTGGTATGTTCCCAATCAGCATCTGAACTCCACAACAACTTCCTGCGCTGATTTCTTCACAGTTAGCTTCCTTTACACTGACGTTTCTCAATAACAAATTATCTTGTAATTTACTGTCTTGTTATTTCTTCCTGTTGAAGCCGTTCAGATTCAACCACACATTGTTGGACACAAATGATGGTACAGCTTGTGTTGTCCACTTACCGAATTCTCAACATCAGGTGGGCCATCTGCAGTACATGGAGGACCAAAATATGTCTGGTCTCAAAAACACACCTGGTTTCCAGCTGCTGACATTCTTGCCCCTTTCTTTCTCCAAAAAAAAAAAAAACTACCAGGGGCATTGAGAGTGCCCTGCTCCTATAGGTCATGTTTTCCTTCGTAATGAAAGTGTGCAGTTCTTTTTTTTGTGTCTGTTGTGCTGCTGAAATAAAGCTGATATAAAATAAAACTAACATTGTATGAAAAAATGCAAATAAAAATAAAAAAATAAAATAAAAACTAAATGCAAATAAAAAAAACTAAAAATCATTTCCTTAGCAACTACTGAAATGAATGAGTTTAAGTTGAAGAAAAAATACTAAAACTTAAAGTATAATTAAAATGAAAACTGAAATATAAAAATAAAAATAAAAGCTTCAAAATATTAATAAATGCTATAATAGTAAATAAAATAGAACTGGTGTAGATAACCAAAGGTATTATATATATATACAGTAGTTTACTACATCAGATTTCTCTTCTTGTCTTTATTTTCTTTTGATGTATTTTGATTCTGATTCTATGAGAGAAAAATGCATTTTATTTATACCTGCTCTTTTGTTATTTTAATGTTTTAAAGCCTTTATTGTTTGCACTTTTATGTCTTCATTTTCTGTCACTGTCATGTCTATTTATAACCTTTGTGTGAAATCTCTGAAGCTTTTAAAATCTCAGAATATGCACCCTTGAAAGTACTATTCACATTTAGAAGGAAATATGAAATCCTTATGAAAGGATACCACACCAGTGACAGCGTTTTGTACCTCGTTTTTTCAGATAGTGTACATACATAAACCTGCCTTGCCTCATTACTCTGTTTAACATCAATGACTGTTTTTGATTTCAGTTTTAAATTTATGATTTGGTTCATGGAAAAAAACAGCACTGTTTTATAACAATCCGACTAAATGTACAATGTCATGATTTCCTGACATGCCGCTGCTTGATTTGATTTTAACTGGTGACACATCTGTATAATATTATACCCTAATAACAATATTGGTTCCTGACTGGTGCACCAGCATAACAATAGGAGCAGTGAGTTTTACACTGAATAAAAATTTGGAGTAACACCAAATCTATTATTACTAACAATAAAAACATAACATTATACAAGTAATTTAGTGCATCTTTTTTTTTAAGGCTACGTTCCACTAGACTTTTATTGCTCACCTGAACAGACATTGACATTAAATTACAATCAGCTACGTAATTGAATTAGACATAAGAACAGCTGCTCACTAGTTATATAAACACACAACACAGTCTATTGTCACATTTCCAGAAATCTGAAGTACTGACAGACAAAGTATTTTTAGCAGTTGTTAAAGAGTGACCTTGCACAACTATAAAATAAATAAATAAATAAATCCAAATAAACCCTAAACAAAAGGAAGGAACAGTGTAATGCTATTTGTCTCCATGTGGTGGAAGGATTGGATTACGATTAACTACAGTATGATGCATTAGTGGACAGGATGCTACTGGACTGACTTTGATTTGATTTGAGGGCATGGACAAAATGTAAAATCATTAATAATTTTAATAATTTTCAATTGTAAAACTATTTAGTATACGAATATCCTTACACCTTTTGAATTATAATAGATTATAAATGTAAACAAAGATTTAAAAGCTTGCAACACGTATTTAAACAAGCAAAATAGTTTTTAAAAAAAATCAGTACACCAATTTTCTTCCACACAGTCTTTTATTTGTAAATAATAAAAATGAACTCTTGAATATAAAACATACACATTATTTGAGCCACGTCTGCTGTACAAACAAGAAATGTTGCAGTGAATACTTTCAATTTTGTTTCAGTGGAACACACGAACTGTAAACAATCAGTATCCTTGAATAATACTGACAAAGTAAATAAGTCTGCCGTAACCAAGCATATAAAGTAAACTTCTCATTGAAAAGAGGATTCATGAGCATTTATGATAACGCAACAGGTCGGCAGAGGTCCAAATTTCTCTCGTCAGATTGGGCATTACTAAAATAAAACTTTGGAGGCATCTCTTCTTCCGCTCAGCAGAACCAAGAGACAGAGCACTGATCCATTAACTCGAATGGGGCCGCATTGTAAATATAAGAAAACTTCTTTGCAGACTCATATTTACAATATATGCATGTACGTAATGATACACTCTGTTTCAATATCGATATATCTCTAAGTCATTGTGATTTTCATAATTATATTCCATATACAGATAGCTCTAGTTTTTATACAGATTATCTACCTTAGTTTTAGCCCCACAGTAGTACAGACTACAGTGAACACCAACATCTTCAAGAAAATAGGGCCTTGTGTTTGCTCAGTACTACAGTACAGCACTTATTTATCCATCCAGGGTTAAAAAAAAGAAAAGGAAAGGAACTCAAACAATTAAAAAATTCTTATAGACTTTCAGCCCCAAAATAAGGCCTGTGTGTATGGCTGAACCTGGCCAAATGCCCACACATGGAATGAATGGCTTCGTTTTATTTGATAATCTATTTATATCAAGTACAAGCAAACTGTACAAGTACATGCAACATACAAGCTGGCCTACAGTTTGTGGAACTAACACACACTTATTGTAGTCTCTTTTTTTTCTCATCTGTCTTGTTTTACAAAATGTGCATGCAACTTGGAACAGTTCCAGATTCATGCTGTTCCCCTCGTTAGTGGCGTCTGTTCCCCTTGTTGGAACGTCTCACTGTCACATTCAAAATGCTCAGGGGGGATCTGTGAGATTGGTTTTATAATCAACTAAACTGATGACAAACAGCTAAAAATAGGAAGCTTCCGATTTTGGCCTCTTTTTTGTATTACTTTTAATCCCCAAAAGCTTGAACTTTTTCTCTTTTTTGTTCAAAAATCAAGCATTTGTGCTTGCATTAAAATAATGTAAACTCTAGTCGGGTAGAAATTCTAATATCGGTATGTACAGGTCCTTTACCAAACGGAATAGAATTAAAAGTGCTCGGAAATGCCTGTAAGATATGATTTGTGATCGCGTGAAATCTGGAAATCGATCGTGTTAGTGAGCTAATTGTTCCTGTTAAATGATAGTGGCAGCTTCTTACAGTCCCAGTGAATCGAATACAAGTGGTTTTGTGTCTTCCATGAAGCTCGTATGACACAAATGTCAGAAAACATGAAGCATGTTTTCACATTCTACAAAGTGTGCCTATTTGCCAAATCAACATTAATGTGAAAAGGCAGAGCAGTCGGTGGCGACTGCTGTAAACAGACTTAAAAGGTTCTCAGGCGTCCCTGCCTTCTTAGATGCAAATGCACACTTTTGCACACACACACACGCCACAGTCACACAATCTGAGTTTGAGTTTGTGCCAGACCGGCACACGGCGGGGCCTCGGATGCAGCATCCGTGATGCAGAGAGGAAACTCTCTGAGAAGACTAAATCTTGACCTTTAACCCTCCACCTCTGGTCTTTCAGCAGAGGGATTTCCTGTAAGTGCAATATAGAGGAGGGGCAGTGCTGTCCTCTCACTCTCGCTAACACGTGAGAAAATAAATGTGCTGACTGACCAGAGCAATCTAGGCTACCTCGTGTTTCGGCTGCCTCTCCCTTCCTTCTCTTTTCATTTTTGTCGAATCATCATCTCAGCAACAAAACATGCAGTAAAAAAGCAGAGTGGATCAAAGGAAATCTCTACAACCCAAAGATCAAAAGTAAAAGAGAGAAGTGATTGTCAGGCTTCAGCAAAGCTTTGATCATGATTCTGTCCATCTGTCTCTTTATCTGCCGCTCTGGTTCTGATTGTTGCCTCGGGTCCTTGGTCCACTGGGTCGTGTGTTTTATTTCGCCTCACGCTCCTGTCCGTTCACTAGGACCTGATGCCCGGCGGCCCTGAAGAGTCCAGCGAGGTCTGGGAAGCACGACGAGTGAGAGGAGCTAATGTCGGGTCGACCAATGATGAAGGGGGAAACAGTTTGTACCAACCGATCACTGTGCTAGAAAGATCCAGCTCCTCTAAAAGAATCTGGGCGACTCCCATGAAACACTTGTGGTCCATGCGGCCGTAATCTCCCCAGACTATTACCTGAAGACACATTCGGTGGTCAGTACTCACAAATGTTGGACTTTGGAGGCATATCGGTAACAAACCAATGAAATTTAAATCCTACCTGGAGAACTTTACCCTGCGGACTTTCCTCAAAGAGCAGCGATTGCTGATACAAAGGATCAAGCGTTTTTCGTGCAATCTTGGTTTTCTTTTTGGCTTTGCATGCTCCGTTTTCCAGCAAATAGACCTTGACATAGGGAGCTGTGAAGAGCAGACATAGTGCTCAAATAGGGCTGTTCAGGCAGTTATAGTGCCTGGCGATGGCACATGTCATATTTACAATTAGTACAATGTATTAATTATCAAATTTTTGGCCTGTAATCACTCCATTAAATCACATTTCTCTTAGTCCAAGCACTATAAAATGGACTACTGTTCAAAAGTCAGTACAATTTTTTTTATGGTGTTTCAAGTCTTATATGCTCAGCAAGGCTGCATTTATTTAATCAAAAATACAATTTTTAATTTCTGTTTTTCTAAAAGATTTCCATTTCAATTATTTTTTAATATATTTTAATATATTCCAGTAAATATATTCCAATAAACAGAAATCTTTTGTCTCATTATAAGTGTCTTTACTGTCACTTTTGATCAATTTAATGCATTCTTGCTGAATAAATGTATTCATTTCTATAAAAAGAAAAAATTCTTACTGACCATTTTTGATTGGTACCTAATCCTTACATAGAAAAAAATTAAATGTATTTAAAACGGATTAATTTACTCATAACAATAACAATGTTTACACAATAAGTGGAAGACACTTAATGAATCATTGATCTACATTTACTATTATTCACTACTAATAAGAAATTGTTGTATGTATTGTTGGCACACTCTCACCCGGCAGCGATTTGGAACCTGGTTTAGGTGTAAGACCACGGGCCCTGATAACCTCCACCTCCAGCTGCCCTTTCTTGTCCATCAGTCCAATCTGAACATCTCCTACAATACAAAAAGTGTTTTCGGTTTTCCATTGCAGCAAATTCAACTTAGATACACTTTAGTCTGTACACATATGAAGATGTTTACTCACCCATAGCAGGCGTGGCAAGTGTTTGTCTACCCACCAACTGAGCAGGGCCAAGACCATCAAGGAAGTCACTGAACTGGCTGTCAGCCCCTAACCTCATCCCTGAGAAGATCAGACTGAGACAAGCACATACACAGGTTATCAGATAGACAAATGAATGGATGGATGGATATCATACTGTGAGGCAGCAATTCAAATACAAGTTACTGTAAATTTCTTGTTATCTTCAGCCGTTCTTAAATACTTTTTTGTCATAAATCAACAGAAATTCAAAAATGAATCTTTGTAGATACCAACATATGAAAACAAACAAGAACCTATAAAACAATTAGTTTATTTGAATGAAATCTACTATTCCAGAATGAGCCTACTGCCCTCATACAGAGTTCAAAAGCAGCCCATCCCTTCCAGCAGCAGACTTATGCTGTGTATGGTATGTAAACCCTGTCCTGTGTTAAGGCCCCTCCTAATATACACTCAATATTTCCTTTGAGACCAGCGCAATTTCCATGACCTAACTACAGCAGGAATGTCTGAGGGACGTGCCAGCCCGTGTCGTGCTACCATATGAACAGCCTAGTGTGATTTCGAACTATTTAAAACAACGCTCACGTGAAATAAGCCTTAAATCACAGAGTCACACTCTATGGAGTGGCATGGCGGTCAGGTCAACTAACCAAGCCGCAAAGGGAAGTGTGGCTGCCGTTCTCTGTGGAGCTACAGACTCTGCCAAGACCCCTCTCTGAAGATGACGGATATTTTAATTATTATAGGGGAGTACTGCTTGCCATCTGGCTCCAAAAATGGAGCTGAGAAAGTAGTGGACACAGCATTAGCTCTGTAAATCGGACTGTTTCTATAAGCTTATCCTTATGGTTTTTCCAAATAAATCTAGAAGAGAAGCTCATATGAACATGACACACACAACACAGTGGTGTTGAGAGACCACTTATGTATGAGTGATGGGTTTGCAGTGAATGCATAAAAACTACAGAGACAAGACAAGACAGCAGGTCAGCTTCGGGTAAAATAGCAGAAATTAGGACTGGGTTACATTATACATAATAATACACACAGTACACTACCACTCAAATTTTTTTTTAAAGAAGTCTTTTATGCTCACAAGGTTGTGTTTATTTGATTGAAAATATATTAAAGTAATATTGTGGAAAATATTACAATTTAAATGAGCTCTTTTCCATTTAAATATTTTTAAATGTAATTTATTCCTGTGATTCAAAGCTGAATTTTCAGCAGTCGTTACTCCAGTCTTCAGTGTCACATCATCCTTCAGAACTCATTCAAATATACCGATTTGGTGCTCAAGAAATATTTCTTATTATTATCCATGTTAAAACAGCTGTGCTGCTTAATACTTTTGTAGAAACTTCTGAGGTACTGATGCAAAATTGTGAAGAAAACAAATTGATATATAAATCTGTGGTTTAGAGCTGCAAAGTTGTGTGTATGCAAAAAAGGTTTTACACTGCTCTGGATACTAACTTGCCCTCAGAGCTGTAACTGTTCATGCTGCCGTCAGTGGACTCTCGGCTGGCTTGGCGAGCCATGACGTTGCGGGGATACTCCACTGCCATTCCCGTCTCCTGACTGCGCTGGATCTGACTGGATCCCTTTGCTTTCTTGTTGACCGCTTCTGTGGATGGAAGAAAAACAGTATTATAATACACAGGGCTTTCATCAGGGGGACAAGGGAAAGAATCTGTAAGACCTACAAAACAGAAACTTAAAATGAAAACATTAGTGTTGTCCAATGGTTAAAATAATTAACACAATTAAGTTGGGTTATTTTGTTTTGGGAATTTTAACGATTGCTAGATCGGTAAAATAACACTATAAATAGATAAAAAAATTATTTTGAATTACTGCAGGTCTAATACAAAAATTTGCTTTGATTTTTGCAAGGTTTTATATTCACATGTGTGTGTGTCCAGATGTTTAAGTTTGTGTGCTATTCTTACAGCCGTCACTCAGAAGAAAATATTGCGATCTAATACGAAGCTCTTCACCCCTGGTGAGTGTAACATCTCCTGCTGGACGTCATGGGGCACCATCTGTACTATTTATGGCATTTTGATGGATTACAGATCCTTTGAAAATGTTAACCACTGAGGTGGCTCACAGAGGTGCTGTAATCCCAGTTGTTTGCGTAAAAAATGTAGCAGAGAGATTTCTCTCTTCACTCATCGTGTTCACTTTCATCAAACCACCATCAGTGGCTTATTCTGACAAAAATTACAGACAAAAAAAATGTCCAAGGATTCTCATTAACAGACTTGTATAGCTGATATTAGTTGATTAAACAGAAAAATACTGTCAGAGCAGAAAATAACTGAAGATGGTAATGCTAAACAGCAGCACTAATCTACAGAATAAAATGTATTAAGATCATCTGTATGTTGAGGTTCGGATTGTCTTTTGACCCCTCTTAGAATTATAAGTCAAACATCATCTTAAAGCAGGAGTGTCCAAACCACATCCTCTGTGGCGGCCCACGAGATGTTTTAAAAGAGAACTGAATTTGGCCCGTTATTGCGAAATAAATGAAATTCATAAAATGAATACTAGGTGTCGCTATCACATGCAGTCAATGTCTCTGTCATCATTAGTCATTCCCCTATAAATAATAAATGTAATCACTGGCCTGTATCACTGTTAAGATGATATTGACAAAACAGAGTTGACCATTAAAAAAATGCTTAATCGATGAACAGTTAGTAATCCTGGAAAGATTTTATAAAAAGGTTCAATTTGTTAACAACAATTAATGCATTAGGTGAAATGAACTAACTACTAACAATAACAACAATTTTTACAGCATTTATTAATCTAGGCTATTGATATATTTACTACTATTCACCAATAGCAGGTTAAGATACTTATTTTTTAAACAGCATTCAAATAAATCCTGAAAAGAAGAAGAAGAAACCTGAAAATATCCAAAAAAAGAATTATAATAATTTTTTTAATTTAAAATTTTTTAATCCATTAAGAATATTAAGCAGCACAACCAAAATAAATGTTTATTGAGCACCAAGTCAGCATATTACAACGATTTCTGAATGATCATGTAATGGCTGCTGAAAATGGCATCAAAGGAGTAAATAATATTTTAAAATATTACTGTTTTTAGTGTATTTTATCAAATAAATGTAGCTTTGGAGAGTGTAAAAAAATTTGACCAACACTTAACTTTTGAATGGTAGTTTAAATATACTATTACATTGCTAAATCATGTTTATGCAATACAATAACTATATTAATTTCTACAGTTTAAAAATGTTAAAAATGCATTATACGCATAAATTACCATGAACAAAAATTAGTAAATGCTTTAAAGGAATTGTTTGATGTTATTTCATAGTACCTAATGCTTTAAATCATGTAAACAGATTTAGAAAGTGTTACGGTAATCTTATTTTTAGTTTTGGTTATGGTTGTGAATGGATAAGGCTGGTGCAGTGGGCAGAGTGTGGAACAGCTGTTACAGAGGAGCGGAGCTCTTTAAAATGTTGATTTATCGCAGCTTTGCAACTCTTTCTGATTTATCATCTGATGGGCCTTTTAAGATATTATCCAGGCGCTTGGCAGACAGCGGTGCCAAAAAAAACTTCTTTTGCCATCCTTTTTGAATTTGTTTCTTTTTTCAGCAGTCCATTTATTAAACTATAAACAGACAGTGCTTAAAATATGAGATTTTAGAGGATATCAGATCCAACTTCAAAGGCATTTATCTACATTACATCTGATAGGAATTCAGGGTTGATCTGCACCTGACACAATGAACTTCTGCCAGTGCTAACATGCTGCCATTCATATTTCCAGCCTGAGATTTCAGCTCCCACACTTTAACAGAGACTGAAGACACATGCTACTTTAAGAGGTGAAACGGTAGAGAGAGACCTGATATGTAGATCCACCAGACAAGGATGACTCCAGAAAAAGAGGAAACACTGATAAGAGATTGCAATCTAAGCAAAGCAGGAAAACTGAAAAAAGACGTCCAACAGTCTTGGCAAATGGTCTGAACTGATGGAAAGGATGGTTTTAAAGAAATTGCTCCTTATAATTTGTCAGTCTCCATTTTGCTGACAATTCCCTACTGCTTTTGGCCCTGATGACACTAATGTCATTCAGCTGAATGTATTTTCATTGTTACTCAAGATATAAAGCATTTCTGGCCATAATAATTGTTTCTACACCAGTAGAGGGCACCTCAGGCTACACTAACTCAGCCAATGAAACTCAACTTTGTCCTGTAACTCTTCTCTGGTGTTTAAAAGAGTATAAAAGTTATATTTAAAACATAATTCTCGTAAGGTTTACCCCTGCCACTGTCCGCATTAGGAAACAATGTGTCTTTAGCAGACAGTGATATCTAAACAATGAGTTTTAATGGGACAAAAGGCCTTGTCAAAGGCCCTATATGGTAAGTGAAGCAGCAAGCAGCATGTCTTGGATTTAAATACTTTATTTTATTAGGTACAATACCTGATCTATATCATTGTCCAAGCTATATGCCATTGTTGCATAGAAATCGGAGCTTTTAACTGAAAAACACAAAAGAAGTGACAAGGAGCGAGTATACGATTGGCTGGCAGTGTCTAACCTGTCTGACTGAGCTGAGAGGTGCTCCTGCTGCGGCGGGAGGGAATGCCCACGATGGCTACAACACGTGCGCTAAGGCTGGATCTGCGCTTTTTCCCTCCTGCTCCCAGTGTTCCCAGAGCGGTGTCTGACTGACTGCCATCCGTACGCTCCAGAGTGTAGATTTCCCCACTAACGCTCGTACTCTTCAGCATACTGCGGCTGGATGGACGAATATGACGGCTGGTGTGGGGAGAAAAAATAGCAAAGACTATAAACTGATCTCTAACAAGTGGCTTCACTAACAGGGTGTCAAAATATTATAAAAATTCACTAATCTAATCCAACAGTCCAGAGTGATGTTACACCATGCATCTCACCTAAAGCAACTCCTGGGTCGTTCTGATTGAATGGACATGTAGCTGGTGCTACTGATCCGCGAGGCACTGCTGGCGCGAGAGATGGCTGACACGTCACTGACATCACTGTCTGAGGACTTATGGGACACATTGTCACAGCTCCGTCGCTGCTCCTTATAAAGCTAGTGGAATGAAATGCACAAAAAATGAAAGCATACATAAAAAATTTACATTCTAGATTTTACAGTTTGGATGGGATTATACTCTACTGTTCAAAGGGTTAACTTTTTTAGCAATACTTTAATTCAGCAAAATTGATCCAAAGTGACAGTAAAGACATTTATTTTAGAAAAGATTTATATTTCAAATAAATGCTGTTCTTCTGAACTTCACATTCATCAAAGAATCCTGAAAAAAAGTCACAGTTTCCACAAAAATAGGCAGCACAACTTTCTTGAGCACCAAATCAGCATATTAGATTGATTTCTAAAGGACCATGTGACACTGAAGACTGGAGTAATAGCTGCTTAAATATATATTCTAAAATATATTAAAATTAGAAAACTATTATTTAAAATTGTAATATTTCACAATAACATTACAGTTTTTACTGTATTTTTGATCAAAGAAATCCTTGTTGAGCTTTCGTCACTTCTCTCTCTAAAAAGAAAAAAAAATCTTACTTACCCCAAACTTTTGAATGGTAAGAGTATATGAATTCTAATCTGAGAGAGAACAAACGGCACTCACCTCTCTTTTATTCTTGAGCGTCCTCTCCAGATCTTGGCTGGTACTGGAGGGAGCTGGTGTTCGGAAGGTACGTACTTTCATTTGCCGCGTTCTCTCCTCTGAAGCAAGAGCTAAAACATACATGATACACAAGAATATCATGCTCATCATTTCATATTTTGCATATTTACTCAAAGAACATTTTGAAAAGTAACCAGTACAAGTCAGCAGACAATGACTGTACCTTGCTCTACACTGCTGCTTTTGGCGGGGACTTGGGGAAGCTGTCTGACCTTGCGCGTCGAAGAAGGGGCGGCTGTTGATGAGGAGAATGCGGGGCTGGAGTGCGGCTTCACCCTGATGGAGGAGAGAAAATGAGAGAGGAAAAACTAAATGAGTGATGGAAACTTTAGTTTATGATTTTATCTAGGCCGTCAACCAGTGTGGACCAAAATGCAAACTACTGTTTGAACAAACAGGATCAAGAAGTACTACACATTTTCACTAAAAGGCCACCATATCTTGATCGGACCAATGTCTGCATACTCAGGGTACATTATTAATCACATCAGATATGTATTATCGCTAAGAGCCATTAGGAAAGCAAAGCAAGTACAAGAGTGGAGAGTGTGAAACCAGTGAAAAAAATAGCATTAAACTGTGAAAGTGCGGTAAACACAGAAAGCTGTGGGTAGGTGGAGGACAGGTGGATTTTCAGTATGAAAAGCAGCAACCACACAAAACATTTCAGAGAGAAAAGAGCAAAAGCAACAGATATTATAGCAATGACAAGGCTTTTTTGTAGGATGTGTTAGGCACAGCAAGGCTTCTCAGCCCAGATCAGGGTCAGCACCTTCCCATTTGGGGTGAGCCTGGGGTTGACCCCCTCACGGGTCACCTTACCCAGTGGAGGCAGCGATACCCTCTTCTTGCATGAGCCCTTTAGAATGGAGGTTAGCTGAATGCTGTAGGTCAGTGCGAATAGCAACATACAAAACAGAATAAAGGAATAAAGGAAAATCAATGTGACAAACCATAGAAAAAAAATGCAGAAAAAGCCAACAAAGTATTTGCAAAAACAGACGGAGAAATAAAGTGTGAACGTGTGAAGAAACAAATATGTTTGTGGATGAAGCCAGTGCAGCATTTCCCTGTAAAAGTTCAAAACCCATTTAAAGATACATACACAATGTAGTATACAGTATAATATACTAAAATAGACAGTATATAACCAGGTCCAAATTTAACATTTGCCATAACTTCTAATGACCATAAATTTTCTTCCCAGCCATTAATTATTTTTATAAAAAAAAAATAAATAAATTTAAAAAAAAAAAAAATATATATATATATATATATATATATATGTTTTCTATATTCCATATTTTTCTACAGGTCTTTTTGTAATTTATGATGAATTAATTTCGAAGTGAGTCACTTTTCTTTACAATAATGTACAGTTGATTTGCTCACATCACTTTTTTATAGTATAATTTTAATATCACTGCTTTTATAATTTTAATTGAAACATTTTGGCTATTTTTCACAAATTATGAGAAACTGGTGAGTAACTCTTTTATTAAACCAATTTATTTATATTTTTTTAATATAAATTAAAATTAAATTAAATTAATACAATGTTTTAATTTTGGGCCCTTTTATAAAATATAGAAATTGTCAGGAACAACTGAACAAAAATTATTCATCATTTAACAAAAAACACTATACAAATCCAATGTAGCAGCTTTACCTAGTGTGAAACAAGTGTGATTTGTGTCTAAAACAGGTACTATATGGACACAGGACTTAAATTACAATCAACAGGCAATGCAAATGTGACATGACATGACATGATTTGATAAGTCTTACCACTCGCTGTCAGATATTTTCTTGCCAAGTTTCTGACAGCTAGGCTTGTCCATAATTCTCGACTGCCTGCAACATGGAAATAATCGAGGACGAGACAAAAAATAAAAGAATGAGGAGTGGATTCACTCAGGACTGGACGGACATTAAATGAAACTTCTGTCTAATAAAATGCCACGATGGAAATGGACGTTAATGGTATATGTGCTCTAGAGCTCTTCCTGTGCGTGTGTACCTCTGTGCGTCTGGCTTTGCACTGAGGTGGTGTACTGTCTCCTGAGCGGGGAACATAGCCTCCAAAACCCAGCTGATTCATAAGATCAGGTCAAACACATGTGAGTGGCATGGACACATAGACACAGACACACAATGACACAGTATGGGCTGATGTTAATGAAACATAATTTCATCATGGGTAAATCATGCCACTTTGGTTAAGTGGCTAAAATATACAATAACATGTACAGTAATAAAGACATATACGAGACAAAACGTGCATGATATGGAACACAGACACTTGACTCTTATGCGTCAGGGGTCACATAACATATGTGACGTTTATACCCGAAAACTTTAAAACAAAACCTCTGAAATCATTACAATTTCAGTTGAATACAGAGAAAAAGAAGTGAAGACACATGCAGTGTCCCCAAAACGTATTTGGACACTTAAAATGTCTGAATATCACAGCATTTGCATCCGCAAACCAATTATTTTACTTATTTGTGTGAAATGTTTTGCCTGAAAAGTGTGCTTGTGGTATTTGTCCTTCAAAATAAATCTCAGTTGGTTTGATATTTTGTTATATAATGCAAAGATATTCATACATTTTTAAGTGTTAACATACTTTTTGGGGCCACTGTAAGTGAAAGACTGTATCTAAATGGCAAAAACTGTTGGAGAAATCAGAGATAGTAACAATGGAATAAATTACAATCTGCAGAAAGAGTTCAGATAAAAAGGACTAAATACAACCTCATGAAATCCAGAGTAACACAACACACTACACATCACACCACAAAAGCCAAGTCACCACAGTTTAAAGCTACTAAGCTTCTGGAAATCTACAAAACACACTGGCGATCACATTGTAGAGCACTAAAATCAAGGGGTCGGGTCACAACAAACTATGGGTCAGAAGCTACAGAAGGCTGGAGGGTTAGCTACATCCACTATCTAGTCCCATGACAGAGGGGGGACGGACAGGTTAGAAGAGCAGAGAGGTTTAGCAGTAGAACTGGAGGACAGGAGGGATACCTGTCGTCTTCTGGGGAGGCATGCTGAATTAGGATCCTGGGGCTCGTGGGTCTGGTACGGGGCAGAGACTGGGTGCTCCTGCGTGAGTGTGTGTGTGTGTGATCCACAAACACCCAAAGAGTTCAAAGTGGAGATGGAAGAAACACGGGAGGTCAATATAGAGACTGTGACAACGGTCATGTCAAACATTTAAGAAGATGCACAGATTCAGGGGACTCATTTTGGACACTTCTCCAGCTACAGTGGTTGGATATAATATATGCTTCCTATCAAAGACGCAAAACAGAGCTGTCAGGTCATAAGAGTCATTGGACGCTAACAGAGCAGAGCAAAGTGGGTGACCCAATGGTGGTATGTTACTTTGACATTAACATTAACATAGACACACTGGGTTTTATTCACTAATAATTTAATTTAATAATTTACAGTATGTGTGCTGAAAAAGTTCTAATGCTAAATTTGACATATTTACAAAAAAAAAAAAAAAAAAAGTCATTCTACAGCTAATGAATTTATATTATTCTAAATGAGGGAGAATATGCTAGCAATTAGTGATTAGTTTAGTTAAAATAATTAAGGGCTTTCCACACAATCTCACAAAACTTTTGAGAACATGGCAAAATAAATAAACAAGTAAATGTTATCAGTATATTACAGTGATTTCTGAAGGATCATGTGACACTGAAGACTGGAGTAATGATGCTGAAAATTCAGCTTTGCCATCACAGGAATAAATTACATTTTAAAATCTATTAAAATAGAAAACAGTTATTTTAAATTGCAAAATTATTTCACAATATTACAGTATTTTTAATTAAATAAATGCAACCTTTGTGAGCTTAAGAGAGAATCTTGACGACCCCAACCTTTTTAAATGTATAAAATTGATTTAGATAAACATTTAACTTAGCAAATGTAATGTCTCTAATGCTACAAGGATTTGTATGTGTGGTTTTAGTTTGTTCTTACTTTTATCCTAAATAATAATTTTAAAAAAACTTTCCAAAAAAAAAAAAAAAGATTTCTGTGTTCGCACAGTTTTTATGCAAAACAATATGTGTATATAAACATTAGTAAATAAGACCCAGTGACTGTTGTGATTAAACGGCATCACAAAAGAGCATTCTAAGAGTGTCCTTTAATGCAAGTGAATGATATTAATAACAAATTCAACAAAACTGAAATAATCCAATTCAAAATAAAGAGGGTACCTGTCTTGTTCAGGTGAATTGGAATTAGAACCTGGTCTCAGACAGTTGGTACTAGCACTTCTAACCCTGTCAAGAGAGGGCTGTAGATCACTAGGGTCACAATATGCCATCCAATGGAGAAAGGAGAAGGAAAAAAGGAAGATGACAAGAAACAAAAAAGTTAGGTCCAAAATAAAATTAAACGCAAACTAAGACTTAAGGGGAGGAAGTCAAGAGGGCTGCTAAAATGTGGTGAGTGGGTGAATTTTCTGCTAACATTCTGAATGAGGAGCTACTGGCTCTTGGGAGCTATTGGATGTTTGATGTTGTATTTTTTTTTTTTTATATAATTGGGTTTAGGGTTGACATGTTTGTCCCCTTACCTAATGGTGATCTTGTCTGTGAACCTAAGAACTCGGCGTGTGACTGTACGTTGAGTGGCAGTGACTACAGACAGCCGTGACTTTGACTTAAGGCATGCAGGAAGTGTTAAGCTGAACACAAACCAAAGTCAAACAAGTGCAAACAAAGGCAAACACAAGTTACAGAAAAAGACAAAAAAGACATTATAAAATGTAATCACATGACCATTTTTCTCTGGAGACCTGTTAGATGTTTAACACTGTGTCCGACCCATGGGAAAGGGAATGCTAAAGGATAGCTTTCTCCAGGAATTATGGACCTACTTGGTTTGGACAGACAAATAGCTTGTTGCTGGAAACACGTCCCATCGTGCCTGGTTAGGACATGCCATAAGATGTTTATAGCTAACAGTGATTTACTGTCAAACTCTTCAAATAAATTGTATCTTTTAAATTACAGATGCTACTTTAAACATCCACAGAACCCAGAACACCACAGTCAAATAGAAAGCACTCACATTTACTTACCATCTTGACATCTAACAGTGGCAGATTCGAACAGGATTGTCCATGTTTCAATCTCCAGCTGAATGACTACAATATGTGTTTGCATATGATGATGATGTTGAAAATGCAAATGTGCTGTTTTTATGGACCCTTGTGAAAAAGCAGCACTCTTTAGCATACTTATGCCAGAAATAATATTCTTTAAAAAGAACATACTTAAGTGTGAACTGAATAGGATGTTTTTATACACTTTAATTGCAATTAAACTAAAATTATGTTACTGTGTTATAGTTTAAATTTAAATTAAATGCAAACAGCTGAACTTTAGAGTGCTTATTCAACCCACTTAAATAGAACTGAAGTACATCTTTATATGGAATTTCATTGAGTACTTCTATTGTTTTTGAAATCTGGTTGAAGTGTACCACTGAATGTACTGACAGGCATTTATGGAAAACTAAAATAAACTCAGTCATTTCTAAGTTATTTATATTTCATTTAAAATATACATTTAAATGCACATTTAAAATATATCAACTTTAAATGTAATATCTAATAACACACCACAGTTAAAATTGTAAAACTATTTTACAGGTGGTTTAGCATGTTAGTCAAAAACAGCAAAATAACTGTGCTTCTTTAAAGCACGACGACATTTTAAAATGTACTTCAAGTGTAATTTTAAGCATGTTAAGAAAAACAGTTGTTAAAGTGTACTCTCAATTAACTGTACAATTAACTGGACTTTAATTATTATATGATCATTTAAAATTATATATTAAAAATATTACAAGTATATTTTAAAAATATACTTTAAAGTTTTTAAGTACAAGTGCACATTCAATACAATTAAGTGCACTTTTTCACAAGGAGATCCAATATTATTACTCTGTGTTTTAACAGTAAATTTACAACATTATCATGCACATCCAGTTTAATGGTTTTGTTGAGTGAAAAAATACTGTGTCAGACTTTGACAATGATAAAATATATATATATATATGCACCAGCATACTGCATATTGCATTAGCTAATCCATAATAAAAGTGCTCTGGAGATCTGAGTGAGTTTGAGCGTCACAGATGCTATAAAATCCTCATTAGTCAGAAAGGATGCCATGGCTTTAGTGTTCGTTTTTGGCCTCCTTACCTGTAAATATCCTTATGAATTCCATTGACTAATAGAGGCATCTTGGGAGGCAGAGTGCTACTGTACTTAGATGGACTCCTGCCAACACTGCATTAACATGCAAGCATGCAAGATGGAAACAAAAGATGTATCAAAATCACAGCTGTGGTTAGTCCACTCAAACAGCAAAAGAATGTCGAAGGTCACTCATGCAAACATGCAAAGATCACTCCAGAGGCAACTCCCTCATTCTAGATCATCTTTTTTTTCTGTCAAACACGCTCAGAATTCAATCGAGGTCGAACGGAATAAAAATAAACGTGTCAAAATGACACTTGAGCAGAATGAGATTGTTATTTTCAGAAAGCAAACGGTTGTCGTGACGAGGTATTCGTCTTTTAGGCTGTACGCCAAAAGCAAGTGGAAAGTTCCGCTTGTAATGTTTCTTGTCAACGAGCTGCTCTGAAATATTAGAGTGGAGAGGCGAAGAGTTTGACAAGAAGCGCTCGAGAGAGAGAAACTGGCATCAACGCTCAGCGCTGTTTTAATTAAATGGAATAAACTTCAGGGTAGGCAAAAGAAACAGATACAAGGAGTCTTTTCAGAATGAAAATGATATTACTAGTACTTATGACACCAAGATGGTAATATTGATTTACACAGTAATCTGAAAACAACATAGTATAATTCACAGACTGGTGGTTCAATTCTGGCCTTTTCTTTACCTTTGGGTGTGCAGACACTCTGCGCTTCTACCCCGCATTGATCTGTGTATCAAGATGACCTCACTGAAATTATCATGGAGATGAAGGACACATAGGAAAATAAACAAAAAACAAAACAAACCAATAAACAAGCAAACATAAAAGAAAAAATGGGCACCAGTAAGTGAGTTAGAAGAGGAAGGGTTATAGCCAGAACAATACACAAAAATTAAAAAAGACGTGTCTTCTTGTACGATCATCTCTGTCCATACAAACCCTTCAGTGGTGTTCAATCTTTTCAAACACACTCACATGTGGTTTGGCTCTAACCCACCTTCTGAAAATGGTGCAAGGCCTTTGTAGGTTAGCAAGTCTCGAAAACATCATTTCTCTTTCCAAAAACTCATTTTAATGGCGTTCCAGAAACAGTATTTTTATGGAAGTAAATGAAGGCACGTGGAAGTGGTTACTCTTTTAACACACACTAAGGCACACTTGTACACGCCCGCTTGGGCCCGCACATTTCTATTTACCTGTCATCTGCGTAATCTCTCTCTTGCACACGAGCACGGTCGTGGTAGCGTGTTGGGGAACGGGATCGCCGGCTGTGCTGGACCTCATCCAGACTCCTTAGAGAGAAAGACAGAGAGAATACAGGGTTTTAATGCAGGTTACAATTATTTGCCAAATGATAAATCCTAAAAATAGGTAGGGATGTACCTCTGTGCAGGGACATTGGCTGGGCGGGACCGCCCCCTGCTCTCTTCGTCTCTGTGTGGGGACACGGACCGTGAGCGATACTGAGTTGGTCTGATCTGGTCTGGAACCTCTAATGTCGTTGTTCGGTCTCGGTCTCGGTCTCGTTCTCTTTCTCTGTCTCGGTCTCGTTCTCTTTCTCTGTCTCTGTCTCTGTCTCGGTCTCGTTCTCTTTCTCTGTCTCGGTCTCGTTCTCTTTCTCTGTCTCGTTCTCGTTCTCGTTCTCTTGATCGGTTTTCTGTAGCTGTGATGACACAAAGACAAAAAAAAAAAATTAAAGAACATTTTTGGAAAGCCCGTCTGGAAAAAACTGATTTTGCTTATGTAGTCACTGGCCTTGCCAAACCACATTCCCCATGTTAGAACCCATCCAAAAAATAAAATGATTGACATAATATGTTAGACCATATCTAACAGAACATGCCAGACAATTAAAATACCTTGTTCATTCTCCTTATGTGTATTTGTGAACAATCTGTGCTTTTGACAGTTGAAATCACCATTTGAGTCCTAGATATATATGTACACACACTACCAGTCAAATCAAAAATGTAAAATAGATATTTATTTATATATAAAAAAATTATATGGTAACACTTTAGTATAGGGATCAATTCTCACTATTAACTAGTTGCTTATTAGCCTGCCTATTAATAACATATTGGTTGTTTATTAGTACTTACAAAGCACATATTCTGCATCCCTAATCCTACCCAATACCTAAACTTAACAACTACCTTACTAACTATTAATAAGCAGCAAATTAGGAGTCTATTGAGGCAAGAGTCATAGTTAATGGTTTGTTAATAGCGAGAACTGGACCTTAAAATAAAGTATGGCCAATTATATTTATTTTTCTATTTTTAGTTATTTAATAATTGGTTTTCTACAATGGCATTTTTATGTATTTTTACAACAAAGCAGAATATAACAGAACAATCTTGGCTTAGAGACAAAACATTCATTCATTATTTTCAAAGAATGTATCTCTTCATTAAATAGCAAAACAATGAAAACTGAAAAAAATGTGGAGTTGTTTTTTTCTTTTTTCAACAGAAATTGTTTTTCACACCAGTTTTTCTAATAAAACCACTGAATAACTTCACTGCTAATAGTATTTTGTAAAAACGAATAACTTTCGTTAAAAAAAAAAAAAACTTCAAAGGTGATCAAGAAAAAAAAACTGCCCTATAAGACTATATCCACTATTTTTACAATTGCAGTATGCTTATATGGTTTGGAGAATGAAGTAAAGGTATGTAAAAAAGGCATTGTACCACAAAGTCATTTTCTAACTTCTACCATGCAGAGGCAAAATAAAACGTGTAGCACCACCAAGAGGAAACAGTCCTCCCATTTACAAATTCTTTTCCCTCAATTTCCCATTGTGATCATGCATATGTGATGGTGTGCATTATGCTGCAAGTCTATTCTACTATACTACAGAGAAAAGCACTGGAGACAGAACACATTTCAGATAGTGTCTCCCCCATATAGAAGCACCATTTTATATTCATTCTAAGTGCTTAATAGTACCAAAATAGTTAGTTTATTAGTATGGGATGAATGTAACATGCCAGGTGTGTCATGATGGTGATTAGTGCATTATCTCCAGCACATCAGCGGTGACCTCCGAAGGAAGGGAAGGCCTGCTATTGGCTGCTTCTCTCTTTTGGGGTACTCTAATGCACAAAGTACAGAGAAGTGGCAAGGTTGGCATTGCCTTGGCCCCTCCCACCCACCTGTGGCAACTACATCAATACCATCATCATAATCAGTTTCTGTAATACGCTGCGAGCCTGCACAGACAGATACAGATATACAGTGCCTTGCGAAAGTATTCATACCCCTTCATTTTTTTCATGTTTTTTTATGTTTTTTTTTAACTCCTTTAAATTACTTTTTTTTCCCCCACCAATCTACACTTTGTACACCGTATTGACAAAGCAAAAACAGAACTGTCACAACTTCGTAAATTTATTAAAAAATAAAAAACTGAAATAAGCACACTGGATAAGTATCCATACCCTTAAATAAATATATAGCTGAAGCACCTTTACAGCCTCAAGCCTTTTTTGTTTGATGTGACAAGCTTTGCTCATCAGCATTTGCCAATTATTCTTCTCCTCACCTCTTCACCTCTCAGGCTGGACGGGGGCAGATGCACATTTTCAGGTTTTTCCAGAAATATTTGATTGGGTTCAAGCTCAGGCTGTGGCTGGGCCACTCAAGGACATTCACAGAGTTGTCTATAAACCACTCCTGCTGTGCGTTTAGGTCCATTGTCCTGTTGGAAGGTGAACCTTCTGAATGCTCTGGACTGGGTTTTCATTAAGGCTATCTCAAAATTTTGGTGTATTGAGCTTTTCTTGTACTCTGACGAGTCCCTCAGTCCCTGCCGCTGAAAAACAGCCCCACAGCATGAGGCTGCTACCAGCACACTTTACTTTTGGGATGGTACTCTGCAGGTGATGAGCAGTGCCTGGTTTGCTTCAAACATGATGCTTGGAATTGAGGTTCATCAAACCAGAGAATCTTGTTTCTCACAGTCTGAGGGTCTTTTAGGTGCTTTTTTGCAAATTCTAAGTGTGTCTACACTGAAGAGAGGATTGATTCTTTCCACACCGGCATAAAGCCCAGATCGGTGGAGTGTTGCAGCGATGTTTGTCCTTCTGTAGGTTTCTCCTGTCTCCACATATGATCATGGAGCTCAACTAGAGTGACCGTCAGGTTCTTGGTCACCACACCAACCAAAGCCCTTCTCTATCAATTGGTCAGTTTGGCCAGGAGGCCAGCTCTAGGAAGAGCCCTGGTTGTTTCAAACGTCTTCCATTAAGGGTAATAGAGACTACAGTGAAGCTTGAACCAGTCATCTACGTATATCTACAGTGAAGCAGTGAAACTTCAGTAAAGCAGAATTTTTTCCTGAACTCTTCCCCAGATGTGTGGCTTGACGCAACCCTGTTTCTGAGCTCTACAGGCAGCTCTTTTGACTTCAGGGCTTGGTTTTTGCTCTGACATGCATTATCAGCTGTTAGACCTTTTATTAAGACGTGTGCCTTTCTAAATCATACCCGTTCAATTGAATTTGCCACAGGTTAACTCCACTCAAAGTGCAGTAACATCTACAAGCAATATGAATGCTCCTGAGCTAAATTCCAACTGTCCCAGATAAGGGTATGAATACTTACGCAATTTAATCATTTAAGTTTTTTATTTTTAATAAATTTGCGAAGATGTTAAAAACCTGTTTTTTGCTTTACCATTATGGTGTATGGAGTATAGATTTATGTGGAAAAATAGTAATTTAAAAGCAGTTTAACATAAGGCAGCAACATAACAAAACGTGAAAAAAATAAAGGGGTATGAATACTTTCGCAAGGCACTGTACACACAGGGATAGATGTACAGACAGACACGAAGATACAGACGTAAACGAATGCACACAAAGCACTGTTGGAATAATCCATAGTTAGGCAAGCAATAAAATAGCATACTAAAATATGTCTTGTGGACACACTGTACCCATGGGCCACACTCCTACACACTAACTCACAGGCAGCACGGTTCAAAAACATACCTCCGCATGAACGTACAGACAAAACAGACATGAAAAACCTTGAATATTGCAAGACAATGCCAAACATACTGTATTAATGAGACTGGATGAATTCCAGGACCTTGACCTAAAAGATATGTTGATGTTTAACTAATGTTTGATGATTGGCCTTTACCTACTTATATATAGTTTAGTAATTGTGAAATTATGATAACATCTCTGGCTTAACTTAACATCTTAGAAAGTGAAGGAATACTTCATCTATTTTAATCGAACTGCCCACAACCTCTTTAGCTTTTGATAAATCTGTGAAACACCGAGGGGGCGAATTCACTAAACGATTATGCCACAGTATTTCAGTGCAAAACTCTGCATCGTATTCATATACCACTTACAATTAAGCAGAATGTACACTACCATTCAAAATTTTGGGGTCAGTAAGATTTTTTTTTTATTAATACTTTTATTCAGCAAGCAACTTTCTATTCATCAAAGAATCCTGAAAAAATAATCAAGGTTTCCACATATGTTTGGAACACTGAAGCATGATTTCTGAAGGATCATGCGACAAAGATTGGAATAATGACGCTGAAAATTCAGCTTTGCCATCACTGGAATTAATTATATGTTAAAATACTTTCAAATAGAAAATAGTGATTTTAGATTCTAACAATATTTTACAATATTATTGTTTTTACTGTATTTTTGATCAAGCAAATGCAGCATTTGTGGACATCGACCCCAAACTTTTGAATAATACTGTATATAGCTATACAGTGCTGCACCATGCATATTTAAATTAGGCCTCTATTATTCGTTTTTGGGCAAACACACCTACTTTCTATGCAAATGAGGCTAATTAACTAATACCGCCCTTGAACAATTGATGGTACAAATATTTGCGTGCATTTTCTATTGATCACAGTGGCAGTAATTTATCAAATTACGATCAAGTGATGGAGAATGGTGTTATAATTGGACACATATCCAGTTATCAGGTGCTGATAGCTCGCAGCGCTTGCAAATAAACAGCAAGATCGACAGATGAAATTAAAATCATTCTTACTAAATTCCTCCCTGTGAGAGAAAAAGCACTTAAACACAAAGTGATCACATCCCCACCAGTGAGGCTTTCTACTTACGCTGCAGCTTTTTGGTGGGTGTTTCTGTGTGTCCGTGTCTGCGGGCCAGGTATGGTGACGGGTGCGGCAGTGGGATGGAAGAGACATCATGTGTCTGCAGCTTGTACCAGTGAGGCTTGTCATCCAGCAGGGCAGTCTCCAGCTCGATTAGGATCTAGGTTCAAAGAGAGGAGAAACCGCAGACAGTCAGGTGTGATGCTGTTTGAATGTTTTCAGAGAGCAATTCATGTTGTAAATAAATGGACAATGTTAATATATGCTTCATACTTCTCCCAGAAAATCACTCTCCTCATCTTGTATTCTGGGTTGGTCCCACACAGTAATCTCCAGCATGTGTTCTCTGAAATCCCGGCGATGGACATGAGAGTACACAAATGTCTGGTTCCACTTGGGCTCCAGACTTTTCTTTACTGTCTTCGTTCTTCTCTTGCTCTTATCACTAACGTAAAACAAATATACAAATAAAATGTTGTAACAAGAACATTAAAACTCTATTAAAACTGCTTGATGCACATATCAGCAATGATAAAAAAAAAAAAAAAATCAGAAACTTATTGGAAAATCTGTTTGATCTGCATTACTGTTCAAAAGCTGGGGGATTTTTAATGGAGCTCTTTAAAAAGATTTTTTCATGTTTTTTTTTTTTCTTTTTTGTATTCTTTTATTTTTAAGAAGTCTCAACAAATACAAAGTAAAAACAGTAATATTCTGAAATATTATTGCAATGCAAAATATATTTTTTTATTGCTATTTTAATATATTTTAAAATGTGATTTTTTTCACATGTAAAGGCAAAGCTGAATTTTCAGCAGTCATTACTCCAGTCTTCAGTGTCACATGATTCTTCATGAACTGTTCTACACTTTGATTTTCTGCTCAAGAAACATTTCTTATTATATTATCAATGTAAGTAGTTGTGCTGCTTAATATTTTTGTGATGCATTTGACTGTGATGTGATTGTGATGTGACTGTGATGCATTTTTTTTTCAGGATTTTTTTGATGAACAAAGTTCAAAAGAACAGAATTTATTTTAAATATACATCTTTGTAACACTAAAAGTCTTTACTGTCACTTTTGATCAATTTAATGCAATTTAATGCATTTCAAATCAATTTGCTATATAAAAGCATTCATTTCTTCAAACTTTTGAACAGTAGTGTCTAAGGTTGTCACAATAAAAAAAGTCTGTAGTCAATACAATACTGAATTTCTTGAGACTACAACTGAGACCACAGGAAAAATCTAATATACCTTCTATCAGGCAGGAAGTACATTTTGACATAGGGGTTTCTTGGTCGTCCATCCGATCTGGGTGGCAGGTCTATAGCCTGCAATACGTTCACTATCAGTTGATGGCCAACCTTATCGTACCACATTTTCACCTGGAAGACATAAATACATAAACAGTGAATAAACAAACACATCAAGCACAACATGGTGAATGTACATACTTCAGTATGTACTGACCGACAGCTGTCCAGGCAGTAGCTGAGGGGCATCTCTAAGACCACTTGGGCTGGAAGGGGACAAGACAGATATAGAGGGTCTTTCCATCTTCTGTGATTCGAAGGAACTTGAACCTGCTGCAGAGGGACGAGAAAAAAACAAGTGTTGAAAACACCAGAATAAAGTTTGCATATAAAAAACAATATAGTATTTAGGAGTTCACATTTGATTCATGATTCATTTGATTAAGTACGTACTAGATTCTAATGGAGGGTGTGATGTTTCTGGTATTCGTGGTGTATCACTGAAAGAAAAAGATCACAAATCCATACATTAGTTGTCAAGTACACTACTATTCAAAAGTTTGGGTCAGTAAGATCTTCATAAAATAAGTCTCTTATGCTCATCAAGGCTGCATTTATTTATATAAAATACAGTAAAAGTAATAATATCATACATCTGATTACATTTTAAAATAAATGTTTCTATTTTAACATGTTTTTAAATGCAATTTATTTCTTTGATGGAAAAGTTGGAAAATTTTCAGCAGCCACTACTCCAGTTATTCTGTAGAAATCAATGTAATATGCTGATTTATTGCTCAAGAAACATATTATTATTAATATTGAAAACAGTTCAGCTGCTTAATATTTTCTGTGGGAACCATTATACACATTTTTCAGGATTCTTTGAAGAATATAAAGTTCAAAAGAACAACATTTATTTGAAACAAATCATTTTGATCAGTTTAATGCATCCTAGCTGAATAAAAGTATTAATTTCTTTTTCTTAAAAAAAAAAATAAATAAAAAATAACTGACTTTAAACTTTTGAATAGTAGTGTATTTGGGCATTTAAGCCACATTTAATGTATGCATATTTTTGTATTATATAACAAAATATAATATATAGTGTCATTTATTTTGATGCAATATAGCACAAACATGCATTTGACATTTGTTAGGTTTTAAATGATAAAATGTTCAATAAATTGTTTAAAATATTTTTGACAAGGTTGTTTTCAGAAAAGCTCTAGTATCGTTTGTTTAGCAGACATTTTACATGCAATTTAGGTGTCCAAATATTCTGTATACACTAACAAATAGTTTCTAGTCAAACATCGTCAGCCAGAGGTTACAGAAGGGAAGTGTACATCACAAGCTCTTTATAAGGGCTTTAGGGACAGAACACAGAAGCAAATGAGGAGAGAATTCAGAGATGAGGTCCAAAAAAATAAATAAATAAATCACATCACCTCTTAGACTGTGTTTTACTTGCAGCTAAGATTTATACATCCTTTGCAAGTGTTTGGAGAGAAATCAATGAATACATCTTTTTAAAGAGGTGGGAGGACAGAGCAAAGGAGAGTATAATGGCTTACAGTGAAAACTAAACACAATACAGACAAAGTTAAACATCTACTGCACAACTATTCAAATGCCTGTAAACAATTCAAACACTCTTGTTTAATGATTGGTCCAACTAGTATACATTCTTAAAGGGGTCATGAAATGAAGAATCAAAATGTTCTTGATATTTACACATATAAGAGGTTAAAAAAAAAAAAGCAAAATGAACTCCCCATTTAAAACATTAATTTTTCTTTTTTTACTCTTCGGAAACACCAGGATTTGAAATCAGAAGAATCGTGACATCACAGTTCACCTCTATGCGTCATCATCGCATGTGTTATGAACAACTCATGTCTGTCATAATGATGATAATGATACATCAATGATACTGCTGTTAGGTAAAAAAAAAAAAGACCTTTTGTGATGCAAAAAGTTTGGCAAACTTTATAAACTAACCTCAAGAAACAGAATAACCAATCGTATCTAAATGATGAAAGGAAAAGATCTTAAAATAATTTACAAAATGCATTTAATGACCCCTTTAAAAATGGCTTGGGTGCTTTGCCATTAGTTAACCGAGAGTCAGATTACCCACTAAGGTGTGTGATGGACGACTTACCCTATTGGCCTTGATACTACTAACTCAACTTTTGGTTCTGCTTGGGAATTCAAAATGATATTGTAAACTTCTTTCTTGGTTAATCCTGGTAATGATTTCCCATTCCACTGAAGCACCTCATCACCTACAAACAGCCAAAATGCGTATTGTCACATTAAATTCCTGTACACACGAGGACATTCACAATTCAATTCTTAAAATAGATATTTTACTGATTAAACACACTAATTAAACATTTTCAAAATATCTGAGGACTAAATGCAATAAATTCAATTAAATTAAGACTGTCAATTAAGTGTGCAAATTTAGCACAGTAAATTACATAAGTATTTTCCTGTAGTAATTTAAGCTTGAAATATAGCCTCATGTTATGTTTTCACAACATAATGCAGACAATATGCAAACAATATACTGACTTCTAAAGACTTTTGTGGTCTACGTTTACTCATTTTTCACAATAATGAATCATCTTCATTTGGGGTCTTTTCTTTGCAAATACTGATGTATGCCTCCAAGGACCCATTGCCCACAACATTATTCAAAGGCTCCTAGTTTCTGTACAAAAGAAAATATCTTTCAGGGTTTCCATATTATTTTAATGCTTGTTTTATCTTATTTTAAATCATTTGAAGTCATCTCGGGACCACTTAAGAAGTTTGGGCCTGGTTGAGAACCACTAATATATGCATCCACATATGATTAATGTAAGGTCATTTTGCTTGATTACACTGTTTAATGAATTAACAGTCCTCGTTTTTTAAGTTACAAACTGAGAGAAGCTCTGGACTCACCGGCCCGTAGATGACCCACCACATCAGCTAAACTCCCTTTCTTGACTTTGGTGATGAAGGCCCCAAGTCTCCCAGTTTCTGTAATCTTCCCCCCAACCACCTGTACTCATACAAATCATTTAAAGATGGGTAAAGTTTACAGACAATTAATGCCACAAAACCTACTGTGTATATCCAGCACATTGTGTTGTTGTTGTTGTTTTTTTGTACATGGTCCATGACATGGTGTAGTTGGTGACTTCATAACAGTCAGGAGAGGAACTTGTGTTTATACAGTATGTTTATGCGAGTTGCTCTCCACTCACCTTTAGCCCTAGCAGAGCCCCCGCCTCTTTTGGCATGGCTGTTCGCTTGCTCAAAGTGATTCGGCCAATTAAATGATCACCTTCCTTGGAGGGCTGCCATGTAACCGGATGCTAAAGAGAACAAGGCAGAGAAAGGACCATCCCATTACATCTAACCCTTACCTCACCTTCACACTCATGCACATTCACACAAACAGACACAACCAGGCTTATTATTTTAGCTAAAAGAAACTAAAATCAAAACCATTTTCATGTAGTTTCACTTCATGTACTTAAATAACAAACTAAAACTGAAATAAAAATGAAAAAAAAAACTATATAGACATTTAAAAAAAAGCACAACACAAGAACACAAAAAGTTACTAAAACTTTAATAAAACTAAAAGAAAAATATAAAAATAAAAACTAATTCAAAATATTAAAAAAGAACTATACTCTTAACTCAATTATACTAAGTAATACTGTACACAACTCCCCAGTGTTCTCAGTCACTTTAAAGTTAACAAACTTAAAAAACAAAATTGACTATCTGCTTTCTTAGTTCACCTTCCTGATCATCTTGTAAATCATAGCAAAAAAATGTTATTTCAAAGAAAATGTTTGTCATTCTAATACATCAAAAGGTTAATTTTCCACTTACGTCACTTAAGACCACACAAGCTAAATAATGTTAACCAATGGCCAAATAGCTATTTAGTAATTGTTTTAGCAAAACTGCATTTGGTATTATAATAACATTTAAATTTATGCATTTGCATTCAAGCTATGCATTTTATAACTTCATGCATTTCCTGGGAATCGAACCCATGACCTTGGCAATGTAAGCTACAGTGACATATGTAACAAACACCATCCAGTTCATCTACAGTTTACAGATCAGTCAATTTACAAGTCCTGTGCTACATTTTCTTCACATTATGGAAGTAAAATGGACGGTGAACATCAATTCATGCTGACTTTAAATGATTATAGAACAAAGAGGGGAAATACTTACATGCCACGCAGTGGGGTCCAGTGGACAGCACTCCCAGTCCCCTAAAACACACACACACACACAAAAGTTAATAGAGTTATATTGTACATATGCTGACTATGTGAGCTGCCACCTTACACTAGCCAGAGTCCATCTCTAAACCCGCTCTGTTTATGCTTAATGAATACTTGAGCCCCTAAAGGGCACCTGCAGCCAAGATCTCATACTAAAATATGTTCTGCTTTGACCCACCTGCAGAGCAAGAGTTTTTGTGAATATATGTTTAAGAGCTACATTTAGTCCCCAGACAGAGGAAGCAAATGCTGACACCAAAGCTGAATACACACTCCCACACACAGACACACACATACACACAGGCACAAAGGGACAGTCTCAGCGCTTTCCGTGATGTTGGCCTTCTATTTACTGTTGGCATGTTATATGGATGAGTGCCTTGCACATACGGCTTTCTGGGCTGTTTTCCGGTTATTTTTGAGCACCTAAAGTGTCTTGAGAATAACGCACAGAGAGGGTGAGGAGTGCTCAAATTGTCATTTGAAAAATAAAAATAGATTTTAAAAATTAAATGTTGCTATAGACATCAGATTTGAATTACATTTAATCAGCTTTTAAAATGTTCAAAATAAAAGTGTGATGTAGTTTCGGTTGGCCAGTAGCTTTTATATGGACAAATGTTTGTGTTGTATTTGCTAAGAGAAGCGTCACTTTTATTATTGCTGATACTTTTTTAAAACCTTGTGAATGATGAAACTGACAAAAAAATCCACAGATTTGTTTTGAAGACTTAAATATAGATTTGGGGATAGGCTCTTCTGACTCAAAATCACTAAAAACACCTCAGAAACACACAAACACATACACACATATATATAGATTAATATATATACAAATACTGGTTATTTTACAACATGACTCATCCAATCCGATTTTTAAAGTCAAAAGTATTGATTTTATAAAGTAGCTGCAGCTAGTGAGACACCTGATTAAAAAAAGTTCAGGGGTTCAAAATAAGAAAAAAAAAAAAAAAAGGAAAAAAAGAAACCTTGAGACCTGGATAGCTTACTTACAAGTATGTCAGGGAATTTTCATAGGTTACTTTTTTAAGGAAGGCTGCTTCTTCACTGTCTAACCCAGTTCTGAGCAGGGTTGTCCTATAAAAAGTTACTCTAAATATAATTGTTAAACTCTGGAAAGCAACAAAATTCAACTATCACTCTTGAAGGTTTTAACAGCAAAAAGAAAAAGAAAAAAATACCCCAGAAAAACATTTTCAGCACAAAACAATAAGCAACTAACAAAAGCAACATATATAAATCATAATCAAATGCCATGAAGTAATATTAAGTAGAAGAGGTCTGCATGAAGTAATATTAAGTAGCTGTCTAAGGGTATAAATGTTTAATATATTGCTTGTTGCATGGTGGATTGGTCCCCTGTGTGGGCTTTTATCTAAACCTTGTACTTCTCATTCACATGACCTCCAAAATATAGTGCTTATCAAATAAATATTTCATCAGTATAGTTTCACATTACAGCATACAGTATGTATTGTTATTACACAATTATATTCTACTTCTAATAATTCTAACTTCCAAGACGACAACAAAGAAATCTAATCTAATAAATATCAATCTCTGCTCACAGTTAGAGATTTTGTACCCAGTTCTGTACATCTGAAAAATAACATTTTGAGTTTAAAGTTCAAATTATAAATCCATTCTTTGTCCATTAATAACAGAATCAATATATGAACTTTAAATAAAAGTATGAGGTGTCAACTTGAATTATTCAGTTCCTATTCTTTAGAAGAAAGAGTCGATTCTCTTACCTGTTGTTTTTCTTGAACCTGATGAAATGTTGCTGCACTGATAAGAGCAAGCTCGTGTTCTGCTTAACCTCCTCTCAATCTCCTGTTCTCCTATTTTTAGTCTCTCATTCCTTCTCCTATAGTCTGTCTGTCCTAGTCAACTCACAATGTTTACATTTCACCCCTGGCTTGTGTTAATACACTGACCTTTTAAGTCTGTGTTCAGTCAAATTGCCAGGCTAACAGCACAGTGCAATGTGAATAACCTCCTCTTCTTTACACCACAACCTTCAACCAGTCAAAACCAGTGAAAAATTATTCTGCGCATAGCATCTCCTTCATAAATATCCACTGTAGATACACTGTAAAATACTATGTTTAAGACTTCGATATATAATTTATTAGTATGTAAATTAGGTTTTCAGCCTTTTACACACAAATAACTTTTATATAAATAAATAAATAGCCTTTGTATAAATAAATAAATAAATAAATAATATATATATATATATATATATATATATATATATATATATATATATTATTATTATTATTATTATTATTATTATTTTATTCACTAAATAGTGATTTTTATTGATTTTTTTCATGAATACATTTATTCAGCAAGGATGCTTTAAATTGATGCATCCTTGTGACAGCAGTGACAGTAAATACATTTATTTAAAAAATTATATTTCCAATAAATGCTGTTCTTTTGAACTTTCTATTTACCAAAGAATCCTGAAAAAAAGTATTTCTGCAAAACTACTTCTGCACAACTATTTTCAACACTGATAATGATAAGAAATGTTTCTTGAGCATCAAATCAGCATTTTAGAATGATTTCTGATCCTAAACTTTTGAACAGTAGTGTATATATAACGTCAAATTGTTATTTTTTAAGAAATCAGTATGTTTGTAGAAGAAATCTGAATCCCAAAAACGGCAAATATAAATCTTTAAAATAAATAAATAATGTAATTAATTAAATTTTTTTTTTTAAAGTATAAACCCTGCAGGACCTACCAGAGGATCTTTATGGACAGTCATTGTTGAAAACCCTGGCATTTGCACACAAAGCAAATGAAAAGTCTCACAGCCTTTGCAGAGATTCTATCAAGTTATGTGATCTCTTGATAGTCATAGCTAATCGATTTGCGTGTTGCAAAAAGTACTAAATTCATCAATCAAACCAATATTACATTCATATTGATGGTGGTTTCCTTTTCTGAATCATGGAGGTTTGTGTTTATGCAAACGCATAATTAAATACATAAATTATACAAAAGCAGGCATCCATCTGACCCACCTCTCTCACTGACGCTCTCAATCTCTACATCTTCACAACTGGTGTATTCCGGTGTCGAACCGGCCTCTTCCTCCGAGCTGCTGACAGACATCTGCCTCTTGTTTCCTTCCCGTTTGCTCTTGTAGGGGCGGGGCGGGGGTGGTCGTAGAGATTCCGATTGGTCAGAGCTGAGCGAATCATTGCGCAGCATGCTCTCAGCTTTTTGTCGTTTCGATTTGCGCAGCAGCACAGCCGAGCCGGTGTCCAGCTGGCTCGGCTGCAACTTCCTGTCCCATTCCTGAGGCTCTCTGAGCTCAGGTGGGCCTGCGGACATGGCAGGGCCCACCCTGAACCCCGGAGCAGGCGGCTGTGGGGTGTGGTTTGTTTTAGGAGGAGGACCCTGCACAACAGGCGCACCCTGCAAACCTGTACCCCCCGCGGTCCTCTCTGGGGCGTAGGCCTGCTGCTGGCCCTCCAGCGAGGCCTGCCGCCCATCTGCCCATCTCCGTGCACCTCTGTTGTCCTGCACCATCTCCCTCGCCTCCCTTGGCTTAGGATGCATACGTCCATCAGGCTCTGCCGGCCGGAGTTTGGTCGGATGATGTGGAGCATTTGGGTCAGTCCTGCACTGTTCCCTGGGTGGTTTCTGCTCCCCCTCAGTCCTCCTGGTCTCAGGACTGTCGTGCTCCTGAGAGCGAGTCTTCATCAGTCTTCGACTTTCTCTCCGATTTTCTCCGGTATCTCGCTCTTCAGAGTGGATTTTGGATATGCCTCGCCGCCTCTCACCTCTTGGCCCTAGCTTGCCATTCTGATCAGAGGCTGCTGGTGGCTTTTTTCTAGAGATCAAATAATCACAGCATCACAAAGAGACATTCTTACAGACACTCCATATGATGTTTTAATGAGACATCACAATGCATCAAAAATAGAAACCAAATGAGTGACACAATGTCCTGATGCTTCTTGTTTGTCATGAAAAGACCAAAACTGATCTGCAGATCTGAGTTGGTTTAATCTGGTACTCAAGCCTGGCCAAACTGGTCTTCAGCTCATCTAGCAGGGGTCCCTGCCGGGCTAAACTGGTGTTTAGATGGTTTAGTTGGCCGGATAAAGAGTGCCCAAACTATATTTGAAACCTAAGATATTCTAAGAGTAAATACTGTACCCTCGTAAAAACAAAATGTTCTTTATTGGCATCCATGTAACCTTACAATTTCTTTTTTGTGATAAAAGATTCTTTAGGTTATTTAAATATTCACACTAAGGAAAATAATGGTTCTTTTAAGAACTGGTCACTGAAAGGTTCTTTGGGAAACCAAAAATGGTTCTTCTATGGCATCACTGAGAAAACCACAGTTTGGAACCTTTATTTTTTAATAAAATGTGTCATCCAAAGCTATCAGGTAATTTACTTAAATGTGAATATAACAATTTATCATAACTGCAAAAAATAGACCATTTATAATTATTAAAGTTGGCATGAAATGAATGTTGCGATTATCTTCCCTATTTTATCAGAGTGAAACGGCTACTCAAACAAGAAAAAATGTAGGGTGGGACTGGGACTTGATTTTATCCATCAGGAATTGATTGGATCGTTGGATTGCTGTTGTTTGCCAGTCGCTGTGATCTCATTTGAGTGACAGTTTGCTGGAGGGATTACTGTACTGTTCTCGCACTGTTGCACACGTCATCATAGAAGAGATGTTGGTGCGAGGGGGAGAGAAGTCAGTGTTTTTGATTAAAGATTACAAGGGCAACTAAACTAAAAAAAAAAAAAATCTGCACGGTTGAATTTATAATATGTAATAAACACTGCAATATTCCATAAACAAAAAAGAATTGTCGATTCTGACTTCATGAAGACTTTAATCAAAAATGTGTTTGTTATAACCTTTAAAAAATTAGTATGGAAAAAAGTTAGAACGAGAGGCCAAAGTGTACCTTTCTTGTGGAGGCTCACTGCGTGAACGTGATGACGGCGTGTTGGCTGGCCCTGTGGAGGGGCCTTTTCTGGGGTCAGTTGGGGCAGGTGGCTGGGTGTCATGGGCAGTGGAAACGGAGGAGTCGAGAGGGTTCTGAGACCTAGAGTGCACCTTCTTCTCCCCAACGGGATCTCCACACATGGCCGGTTCACTCACTGCTGACCCCAGCTCTCCAGGCTTGGGCCCTTGGCTGAGAAACCACTCTCCTGATTTAGTGAGCATATCATGTTGCCTTCGGCACTGGTTACATACCCACATTACCTGGGGTAAAAGAAATATCATATTTAAAATGTAAAGTTTCACTAATCTTGTGAAGGTAAAGTGTGTAATTTCTGTCATTTTAAACGGAACTGCAAAAATAATGAATCCAAAAAATTTTTCAGATAGTCCCGCCCAAAATGGTTTACTTATGATTATATTAAACAGGGATATAAGAAAGTGTTTTGACACAGAAAAAATTACACACTTCACATGTATGTGACATTTTAAATCTAACAAAATAATACAAAATTCAAAAAGATGACAAATGAAATTAGGATGACACATTCATGCATTTCTTGATTCTGGGTCAATGACAAGGGACAATGACAAGCTGTCCATGATAAAAAAAGAAAAAAAATATGTTGGTTTCATATGTTTTTTTTTTAAAATGTTAATACCTTAATAAAACTTGTATTTAATGACAATAAAATGTCATGTGGTGTAACCAAGTAAAACATAATACATTTTAATAATGTAAAATATATTCAAAAACTTTTTGAACTATTTTTAATATTATCATTATTTTTTAAAAATACACCTAGGGAATACAAGTCATGAATAATAATAATTATTAGCATTATTATTATTCATCATTCATGACTACAATTTATAAATTTAAACTTGGCATAATTAATTGCATTTATAATGATTTTTTTTTAAATGAGACTAATAGATAGAACAAAAAGTTTGCATGCATACATTACACAAATTACTGTACATGTGATACCCTAAGATCACATAAAACTTGTCTTCCCTGATGACAAAGCTACAGATGAAAGGGTTCTTCATCATGTGGTGACCAAAAATAAAAGCTGAAGCGTCAAAAAAAGCTAATCTGGCAGAGACACTGAAACCCTGCGATACGTGACTCAGGTCTGACAGACAAAACGGCAGCCCGCTATAAGGGATAATGTAGGCAGGAGGAGGTGTGAACAGAAAAAATGAGACAGAAAGGAAACTGTTGTGCTAGCAGGGATAAATGTAAAGACAAACAATGAATATAAGGTAGTAATGTTAGCTGACAGAAGGTGGGTGTAGTTGAAACAAGAGGTTGAGACTTGAAACTGCGAGGTCCGTGGGATGTAATCACATGCCCACAGAGCAAAGGCATTGACCGTGGTCACTGTGGGAAGATTCGCAGGAACTGTGGGGAAAAGCACGGAGGGTCGGGCCGCGCTACACGCAAACATTAGCAGCGCTATCCATCACCCTCCTCCACACACACAGAAAGCCTGCCTGCTGATTCCTTTAGCAGGAGGATCAGGAGCGAGGAACACAAAAGATCTTGGCACATTCCAAATTTTTTCTCCTTTTTTTTTTCCCACTTCCCTCCTCCAGATTGCTTTTGATTAAAAGCTTGGGAGGTTGAGCGCAAGAGTGAGCGAGGGAGAGGGAGAGACACGCATCAACACGTCTATATTTATCCAGGCAGCCGCCCAGCACCATTGGGGATATGTTAAAAAATTCCCCAGCTCGCTGCATAACTTTACTCAGTGAAGACTACCATTGATCCTGCGGATGCAAGGCCAAACAAGCAATCGTACACAGCGCAAACACACACGCACGCATTTAACACGCAAACATATACACACACGTAAGCTTACGCACACACGCAGCCTTCTGCTGCTGATGTCCTTGCCAGACAAACACGCTCTGTGGTTATAGTCGGAAAACGAAATGTTCAAATGTGCCACCTGCTACCAGAACTCCTGTCCTAGTTTCCGCTTCTTTTTCTTTCTTCCTTCACTTTCTGTCACTCAACTAACCAATGATTAGAATTTAATCATTCTAAACTCAAAATGCACACGATTTGGCTTACTGCAGTCATAAACTAAACAAATCAATATTTTCTAAACTTTAATACCATAAAAATTTTGAAAAATGACATTCACACACAGTAAGCAGCCATCATGTTCACATCCATGAAAGTACGGGGGCAATAAAACCCTCATCCCGTGTGATTCACACACATCGAGGCCTATAATCGCTCTGTATCAGTGTCAACTTTTTCATTAAAGAGCAATATTTGGAATTGATTTTCTAGTTTTACCTTCATATGGGCATTTCCCCCAACATCCATAATAAAATCACAAAGTGTGCCATCCATTTATGCCAAATGCTTCAAATTAATGAACTAAAATAACGCAAAATGCATATTAAATTATTGAACTGTCCTAATGTTGAGCTCTCTATGGTCTATCATCACAGAACATTTGGGTTCTGATTATTATTTGGTTCTTTATTTTACATTAAGTGTTTAAAGCTTAATTAAATTAAAATACTTTATAATTGCTGTACATTCAAAAACACACACCTCCAAAATGTGTGAATTTAATATTATTATATACACTGAAAAAAAAGCTTCTGATTTTCACTCAGAAAATGCTAGTAAATTTCACAAATAATTACACAGAAATCGCGAGCAACACTGAAATAAAGGTACAATTTTGAAATAGAAATTGATGTAAAAATGATTTGTCAAAGTCGTAAAAGAGATCATTTCTTTCTACTTCAAATTTTAATTATGTTTAATTTAATGTGCTACTTGCTGTTTCTTTGAAATTATTTGTGAAATTTACTAGCAATTTCTGAGTAAAAACTGTTTATTACCTTTTTTTCAAGTAAATCCTACACCATATTTATTCAGTGTACTATTATGGTATTTATTCATATTTTTAATTATTTTAAATGATTTAGTGTTCTAATTAGATTTTCTGTTCTCATTTTAATTTCTGTTTTATTAATTTTTTAATGTGTTAAGTTTTACTAATTTTGTTGATTTTTTTTTAAATATTTCTATATAGCTTTAATTTAATTTCAGCTTTAGTACTATATAGTAAGTACTTCAATTTTAGTAATTTTAGTACTTCAACTTATTGCAGTTAACTGCCAAGGCAACACTTCTCATTTTCATTTAGTTTTTTAAGTTTAAATTATTCATTTAATATTTTTTTATTTTTTTTTTAATTTCAACCGAATGTTTTAGATTTGTTAACAACAGCGATGCCTCTAAAACAGCAAATACAAATATCTGACATCTATGAGTAAGTAAAGTCTGGAGAGGCACTAAAAAATCATAAAATTAAGAATATTATAATTCAACAATAGACACAGACAGAATTTGCAGCAGGGTACTTTTGCCCTACATTTGCACTGGGGCACTTTTTTGTCTTTGATGGTGACATTTTTTTACCCGAAGCTTTATGCACCTGCCTAATTATACAGAACTAAATTTTAAAGTGAAAAACAAACAAACAAACAATCAAAGAAAAAAACACATGCACATGAGAAGGTCTCCAGTGATCATACTGTAAGAGTGGTGTTGATACAGAGGTAGCAGTGGTGTGTACGGGGCAAGAGGGGCAGCTCTCTTACAATGAAAAAGCATTATGCTGTGATTGAACAGGGCTGGCTGAGCTCCAAACTAATCTAAAGTAAATCAGCAGCAGAATCCCCAGCTGTCAGGCACAGACCCCGACCCTCCCCACACGGATTACAACACTCAAATCCCAGCCGCCTCTCCTCCAACAACCCACAACACTGTACCACACTGTTTCCTCTCAGATCACCTATGAACAACTAGACCGGAAGAGGCAGCCGGTTTAATCAAGACAAACTGCTTTCAGACCATTTGTTTATGTGCGTGCACACACAGTAAAACTGTATTACCGGATTAATAATGCACAGCTTTACAATATTACCGAATGTGATAATTTAGCAATTGCTTTGCAATTCAACAAACTCTGTGAGTTTTCCCAAGAAACTGTCCTTGCAAGAACCACAAGAGCATGAGATTCAGAATCTGGGCTGATAGCAATAGCAATTGAAGCTTACTGTGAAGTGCTTCCCATGATATTATAGTAGATGTTTTGCCAGTGCTTGTTTTGTATTTTTTCATCTAGGTATTATTTATTTTCAACAACCTGATCTTGACAGTGTTGCATTAGTGATGGAATCTGTTACACTCTAAAAAAGTTTGTGAAAATAGGGCCCATTATACTGCATTAAAATGAATGATTAATATATTTTCCCTGTATTTTGAATGACACATTGCATTGTGTTGTGTTTTACAGGAAATGTCCATAAACTAAACAGATAATCTCCTGGCAGAAAATTGCTGGTACTTTTTCTGCACTTTTTTTCTTACAGTACAGATTTTTCACTAATATCTAACAGGCTAATGGTTTCTTTTTTAATCAGACAGATGAAGATGTGAAAATGGCTTATCAGTTTGTTATCCAACAATCAGAAGAAGAGTATTTGGCATTCATAAAATGTAAACAATAAGCTCAATAATATTAAAAACATTCCCAGGGGTCTGTGAGAGAAGGACAGAGGTTGTAAAGGAGGAGAGAAGGCCGAAGCCATGAGAGGGTCAGTCTCATCCTTGCAGGATACTCATCAAACTCCGGCAGGTCCAGTGATGGGCTAATTATCAAGCTAATTAACATCTGCTAATGATCAGTTAAGGCCCTGGTGCCTGTGAGCCACTCTGTCCAAAACACATACACACACTCTCTCTGTCCCGCATCTCTCTCGCTCTCAGCTGATTTCACCTTCAGCTCAAACAATAACTACTGCTTCAGCCAAATCTGTTAAAATCAACTTCAAATTAATCACCTGTTCTATTCAAACAGGAAAATCTGCTACAGCATAATCTCTCTCACCACCTCCATTTTCATTCTTCAAGAATCAGTGTGAAAACAGCAGAGAAACATGTTTTTCTCAGGGTGTTAAAACTCTGTGTTGTTGTTTGGATTTGAAATATCCAAGCAAATTTTAATTTTAAAACTGCCATAGAGAGCAGTGAGACTTTTCACTGGTTGAAAAAAAAAAAAAACAATATTATATTATATTATATTATATTTATTACATTATATTATATTATATTATATTATATTATATTATATTATATTATATTATATTATATTATATTATATTAAATATAGAACCCTTTAGAGCTGTCAGAATCATCAGTGATTTGAATCCAGGTGTCACTGTGAAATGGTTTCCTTTTAAGCACCTGAATATTTCATTGCATTGTAATGGATTTTCAAACACATCAAAATAAAGTGAACATCAATATATATATCAACTAGACAATATAGCTGGCAGAGTCTACAAAATGTCTAAGTTAAACATCTCAGAAGCAATGTTTGGAGGATTTTGAAAGTGGACACAAGATGAAACTACACATGAAATTACTTGTTTTTTAGATTCAAACAGAATCAACACATTTTTAAATAAAAGGACAATAAAATTAACAATGAACAATATCACTACTTAACACTTTTCTAAATTGCCAGTGACATTCTTCACTTTCTTTAGTGGATTATCCACAAAAAAATGAACTTCTACCATCTGCATGTATGTGTGCTTTATGTGTGGGCATGTGTTATCCAATACAAGCGTGTCCTGGATTACACTAAAGCACTTGTCCCTCTCCACCCTTTCAATGCAAGATTAAGAGAATGTAATAGACTGTATTTTGCAGTCATCTCCTCAAAAGATGGTTTATTTTTTGTTTGTGTAAAACTGTCAATGCTTTTGTGATGCAAGAAAAATGACATGCAGTCTCAGCCTGAATGTCCAAGCAAAAGATGTTTGCTGTGAGCAAATCTAAACCTCAGAAGACTTATCATGAATATCTCTGGCTCTTCTCCACCCAGCATCACAATCTGCCCATCACAGCTCAACGAAACAAAACTCCTGAACTCCAGGCTCTCAAAAGCTCCACTGATAAATTACTCTCAGCAGAAAACCCGATTCTACACTTGTTTGTATGGTTTCTCTATCTAAACCACAAACCACTGAACACACTCAACAGCAGTGGATCTGTTGGGTCGCAACAAAAAGATCTGTTGCAGGTCTGTACTTTTGGAGTAAAAACAGCACTAAAAGCAAATAATAAAATGCAAGATGATATATAATATAAAGCATAGTTAGGGTAGCAAAACAAACAAACTTTTAAAAGACAAGAGAAAATGTATACTGCTGTTTAAAAGTTTAGGGTCGGTAAGGTTTTTTGGAGGAAATTAATATTTTTATTCAGCAAGCATGCATTATATTGTCTGACTTTAAAGATAGGATAAATGGCTGCTGAAAATTCAGCTTTGTCATCACCGGAACAAATTACATTTTAAAATATAAAATAAAATGGAAAACAGTTCATTTAAATTGTACTAATATTTCACTATTTTGGTGACTCTATTTGTTAACATCAAAGATTGTATATAGAGATAAAATGAAACTGAATTAAATATTAATCAGTTTAAAAAGACTTGAATAATATTTTTGTATTCCAGTTTTGGTACTATGTTGGGAACCAACTGAAAACTTTAATTTTTTATTTTATTTTTAACTATCTTTTAGTTCACATAAATGCTAAAAAACTGCTGAGCATCTTAACAATTTACCAACGAGCCATCATCTGACTCTAGCTGGCTCTGTTTGACTAGCAGCTGAAAGCCTGTCATTCATCAACAGACTCCACCTCTTCCTCCATCTTGTTAATATCATTTCATTTCCATCGCTCGGCGAGATGCGGACAGGCAGGGTTGTCCGCCGGTGTCAGGTCCACGCAAACGGGGTGGATAAATGGAGTGCTTGAGTTCTGTGAGTGGAGGAAAAGGAAGAAAGCAGTTCACGCTTCCACCTCCGACAGCTTGATGAATTGGGGCGGCAACAGACAGAGCTAGACCCATAATTCAGCATGTTATAAATCCCGGATAAGGATGAAAGACTGCCACAAAAGACATTACTGTCCATTCCGCCTAATGAGCCAGTACATCAGTGCCTGGAGACGCTCACCCACCGGCCCTCTCGCAAAACACTCCTTCACCCATCACTCGTACAAAGACCATTCCTATTGTTAAATACCGGATCAATAGTGTAAATAATCTATTTCATCTCCCTGCTGATGTAACAAAACCAACTTTCAGTCTTTCGTCACCGAGACATACATCTCACGCTTGACAAGCCATCTGCGGATCGATGCGGTGATAAGTTTAGCTCTACTCCCTCTCCAAACATCGGGCCTTCTCTGAATTAAGCAGATTGATGAGGTCTATGAATACAATGCCTCCCATGGTACCGCCAGCCATTTGTGTGTGTGTGCATTTCATTGTCACATTATACTCGTCTCTGTAGACCTGAACTCAAGTCCAAATCCCCACTGGATCTGTGGCTCGTATTTTCACTACATAAAGTCCTACATGAGGCCTGACCAAAGGCTGTTTTAAAAAAAAGACAGTCATTCTCACCAGAGTTATTTTAGTTAATTAAACATAAAAACATAAAAATATTTACTTGAAATAAATGTTAAATTAAATAAAATTAAATATTTATTTATTTGGTAACACTTTAGTATAGGGACCAATTCTCACTATTAACCAGTTGCTTATTAGCATGCCTATTATTGACATATTGGCTGTTTAGTACTTACCATATTCTGCATCCCTAATCCTACACAATACCTAAACTTAACAACTACCTTACTAACTATTAATAAGCAGCAAATTAGGAGTTTATTGAGGCAAAAGTCATAGTTAATGGTTTGTTAATAGCATGAATTGAACCTTAAAATAAACTGTGACCATTTATTTTTTTAGCTTGCCAAGGCAACATTCCCATTTTAATTTAGTTTAGCTTGATGTATTTAAATAAGTAAAACTGAAAAAAAAAAAAAAAAATTCAACTACAGTCAAACCAAAGTTTATTCAGACACCTTCAAAATTTCTCACATTATCACAGTTTATTCGCTATAGTTTAGAAAATGGTAATAAAATATGACAAGAACTCAAGAGTTAAACTGTGTCAGAACAAATTCATCTTGATAATGTCAGATAATTTTGATAGAAAGGTATGTAACAAAACATGGTCAAGTCAAAGTGTCAAATCAAATTTTTGGTCCCAAATTTTTAATCACTTTTACTGGTAATCCATTGTATGAAGAATTTTGGGGTACAATATGTCACAGTTTATTTTATTTTGCTATCCTCACTTACATAAATGAACTATAGTGTTCTGCACTCACTAGTAAAAAAAAATATCAAAAATTATATCTGGTGTCTGAATAATTTTTGGTTTGTATATAGACAAAAATGACAAAAATTAAAAAATAATAATAATTTTTGACAAAAATATTAACATTTATAAAAATTTAAATTAAAATGAAAATGGAAAGTATAAAAATAAAAACTGATTCAAAATATGAATAAAAAAAGTAAAGGTCTAAAAGGTATAGAAGAAGCATTTTATGTTCCCCAGAGAACATTTCTCTGAACAGTTCTTATAAGAACCATCTTTATAGTGTAAAATTATTTTAACTATCTAAAGAACCTTTTCCACTACAAAGAACCTTCTGTGCAATGGAAAGTTTCCATGAATGTTAAAGGTTCTTCATGGAACCACAGATGCCAACAAAGAACCTTAATTTTTAAGAGTAATACTAAAACAACACTGGTTCTCATCGAAAGACATTGGTCTAACATCCCTGTCCATGAAACATCCACAAACCAGATGCAAAGGAAGTGAAGAAAGATCAATACTAATCATTTCACAGTGTCGCTTTGAGGAGGTGGGCAGTGGATTGACACATCGCTGGTGTTTTCCAGCAGCACTGAAGTTCTGGTGTTAAAAACTACACAGCTCCAAAGCCCAGCCCGGCTGACCATAGTCTAAAATGGATCTTTGGAAAAGAAAGACAGATCAAGAGACAGAGAGGCGAGTGTACTGCCTAGGGAAAAGAATTTGACTTCAAAAACAGCAGCACTCAGAAAGAAACACTTGGCTAAAGAAGAAAACACAGATATTACCAAGAGGCCTGATAATCATTGGGATAATGAGCTCTGGATTGCATTTACAGGGATCTTTTTGCAGCACTGAAGTGTATGGCACTGTTCTGATTAACGAATGCAGCTCCATGGGAGAAGACACAATGGATGTTCATTTTAACAGTATAGCAGGCCAAGCAGGACATGCATTCATTGAAGTGCTCACTGCATACCAGGCAAACACATAATGACAAACAAACAAACAATAAATAAATAAATAAAATATACAAAGTATGAAAGTGGTCAATAAGCTCAAGAGGCTGCATTGATTTGATAAAAAAAAAAATCTAATATTTAAAGTAACTGCAAAGTGAAATATTATTACAATTATTTTGTAATTAATTTTTAAATCATTTTAATATGTTTTAATTTTAATTTAATTTACCAAAAAAAAAAAACATACTTTATACAGTAAACTTTTTGTAAATCTGGGTGTTATGCAGGTAGCATATATGAAAATAAGCCATAAAGAAGTCCATGTATCATGTCAAGTTCACTTTGAAAACAGCTGACAAACACAACAGTGACACTGAAGAACATAAAAGAACACTGAAGATGTACTGAAGAGCTTGTATATGTGAATGAAGGGAGTGAGGGAAAGAACACTTTCAGATCAGCATTCACACTGCACAGTGACATAAAGAGAATAGAAAATGCTAACCGCTTTGTCCTCTTTCTTCTCCAGCGTCCCAGAGAGAAACAGGATGGTGGGTGGGGGAGAAAAACAAGAGAGAGAAGTATGAAATGACAATCAGATATGAAAACAAAAAACCATTTAGATGCATACTGGAATAATAAACACAAAAACAGCTCTAGATTGGCATTAGCAGCATCAAAAGGTGTCAAAATACAAATAGCATTTTCCAGTGGCAAAACAAACATGTCTTGGAATGTTTTATATTATATTGTGGATTATTTCAGGACAAATCATGAACTGTATGGTAGTGTAAATTTGCAGGTATGTTGCCACCCACAGGGCAAACCTGAGAGGTGCCTGAGAAGATTTCCTATGAATAATTCCCAGTGGAAATAAAGCTAGTTCATGGGTCACTGAAAACAAGAACATGACATTCCGCTTAGTAGGTCCTACTGCTTCAGAGCCACCATAGTAAAAACACTCACAGGCACTAACATGCTACTGTATATAACTATAAAACACCTGTACACTGATAAATGCACACTAAAGGCAGGCGTAAACACATTTTTCATTCCTTACATAATTAGAAATCATACAGAGTGAACATGAGGTCATTTTGATAGAATGCTCACAATATAGTTATGTCGGAATCTTCATTAAATGGCAGTTAAACACCTATGACGGCCAGTTAGTGAAGAATCCATACAGACACACATAATTGTGGACACTTATCCATTGGAGGCTGGCATACGTATCAACTGGCATAGAGGAAGAGGATTGGACAAGTTCACATTTCATGCAAATCGGGGGGAAAAAAATTAATGTTACATCCAACAGCCATGTTTAATTCTACTGTATTTAATTCAGATTTTAATTGCACTTTTTATCGTGGCTAGTTTGTGGCTGGGAGTTTATTAAATTTCTTTTAAAAAATACTATTGGCATTTGGAAATAATTGTAATTGTGCATATATACACTACCATTTGAAAGTTTGAGGTTGGTAAGATTTTTTCATGTTTTTGAAAGTCTCTTATGCTAACCAAGGCTGTATTTACTTGAACAAAATAAAGGAAAGTCAGTAATATTATTACAAATTAAAATAACTGTTTTATATTTGTATATATTTCAAAATGCAATATATTCCTGTGATGTCAAAGCTGAATATTCAGCAGCCATTGCTCCAGTCTTCAGTGTCGCATGATCCTTCAGAAATCATTATTATATTTATATTTATTTATTATATTACATTTCTTATTATCATCAGTGTTGAAAACAATTGTTCTGCTTAATATTTGGTGAAAACCATGATACCTTTTCACAGGATTCTTTGATGATTATCAAGTTTAAAGGAGCAGAATTTATTTGAATTTCTTTTTATAACAATGTAAAACATTTTACTGTCACTGAAGACTTTAATGCATACTGGCTGAATAAAAGTATTATTTTATTTTTTAAAAAGTATTTAAAAATCTTAGTGATGTGAACAGTATTGTGTAATGACTTTATTCTAGACTGTAGACTGTTTATTCTGCTAAAAATCATCAAAGAATATCTAAGATGGCGCCGCAAATGGCAGCTACTGTGCTTTGCTCTTCAGTGTTTGTACTGTTTTTGTTCGTTTTTCCTGTTTTTTGTTTCTCAAACACCATCAGTTTTACCAGGGATGATCTGCTGAACATTCGGCAGAACACACCACAGAATCTTTTACCGGTTTTTGATTATTCGGACGTTTTGCTGGACATTGTTGTTGGCGGAGCCGTAGCTCTGGTCAAACGCTTCAGGACGCGCAGACGGGGGAAGCGAGCCGGCGCGCTCGTGAAGCTCAGACAGCGTGGATTTAGAACGCCGTTGCCTAGCATCCATTTCGCGAATCTCCGCTCTCTACCCAACAAAACGGACGAACTCCTTCTGCTCTCCCGGATAAACAGGGACTTTTCAAACTCTGCTGCTCTGTGCTTCACGGAAACCTGGCTGAACGACGCCATTCCGGACAGCGCGTTACATCTTCCGAGCTTTCAGCTGATTAGAGCGGATCGGGAGGCAGAATCAACGGGGAAATCACGCGGCGGCGGGACGTGCTTTTACATCAATGAGAGGTGGTGTACAGATGTAACTGTGTTAAAGAAGATGTGCTGTTCTGATCTAGAAACGCTCTTCATTAACTGCAAGCCTTTCTACTCGCCGCGGGAGATTCACTCGTTCATTCTCGTGAGTGTTTACATTCCTCCGCAAGCGCACGTGAGCTCAGCTTTACAGAAACTCGCTGATATGATCACAGAGACTGAGCAACAACACCCGGACTCTGTTTTAATCATTCTCGGGGACTTTAATAAAGCAAATCTCTCCCGTGAACTGCCAAAATACAGACAGCATGTTACATGTCCCACCAGAGACAGTAATATATTGGATCACTGTTACACAGCGATAAAGGACGCATATCACTCTGTTCCACGGGCAGCTTTAGGACTCTCTGATCACTGTTTGGTTCATCTTATACCGACCTACAGGCAGAAACTCAAATCTGGAAAACCTGTATTAAGAACTGTTAAAAGATGGACTAATGAAACAGAGTGGGATTTACAAGCCTGTTTCGACCTTACTGATTGGACTGTTTTTGAATCTGCCGCAAATGATCTGGATGAGCTCACAGAGACTGTAACATCTTACATCAGTTTCTGTGAGGATGTGTGCATTCCTACCAAGACTCATCTAACTTACAACAACGACAAACCATGGTTCACTGCAAAACTCAGACAGCTCCGTCAGGCCAAAGAAGATGCTTACAGAAAGGGGGATAAAGTCTTGTATAAACAGGCCAAATACACACTGGAAAAGGAGATCAGAGTGGCAAAGAGGAATTATTCCGGCAAGCTAAGGAAAAAATTCTCTTCCAGTGATTCTGCTTCAGTGTGGAAAGGTATGAAAGAAATCACCAGTTACAAGTCACCATCCCCCAGCACTCTGGAGAATCAACACCTGGCAGACGGCCTGAACGAGTTCTATTGCAGGTTTGAAAAAACACCCCACACCCGCCCTGAACACCTCTCCACACAACCGTTCACACAACCATTCACACCTCCAGCAACCCCCGTCTCCCCCACACCTGCAATTCAGATCAGCGAAGATGAGGTCCGCCAGGTCTTCAGGAAGAACAAAAGAAGGAAAGCACCAGGCCCAGACGGTGTGTCACCAGCCTGCCTAAAAATCTGTGCTGACCAGCTGGCCCCCATCTTCACACAGATCTTCAACAGATCTCTGGAGCTGTGCGAAGTCCCCTCATGCTTCAAACGCTCCACCATCATCCCCGTCCCAAAGAAACCCAAAATTACTGGACTTAATGACTACAGACCTGTGGCTCTAACATCTGTGGTCATGAAGTCATTTGAAAGACTGGTTTTGGCTTATCTGAAGTCCTCCACTGGACCCTTACTGGACCCCCTGCAGTTTGCCTACAGAGCAAACAGGTCTGTGGATGATGCAGTCAACATGGGACTGCACTTCATCCTGCAGCATCTGGACAGACCAGGGACTTATGTGAGGATCCTGTTCGTAGACTTCAGCTCCGCTTTTAACACCATCATCCCGGACACCCTTCAGAACAAACTAACTCAGCTCTCCGTCCCCACCTCCGTCTGTCAGTGGATCACCAGCTTCCTGACAGACAGGCAGCAGCTAGTGAGGCTGGGAAAATACACATCCAGCACTCGTACGATCAGCACTGGAGCTCCTCAGGGCTGTGTTCTCTCCCCACTGCTCTTCTCCCTGTACACTAACGACTGCACCTCTAAAGACCCCTCTGTCAAGCTCCTGAAGTTTGCAGACGACACCACACTGATCGGCCTCATCCAGGACGGTGACGAGTCTGCCTACAGACAGGAGGTTAAGGAGCTGGCTGTCTGGTGCAGTCTTAACAACCTGGAGCTCAACACGCTCAAAACTGTGGAGATGATCGTGGACTTCAGGAGGAACCCCTCTGCACTCCCCCCACTCACCATCATGAACAGCACTGTGACTGCAGTGGAGTCATTCAGATTCCTGGGCACCACCATCTCCCAGGACCTGAAGTGGGACAATCACATAGACTCCATTGTGAAAAAGGCCCAGCAGAGGTTGTACTTCCTTCGCCAGCTAAGGAAGTTCAACCTGCCACAGGACTTGCTGAATCAGTTCTACTCCGCCATCATTGAATCCGTCCTCTGCACTTCAATAACTGTCTGGTTCAGCTCAGCTACCAAATCTGACCTCAGAAGACTACAGAGGGTAGTCCGGACTGCTGAGCGAATCATTGGTACAACCCTCCCCACTCTCCAAGAACTGTACTCATCCAGAGTGAGCAAAAGGGCTGGCAAAATCACTCTGGACCCCTCACATCCAGCACACTCCCTCTTTGAACTGTTACCGTCTGGTCGACGCTACAGAGCTCTGAGCACCAGAACGACCAGACACAGGAACAGTTTCTTCCCTCAGGCAATCCATCTCATGAACACTTGACATTAAAAGTGGAACACACAACACTATTATAAATTATTTATTCAACACACATACTTATTTTTTTCATTTCAGATTTGCACATATTAGACCTGTACACCATAATTGTCTATATATTGTGTTTTTGCTATTTGTACATTGCCTATTTGTAAATTATTCTTTTATTATCTGTGCCCTGTCCTGTTGCTGTCTTTCTGTTGCACTGTAGAGCTTCTGTCACAAAAACAAATTCCTCGTATGTGTAAGCATACCTGGCCAATAAAGCTCATTCTGATTCTGATTCTGATTCTGATTCTGAAAAAAAAAATGTGCACAATGTGCTCTGGGTGGGGCATTTGTGATTTTTGTAACAGGTTGAAGGTTCATTGAACTTTTTCAAGTCTGTTCACTCTGGACCAGCTCAGGCTACTCATAGCAATGGAACTATTAAGTGTATTTCATCGCTTTTAGCTACTGTTTCCAGTCCACCAGATTGAGTAGGTGTAGCTCTCTATGTTTAACCTACAGGCATCTAGCGACTCCATTATCAAGACTGCCACTCTCATTAATAGCACACGCCAAAGGGCTCCGAGAAACAACATGCGCTCATTTCAGCGAAACTAACCTCAGGGCAGCACCCATCCACTACTAACAGAGACTTCACTTCCATTGCATCACATATGGGATTTCTCCTACCTTCTCAGACACAGACAGCTGAACACCTTTCAAAACACTCAACACTGGCCCTATCTGAGCTTTCTCAGATCTAAACCAAAATTAAACCTCATGAAGTGCCAAATGTAAGTAAATATCAGCTTTGGGAGTTGGGATGCATCAGGGGTTGCATCTCAATACAAAAGCAACAATCACACCCTAGCTGACATAAATTAAATCACCTTCTCAGTGGGAAATGTACTTATTAAAAATATGAATGTAATGAAATTCAAATTCTGGCTGATACCAATAAGCAGATCATTATTTTAAGCCTTATCTCCACCTCACTGACCTCACTCCCTACTCTACTGCCTCTGTCGGTGAGCTAATGCTCTCCCATTGACTCCCTACACTGCTCTCATTATGAGTGAACACTAATTATCGCTCTGGACTCAGTGGAAGGAATAGAAAGCAAAGGTAAATATCACACTCCAGGAGGTGGGCCACCATTTCAGGTGCTTCTCTTTGCGTGGTACGGCTGCCCCTGTGGAGACTCAGCGGCGACTCGGGCATGGGTGAGCGTGGGTGTGCGGCGACCCCCCGGTGACCAGCAGCGTCATCTCCTCTGACTGATGCCCAATTAACCTTTCTCTTATCCACCCAGCGCTCTTCTCTAAATGTGTGCAGATGCAGGTCGTGGAAGCATGAAAAACAGTCTCACCACTCACACGATGTAGGTGATACTCACGTTATTGGAACGCAGAGAGACCCTTCCCCCGCACCGGGCACAGAACTTAGTCTGGCAGTAGGAGCACAGGTTTCCGCAGCCATCAGCAAACTTGGTCTTGTGGCAGATGCCACAGGTGGGGGCGTCATCCTTGTGTTGGCCCTGCTGCCTCTGTTGGGGGGGCTCCGGCCCAGTCCGCCTCACCTGCTCCTTGTAGTTGGCAAACTGCTGGTGCAAACTGGGAGGGGAGAGGATAAAGACAAGAGGAAAGGGGACATGAGAAACTCAATTCAAATTCAATAGTAGCCAATGTAACATCTTTACCTAGCTTCCCAATCTTATGAGTAAATTTAACATTTCAATCCAATGGTCCATCAATTTTAACATTTTACCACAAATGTAACATTTTAACCCAATAATACCTACATTTATTCATTTGGCAGACGCTTTTATCCAAAGCGACTTACAGTTGAGAAATGCAACAAGTGATTTACCAAAAGATGAAAATAAACACGAGAAGTGGCTCTTATACAAGGTTTCAGTCATCGTTCAAAATGACAAATGTTTGTAATTTTGCAATAATTTTACATTTTGGAGCATTTGTAACATTTTAACCCAATAATCCTTCAAATTAATAATTTTACATTTTTGTAACATTTGTAACATTTTAACCCAGTAATCCTTCATATTAATGATTTTACATTTTAACATTTTAAGCCAATAATCCCTCAAATTAATAATTTTACATTTTTGTCACCTTTTTGACATTTTAAACCAATAATCCCTCAAATCAATAATTTAACATTTTTGTAATTTGTGACATTTTAAGCCAATAATCCCTCAAATTAATAATTTTACATTTTTGTAACATCTGTACCATTTTAACCCAATAATCCCTCAAATTAATAATTTTCAATTTTTTGTAACATTTCAACCCAATAATCCCTCAAATTAATAATTTAATTTTTTTAACATTTGTAACTTTTTTTACCAAATAATCCCTCTCTAAGTTTACCAGCAAATTTCATATTTTTACTGAATAACCCAATTTTTTTAACCTAATAATCCCTCAATTTTAACATTTTACATTCAATTTTATGAGCAGATTTAACATTTTTATTTATCAACTCCCCATTTGACATTTTACCAGCAAATTTAACATAGAAATTTTGACTTGATGACCTGATACACTAATTTGATTTTTGTCCTCTAATAATTCCCCATATTTATTCAGATTAATTGGTCAAACAAACTGACCAATTTCCACAGTAAATTCAATGGAAGCACCTTTTTTTTTAAACATAAAAACAAAAAAAATCATCTCACAGAACAGAACAAAACAAATATATAGCCCTGACTGACAAAATCTCAACTCCATCTTTAAAGTATGTGTTTATTGGAAAAATATGTTGCTAGTAAGCACTTATTTTGAAGCTAATGAAGTAATTGAAGACAGTATCATGATATTCCAAAGGATATAGATATAAAAATACACAGTGAAGCCACTGTTTCACAAACTGCATGTCAATGGAAACTCCAAACCTCACATTTCCTTAACTCTCTTTCACTCCAGCTCTATCTCAATCTTTCTTTCAGTCTTATGTTCTTTCCACCGTGTAGGGTCATCTCAGACATTCACTCAAAGAACGCTTAAAAACTACATGAACGTCTTCCAAAAGAGTTCCAAACAAAACAGCGGCTACTAAACAAAATCATGACACATACAACACATATCCAGCATTTTCCCCTGTCTAAACAGCACTGGGGTCTCAAGCATGAATCTATCCAAAGCTTTACTTACGCTAAAGGGGTCTTCCTCACAGACTCCTCCGCCATGATGATATCATGTGACTTATATTAAAATAAGTAACCTACATAGAGAGTTAAAAAAATATGCTACCTTCGGAATGTGATGAACGCGTGACCATCCATGCAGAACGTGCCCCAGAGAAAGACAACGAGATGATCTGAACACCTGCCCCCAGTCCTAACCTCGGTCTCCCTCCCCCTGTGCACCCCTACTGCTATCCTGTTCCTCAACACCGTCACCAGTGAACATCCTTTGGGTCAAAGATAAACATAAAGGAAAAGCTCCAACACAGGAGCAACTAGGTGGCTGTGAGATGTTCCAATTAGAAAACTAAACCGGTTGCTTTTCACAGTCAGTGAGACTTAAGAGTTCAATACGATGCAATCCAATACATTTATTAAAGTAAATGAAGCAGCAAACACAAAAGTTGTGAATAACTTTTTTTTTTTTGTATTAAATACACAAAAAGTGCAAAAACAAAAACTATACAGTACGTATCTAATAATTAAATTACAAATATGTGGGAAATATGTATAAAAAATGTCAAATTATACAGGTCTCATTCAAGCTTGTATTCACCTTAACTGAGAACTACATAAAGTCAGATATTTTTTTACATTTATTTGAATAATATTATATAAATATTTTATCCTGTTTAGCTGGATTATCATTTACAGATGCACTAAAAAATTCTTTGGAGGAATAAAATATCCATCCATCCATCTATATCAAGGGTTATTTTTAATGGCAAGATCAATTATTAAAACAAAATATACAAATGATAGACAAATAATAGGCTTCTAGAAATATTACAATAAAAACTATGTACGATTTTTCAATTTCATGTGCAGAAACAAAGAGGGAGACAACATATAACAGTATGAATTAATGGGGTCATCAGATGCAAAATTCACTTTTACATGTTGTTTGAACTAAAATGTGTCTTGGCAGTGTGTATCCACAACCACCATATAATGATAAAAATCCAACCAGTGTTTATTTTTAAATCCAGATAAATCCAACACACTTTCTCATATCAAGCCATTCACAGATTCTTGGCAGAATGACGTAGTTCTGCACAGGCCCCTCCCACGATTGTTGATTAACAGTGGCGTCAGTCTTTGGTTTTACCACAGCCCTGAGTGAGCTGTAAACAGTCTGCCACAGTTTCGACGCCGGAGCGGGTTGTAGACAAGAATGTCTCCTAAGTGATTGAGGTGCTTTGTTGTTGGATGTAAAAATGAACATGGCAATCGGCATTTACTCCCGGCATCTGAGCCGCTGAAGACGCAGAGGATTACCTTTGTTTTTGAAGGGAATGCGCCCCTCGATCTACCTAAATGCGTCTATGTTCGCGCGAAACGTTCGTGATCCAGCCTCACCTACAGAAGAAGTGAGTATAAGGTGTTTTTTATGAATCTTTGCAAATTGCCTTTCCTATGCTAGTTAGCAAGTTTCACAATGAATGCGGCTAAAGTTTACCGTCTCTCAGAGAACCCCATGGAAGAGAGGGGCGGGGTAAGCAGAGCTCATTAGCATTTAAAGGGACATGCGAGAAACAGCTAGCTATGAACAGAGCTGTTTTTGACAGGGTAAAAAGGGTGTTGTTTTACACGACCATTGAGAAATTTTAACCAAAGTATGTTATAGACTTTTCATTAAGACCCTAAAGAATCATATCAACTTGTGGAAAATGGGCATCCGATGACCCCTTTAAGGCTAATAGCTCAGCTAAGATAAGTTGGTGTTGAATAAATTTGATAAAAAAAAAAAATGAATTCATACTGAAAGTTTTTGTGTCAAAAAGCACAGTTTGATACAGCACTGAGATCTCTTATGAAACTCTAAAACTAATGTCTCAGTTAATTCTCATTGCTGGTTAGGAGAAACAAATGAGATATTAAAAAGAGTTTAGGAGGAATAAAATATCAATCCATCCATCCATATCAAGTGCTATTTTTAATGGCATTAAAATTATTTTAATCAATTATTAAAATAAAAGATACAAATGATATAATGACAGGCTTCTAACAATATTACAATAAAAATTATATATGATTTTTTATTTCATGTGCAGAAATAAAGAGAGACAACATATAACAGTATATAGTTAAGGCTAATAGCTAAGTTGGTGTTGAATAAATTTGACAAGAAATGTTTGAATTTATAGTGAAAGTTCTGATTTTTGATTATAGACACAGCAAATATCACAGTTTGATACAGCACTGAGATCTATATGAAACTCTAAAGCTAACATCTCTCAGTTAATTCTTATTGCTGGCTGGGAGAAACAAATGAGATATTAAAGAGATTCTTTTGCCATTTTTTCTTTGCTAAAGGTGTAACTGAAAAAAGGCGCATTATAATTTCAAAAAGCTTGAAATAAGATGCAAATTGCAAGCATAACATTAAAAAAGAAAGAAGGTTGAATTAAGCATCCGCTCTTCTCATCTCAATATTAAGATGTAACATTTACCTTTCAAACCTTCAGAACACAATGACCTTTAGTTACAGTAGCTCTGATGAACAATGGCGCAAAAATTCAGTGCAGAGATGAAATTGAGCTGCACTAGACTACAAAAAACTTTCAGCACTTTATGAAAAACATGAGAAACAGAGACAAACATTGAGCTTGGCACTGTAAAAGAACATATGAAAGTGCTTTGTACTTTGAGCCGGAAATGATATTCAGGAAAGCAGCCCAGGCTTGCAATAATTGAGACAGCACATAAAACAAAGACCCATAAGTGAAGCACAAGGTTATACGAAAGTGAACCACAGCTTTACTTTACTAGCACAAACCCCTCTTCCCCATCACAAATCATCTGCTTCTCTCTCTCTCTCTCTCTCTCTCTCTCTCTCTCTCTCTCTCTCATCCAGGAATAGAAGTAAACCTTTAGTGAAATGCAAATCAGGCACAGAGTCTGCAAGAAACGGCGAGCAATTCACACAGGACTCCAGCATTAGCATAGAACTTGGTGTAATTAAGGTATGAGGAAGCTCTAATTAATGTGGTAAAGTGTGGAGTGGAGATGCGTGAGGTGGGACGTGTTTTTATGCCGTTCTCCCCTGCTTCTTGACAGCTGGTCTCAGTGGCCGCTGATGTCGTCGGGCGAGCACAAGGAAACTTCCGTGATTAAACAGCAGTCAGCAGTCGCTCGTACTAACGCACACCATGACAGGAGCCACAACTGTAACTCATTGGCTGTGCGCAGCGTTCCTGCGGAGGCTTTGGTCGGGCCTACACGCTGGCCCATTTATCATGTCCGCTAGGCCCCACAGCTCCCTACATGGGCATAAATCCACCCTATCTGTGCCAGGATGTTGTATGAAAGGACAGACGAGGGACAGAGATGTAGTGAAAGTGATCAGTGTAAATTCAACATCATTCACAGCGAATGCCGGGACAAATGTGTGTTTATGAGGGAACAGCGCACGTTGGCAGCCTGTGATGAAGCCATGAATGCAGCTCAAAGGTACTAGCAGCTCCATTTATCCTCTAACACAAGAGGACAAATCTCAACACTGCTCACAGGACATTTATGCTGTGTTCAACAAGAAAAACAGCTTGAAACTAAAATGCCCAATTATACAATATATGTCAATAAAGCAGCAGATATTATATATAAAAAAAACAAGAAAAAAATTAAAAATTAACAAATAAGACATTTTAAAAAGAAAAAAAAACAGTAAACAGTAATATTATTACAATTTAAAATAACTGTTTTCTATTTTAATATATTTTAAAAGAATGGAAATAGAAAAGTGTGATGGAAAAGATTAATTTTCAGCAGCCATTATTGAAAAAAGTTGTCCTGATTAATATTTTTGTGGAAACCGTATTACCTCTAATAAGAAATCTTCTGTAAAATTCTACATATCTTTACTCACTTTTTTAAAGGTGCCATAGTATAGAAAACTGTATTTACCTTGGCATAGTTGAATAATAACAGTTCTGTACATGGAAATGACATACCGTGAACCTCCTTTTGTAAATCTTGTGAATGCAAAAGACCACTGAAAAATAGGTGAATCAGAACATAACACCGACTGTGATGTTACAGTCGGAATCACTAATAGTTATGCCCCCAACATTTGCATATACCTGCCCATGTTCTAGACCAGCCGCCAGCCGAACCATCAGAAGTTCTGCAGGTATTGTGAAGAAACAAGCGAGGACAACAGCGAAAATGGCAGATCATGGAAATAAATGTTATGTTCCAGGCTGTGCAGGGGATGTGAAGTGCAGGGATGGTGTCTGTATTCAGAAAGGCACGAAAAGCAAATAACGCATTCTAATAAAATAACGCGAGCCACTAAAGGGACATGGTTAGCTCCTTGTCAGCGGTAGCCTGTTACATTACAGTACATAATATTTCACTTACCACATAAACAGAGTAAGGAGAGATGACTGAGAATGATGGTGAATGATTTACAGATCCTGAGCACCACTGACAAGCATCTGATCTTGTAAAATGTGTGGTAAGTACTGCCGCTCCATAGTATAAACAGAGTACATGCGATCGTGAATCTCGAAAGTGAAACTAAAAAGCGATTGTGCATTCCAAAGCAGTTTCAATGCCCCGCATATTAATAGCGGCTCCCTGATGCCCGCATTTTATTTACAGTATAATTACCCGACGATATAACCGCGAGAGAAAGTATTTAAATATATATTTTCCCTGTGTTTCCTTCCTGCTGTGTGAGCTACTGAAATGAGCCGCACTGTGAAACAGCCAATCTGAGCAGAGCTCAACATTATTATTCATGACTCTTCCAAATAAGGTAATAACAGACCATTTCATTCTAGGGACAAATCCTATGGTTTTATATGGACATGTAAAACCATTTCTGGAGATTTTTTGCCCTTACCTAAGCCACATACCTTCTATGTAGATATCAGAGAACAATTTAAAATATTGTATCAATGCATTCTATGGCACCTTTAAAGTGTCCTTGCTGAAAAATGTAATAATGTTTTTTTTTTTAGATTTTTTTTTATTTTATTTTACAACAATAAAATTTGAAAAACATACTGCCGTTACCATGTAATCTTTTACAGTCTGTAATATTTTACAATTACAAAATAATCTTTTGTTGTCTGTAATATTTTACAGACAAAAACAGCAACATGTCCTATTATATTCAAAGGGTGAAAAGTGTTTTTTTGTGTGTGTGTGTGTGTTCATATATATACACACACACAAAATATATATAAAGTATTAATAAAGGGTTGCAACTAACGATTATTTTGATAATCGATTAGTTGACCGATTATTTTTTCGAATAATCGACTAATCGCATTTAAAAAGCCCAATTTTAGTTGTTGTTTTTTTTTTTTTAGTTTTTATTTTATTGACAAAAAACACTTCAACATTCTGCCAAAATGTCCTTCAAACAAACGTGTCAACTAGGGGTGTGACGAGACACTTATCCCACGAGATGAGATGAGACACGAGATTGGGTTCACGAGAATGAGACGAGACGAGATTTTTTGACTTTAAAAAAAAAATAAATAAATAGAATCCTCAGTGATGAAATATATAGGGAAAAATAGCCTTTATTCAACTGAAAAACACAAAATGCACAAAATGTAGGTGCATTTTGAAATCAACTTGTACTTTATGAAATTCAACTTCTACTTTAATTAATTATACGCAGTAATAAACATGTAAACTAGAGCTGTACAATTCTGGATAAATTGAGAATCATAATTTTTTTGAATAAATTGCAGATCACGATTCTCTCACGATTCTGAAAAAAAAGAGAAAACTAAACAAAATAACGTAATTTACTAGTGGTTCTGACAAAATGTTCATTGCTTAAGTCTTTTAAAAATATACATTCATTTGAACAAAATAAAAAAAAAAAAAATTAAATGAAGGAGCCAGTGTCTCAGTCCATAAAGACTTGTTTCACTATTGAAATCTGCTGAATGAATGATTCAATGTCAAATACATTTTTTAAAGGTGTGGTCGCCACCTCCTGGCGGAAGATAAGTGTTACAATACAAGTGTTCAGATACTTTCGCTTTGATCGCTACTGTAGACAGACAGTGTTTATACCCAAACTATAAACGTTTATCCCAGTAGGCCTACTTCTGTTATTTAAGTGTCTGTAACACAGAAATAATGATGTATGGTTGAAAAGACTGTTTGTGTTGCTCTTTCTGGATCAGCAGCAGCATGAATGCGGATTTGAATGTCTTTAAGACGCAATTACGATGTGAAACAGGTGTTAGTGGAGTTGTTAGTGTGAGCAGCGCGTGTTTTGTCGCCACCCATATCAGTGAATGACAGCATGCACATCGGAAGCGTGATGATGGCCGACCCTCTGATTCATTAACATGGGCAGCGACAAAACGTGCTTCACGATCCACTGACACTCGCGATGTTAAACATTCGTAGACATAGCTGAATCGTTGTCATTCAGGAATAAGATCGCGTGGGTGTTTAAATCAAGACCGCAATTTTTTCATGCAGCTATAATGTAAACACTGCAAAATGTTTTGCGAGATATTGTCACGTTCTCGCGAGACTAGTCGGATCTCGCGAGACACATCTGATCTCACGAGATCTCGTCACATCCCTAGTGTCAACTGATTGCTATGAAAACAGTGAAAACAATTTATTAGACCACCTGTCATAATAAAGAGAAAACTGTTTAAATCTAAGAATGTTATTGTCATTTATTGGGCAAATAACAAAGTAAGTCGGATAGTATTTAATAACAATAACAAAAATGTCCTCCTATGCCTTTCATAACAGCTTGCATTCTTGCTGGTATTGTTTATGTATCTGAAAAAAAAACAGTATAAAGTGCTTGACTATTTTTTTTTTTTGCCTTTTTTTCATAGATAACAGCAATAATTATATCATAGCACTAGAAATAGCCAACTACTGTTACCAAAGAGCTTACACATATTGGAGGACTAACCAATACAGAAAGCTAAAAATGATTTTGGCAATCACCAATACTGTTAGTTCAGAGCAGCAGTGGCACAAAACTTACATAATTTGTTTAAAACCTTACATAAATTTGTTTTAATAAATTTGTTAGGCACTGTATAGTGAACATAGTTTAAATCTCTACATTAAAATTGTAATAATAATAATAATAAATATAATAAGGACGAATAAAAACATAAACTCAGTGTTAACCAACAGGTGAGAGTGATGTTCTGCAGAAACACACGTTCACTTTTATCACAGTCGCCTCTTACTGTCATTTCTTTATCCTGTAAAAGGCGGTTATGAAGCGTCTGATATTTATATTCAGAATTACACGCTGTATCCCTTTACAGTTCCTACTCTCATAAAATATATGCGCTACGTTGACTTTTAAACCTTAATTTAACGTTCAACAACAGATATTTCAGCACAATGAATGTTTTTGGCTGAGTATTAACTAATTAATTAACTGTCTCCTCTCTACTGTGTTGTTCCGTCTGTCTGACGCGCGTGCACGGTGTCCTGACATTTAATCCTACCAGTCAGATTTTCCTACCAGGGCTTACTGCGCATGCGCACGTCAATATTGTATCCTTTTTCTCACGCTGAACAACAGTATTTAATGTATCTGCATTACTGTAAGAGTAGGTTTAGGGTTGGGGCAGGTGTAGACATTAATAAAACACAATCTAATAGGTAGAAAAAATTATTTATTGTTGGTTTCCTGTAGCTGTATCCCTTCTAGCCACAAACGCGAATATAACACATAATTACTGTATTTGCATTACTGTAAGGGTAGGTTTAGGGTTGTGGTAGGTGTAGACATTAATAAAACAATTTGACAGGTAGCATTTTTCGTTGTCAAATTGTGCTACCTACTGGGAGGTAATGGGAGGTAGCAAAATCTGACAGGTTAGCACAAATCGACAGAACACCGGCGCTCATTCAGTAAAGATTTACTATCAGGACGGACCTTTATGCAAAAATGGAAATGCTCGCGCGAATTTGTGACATTTACAGATAAGGATATGACCGTAAACTGAAAGTGTTTGCGCTGAGGACGCACACGCATCTCATCTGTCAAAGCGCCTGACAGGGCAAGCCATTACGCTAAACTAAAGCATTAGCTTAAAGCTGAAAATAAAGAATTCTCATGTTTTGTGCAGCTTGGATCACGTACTTCTCCCGCAGCATCTCATTCTGTTTCCTCCACTATTTTAAATGCATTTTGGCCATAGAAATGCGTTATTCAGTGCTGTAATTTGACGCGACCGGCTGAAGTTGGACGTGCTCTGTGGGCAGACCCGACTAATCGATAATGAGAATCGTTGTCGATTATTTTCATTATCGATAATAATCGATTTTATCGATTAGTTGTTGCAGCCCTAATAAAAATATTAAATATTGCACTATATAAAAATGTTTCTAAAACGTATTAAAACAAAATCTATATTTTATTACATTACTGTTTGTCTATCATTAAACAGTGCAAAATATGCACTTCTCCGGTATAGCATAGGCTACTTGTAATATTTAGAGAACATGGATAGTTAATCTGTGGACAAACATCCGCTATTATCTATAGCATGAAAGACAAGGAAACCCCAAAGTAGAAAAACAGTTTCTCCTCCTCTTCACATTTTTCTTTAATAACAAACAGGGCAGCACTTTATGCTACCAGACAAACTCACATACCTTAAGTACCTATGAGAAAGAAATAGTCTCATTACTCTTGATAAAAATGGGCTAAATTTAGCCTCTTAAATGAACGCAGCACTTTCACTCTATTGGTTCCATGAATTTAAAGGCCTCTTACGATATGGCAGCTGCTCATGTTTTGCATTAAACAGCTGTTTAACTGCATTTTTTAAAAGGCTTTCGCTTATAAATCCAGCAAAGGGTGACTTCCACTTCTCACAAGGGGACTAAAGTCACTGAGTCCTAACTGGAATGATTTATCCCATCACCTGGAGATCAATGTTTGAAAGTGAGCGGAAATCCATCAAAGTACACTATGTGAAAGCATCAGGAACATAGTGAGAAAATCACTCCCTTCCAATTTAGAAATTAAGTCCCCCTTCCAGATAGAAGCAGCTCCATGCATGATTGATTTCTGCAGACAGACACCTTAAAATAAATGGGGTTCAAATGAACTGAATTATTTGGGCTTTTGATTTTGTTGTGCTTATTACCGCATGAAACAACAAAGCCCAGCGAGAGTTTAAAAAAGCGAAAAATCCATTGAAAGAGTAGAATAAAACAAATGTTAGTCCATTTCTTAAATGTCAATAATTTATAAGAAGGTTTTGTCAAGTTTAGGGATGCACTAATAATGAAATTCTAGGTGATACAATAATATTTTTTAATATTATGGCTGATAACCGATAAATGCGCAGTATAAAAATTCTATAACGTTTTGTCTAAATTCAATAAAAATAAAACACTAAATCAATCATTTTAAAAGCTGAAAGTGAATTTAGGCATCAAAACATTATAATGTACAATGTGAAAAATGGATATGCATTAAATTATTATTAAAATATTAGTGTTTTTAAAGATTGACTTTAAATAAGCATTACACAATGACAAAGGTAATCTAAATGTAAAAATAGAGGAAATGAGCAAGTACAATTAAACATCCAATATACAGTATATAAACAGACAGAAATAAATTAAAAATCATCTGATAACCAAACTGCTATTTATATATTGTGCATCCGAATTCAAGGAACATTTGCCAATGAGAGACAGTAAACAAAAGACTTAAAAAAATCATTCACCTTATTGATTGTCTTGTGGGTTATAGACAAAAAGTATAAAGACCAAAAAAAAAAAAACAAGCTCTTTTTTTTTTTTAGCTAAAAGTCTACAAATCTACAAATTATTATATAGCACTGGCTTCCTCCTCACAGTTTGCTACCACTCTGTCTCATACTGCTTAAATATCCGGTTTTGACAATTATCCAGACAACGCCGTGGATGCTCAAGGTCCAGCCTCAACGTGTCTGTTGGCTCTGGCTCTTCAGGACTGGCTCTAATACAGTTTGCCATTATTTCTACTCAGTCAGGCACTGAGGCTGAGGATGGGGGTTGCCATCCTCTGAGTGGCACCATATGGTACCATGAGCAGTGCCATGGCTGAGTCCTGCCTCCACCGGAACTTCCCCACTGTGGAGAGTGTTGACAGCGCTGCCCCCTGCTAACCCCACAGACCAGCCATGTGGCAAGCTACGGTGCCGTTTCCCTCCCACATTCCCCCTCTCAGCACTTTCAACAGCATTGTGTCTCCTCCTTTTTTTGTTTCACACACTTGCAACGGTGCTTTCTGAAAATGACCTGATTTTAACTATTTTTACTATTTTAAGTGCTCCACCTAAACACACACACAAGCATATATGAGTAAGACCTCTCCTGTTCTCACTCACACTCGGCTTTGAGTACTTGACTGTGCTGTTCTTGAAACCTTTCACGTCTCACTCTTTCATGTTTAGATTTATGTATCATGTTTCATTGCTTTCTCTTAAGGAGAGAATTAGCCAGTTGATTCGACTATTGTGACTTTAGTACCATGGGTTGATTTTTTAATACAACAGATAGCCTACATTTTTCATAGTGTCATATAAAGGTCACATTACAACTGTCTTGAAAACTATTTTAAATATTTTTGCTACTCTTCAAATATCTTTTATGTATAGATTTTATTGTTTTATTATATTGATTTTATTATATTTCATCCTAGACCCAGACTTTAAATCTTGAAATCTATCACAAATGAATAAATTATGGCAATATTTCTATGATGAACTATGATCAACTAAACAAAACGTGACAAGACAACATTTATTGTGATTTTTATTTCTGTTCATAAAACTAATTTCCAACAAAGACCCTCAATTCTGCACCTAATTTTTTTTTTTTTTTTTTATCAGAAGTTATTTGGTTACCTTTGAGACAGAAGTATAAGTGAACAGCATCCTTGAGATTAAATATGAGTGATATATTAAATTTCCAAGCAAGCTGCAATTTGATTCTGCCACATTATTAAAAAATGTTAAATGTAATTTCCACCACAGAACACTATTAAATACAATAAATAATTTAGGATTGTTAGAAATGACACTGCGGTTGAAATGTGTCATTTTTGAAAATTTTCTTACCATAATGAACTATTCTCCTGTCGTGCATATTTTGTATCAGACATTAATAGTGGGCAGATTAAATGTATAAATTTTCTGTATTAAGTTTTTATGGGTGTTTTGAATTACACATTGCATTGTGTGTTTTAGGTTTAAAGGAAATTTCTTTAAATTTAACAGAAAATGCACTAATAATTTTCTGCCAAGACATTATCCATTTTTCTATGGATTTTTTTTCTCTCAGTGCATAAATTGTTTAGTCCTCCAATATATAAAGAGAAACATGAATATACATACTGCAAGGAAAAAAGTTGTCAACAATTCACAATATTTGTTATACATAATATGACAAGGCTCACTAATAAAATTAAAAGCATATAAAACAATTTAATCAGAGACTATGAAAATCTGCTAAAGCCATCATACGTAACACAAATAAAAAGACACCTCATTGATACAAAAGCAAATCACCAGCTCCAGAGCATTATGAAATATCAGCTCTCTCAATCACATGCCCAGTGGAGATACTAGATGGCACAGAACACAGAGAAGATCACATGACAAAAATGCACACAGAGGAGTGTTGTGCATGTCACATGACCAGCCGCTGCCTCCCATAGGACAGGTAGAGAGAAGCAAGTGTACAGCGGTGTCCTCATTATGCCAGACTGGAGATGCAGCAGAGAGTCAGGGGAGAGATGTTGCATCCTCTCTGCGCTCTTAAGGCTACAGTAACACTAATGTCCGGTAAGCCAGCCATAGATAACTATACAATATTCTTTCCTTCACCCTCTTGTCTTTTGCCCCTTTATTATTGCACTTCCTTTTTTCATAAGGAAGTTTCCAATCTCCTTCACAGATTCCCTAATGGGCTTCCTTTCTAGCCCTTTGTAACTAAGAGCTTTTTGCTGTCAAGAGCATCTACTGTGAGTGAGTGGAAATCCACAGCTGTTACATGAATACAGAACTGTGATATTTAAAGGGATAGTTCACAATGAAAATTCTGCCATTATTTACTCACCCTCATGTCATTCCACACTCATCTAAATTCATTTCTTGCATAAAAAGGAGAAATTTTGAAGGCTGTCCTGATCACAATGCAATTACAATGAACACTAACAGTTTTCAATCTTAAAAAAGACACACAAGCAACATAAAAAAAAATTGATCATGGTCTGTTCGGTCAGTTTTACACTAGTTATTAATTGATGTAGTATTTAGGTTTATTGCCATTTCAGCTTCACAGGCTATTTTATGTCAGATGCAGATTCAACATTCAACAAATACAAGCAGTACAATAATACATACATTTAATAAAAATTTGAGAATTGGAGAAAAAAAGACTAAACAAATTTGTAAATGCATAACTATAAGAGATTATTTAATTGTGTATATGATAAAAAAAATGTTATTCATTGATAACATTAATTATTATTCTTTGATAATCTTACAGAAATGCTATAACCAGATCATCGGTTAACTGAACTCAAAAATCAGATTAGTCTGATTACTTGATATTTGTGAACAAATCAATCATTCAGATTTTTTTTTAACCATGATTCATTAAAAAGATCTGACTCAAAAGAACAATTCATCTGCAAACCATACATAGCTACTTTTCTCATTAATACACCAAGAAGAGCAAGGGTGAATTTTAAATGATCAATAAATACAGATTTAAATTTCAATTAGTTCATCAGACAAAATTATTGTATTGCTTCAGAAGCCTTGAACATATTATGGACTTTTTTTTTTTTTTTGGTGCTTAATTTGGTGCTTAAAGTTTTAAAAGCTCCATGCCCATATTTTGCAAGTTTATGGAACAAAGCAATAACAGTTGTTTAAAAAAAAAAATTAAATTAAATTTTCCTTTTATTCCTTTACTGCTTTTATATCCTTTTATTTTCTACAAAATAAAAAAAAGAGATATGTTCGGAACAACATGAGGGCGTTAAATGACAACACAATCACTTTGGATGGACTTCCCAAAAAGCTCAGTTCAAAATACATGACACACAACTGCATTGTTTATGAATTATGCATTATGCAATGAATTACTCAATTATATTTAACTCTTATATAGTTATATACATAGTTTTATATATATATATATATATATATATATATATATATATATATATATATGTATATATAACAATACTAAATACCAAAAATAAAGTAAAATAAAACCCATGAATATTGTTATGCTAAATAACTTTTTCAAGACACCCCATTTCCAAGAACAACAGTGTAAATGGCCTGATCACAGTTAAGCCGAGTGGAGGAGCTGTACAGTGCCACCAGGACAATAACATTTCCCAGAACCCCCTGGTGACGGCAGCAACTCTGTGCCGATTAGACAGCATCCCTTTAATAATGAATGGAGTGGAGCTTCAAATTCACAAGCAAGAGACAAGTGAACTGAAAGGAATAAAGATATGGTAATATTTTTATCAGGGGTTAGAGTTACATTAAATGCAGTAGTGAACGTGAACTTGAGAGCTCGTACTCGACAAAGACAGAAAATAGTGGGAATGGGAGACAGAAACAAATGTGTGAGCTTAGTAGGGTTTACTGAGGCATCTACTCAAGTGGCCACTCTCCTCTGTCAATAATCCAACTCATTACTTTTTCCCCTTAAACAGCCTCCGTGACACTCACAGTAGCTTTGACCGTCTGGTGTTTCAGTTAACAAACCTCATGAAAACATTTAATAAACCTGTCGGCCTTTAAAGCCCCCTGGCAAAATAGAGACCTGTCGTTAATTAGGGTGGTACATGAGATCATGATGATATCTATTTTTACCCTGCTGTGAATTACCCATTTCCAAACAGATTAGAGTGGGTGGGAGGGAGGATGAAGGGAGGTGTGAGATGGAGGGACGCGGGGGGAGAGAAGTGGGAAGAAAGAAACAGATGGAGAATATGTGCAGTAGCAGTTGCAGTGAAGTGGTGGATGCTGGGATCTCCTGATAAAGGTGTCCATATGGCCTAGCTGTGCTTCTACACAGGACCAACACAGCCCAGTGGAGGCTCAGCATTAAACACACACCATGCTATAGCATGATGCTAAACACACACATATACATACACATGTAAACACAAGCTGTGCAAATACACACAAATGCACATGAAGCACCAGTTGGCATCACCCAAATCAGGCAGCAGGCAGTTTGAACGGAACCCATGCCAGACTACACACACACACAAAATATAAGTCCAGCCACTGCATTTACACTGGACCATATCTGAGCAATTCCACACGAGCAAGACCACCAGTTATACAACAGTTCAATAAACAAGACGTTTATATTGAATAACTTACGTTCAAGATTCAATATCGACAGTTATGTTGTATATTTTGTTTCTCTGACGAACATATTTGCAAATAAATCCACAGTACAATTAAGGATTAGGTGTCTCTGAGCAACATAGCATTGGCTTTACTGAATGAATCTGTGTTTTTGAATGAATCGGTTGAGTGAATGATTCATTGACTCGCTCAAAAAAGAAATCACTTGTTTATTTTGAATAAATCAATGTTTTGAACAAATCGTTTTAGTGAATGATTTGTTTAGTGACTTATAAAAACACCACTTGATTCGTGCCTGAATGAATTAATATTTGTAATATTTGTATAAATTAATTAAAATTTGTTTTAATGACTCGGTTGACTGAATTGATACAAATCATAGTATGACAATTTAACCAGCAAAAAGAGTTACATACCCCCGGTATCACAGACAAGGCTTAAGCCTAGTCTTAGACTAAAATGTAAATCTGAGCTGTTTCAACTGAAAGAAACTTGCACTGACTGATCTTAAAATATATCAGTGCCTTTATTTTGTCTCAAAAAGCACACCAGTAATGTTTTTTCTAAGCATGTTTATAAAAATTACTTAAATGTCCTAATTAAACTATGGCCTAATCCTGGCTTAGTCTAAGCCCTGTCTGTGAAACTGGGCCTTAAAGTCCTCATCACTAATGCACAGACTAAATTAAAGTTTTTTTTCTTTGTTTTTTTTCATTATTAATATTATTCAAAGCCACAAGAACAAGATGTATTGCAGGAACATTATTAACAACATTAGCTGCCAGAAAAGAAAAGATGAATAAATTTCAGTGCTTCTAAAAGGTTTCTGTATAAGTCATTCATAAAATGAAAGATAATTGGTTTGCACAGTATATGGTATTTTCATAATAAAATAAAGAATTGCATTTTTTTTCTTTTACATTCCAAAATGTCATTCCGAAAATAATAGCACATCAAGAACACAAATGTCTATCACACATTCGAGCTTTCTGTTAATAGGGTTCATTTGTAAATCCTTCTCAAATCTAAATGAGAGGCTTCCTGATGCAGTGACATAGTTGAACGCAGCTCAGCCAATCATATTAGAGAACTGGGACTACTGTTGTAGCAAAGGATCAAGAAAATAATTAAAATACACTGTGATTTAACATTACCCAAGCCATGGAAATATCAGACCAGTCAAGGCTCAACTTGTTTGCTGGCACAGCAGTTCAGATTTTTACTTGCCCTTTTACAAATATGATAAATATAATCATTTTAAGCAATATTTTTAAACAGAATGTCTTAGCATGCATGAGCATTATTGCTAATTTGGGTTCAATGTAGCTAGTGTACGGTGTATTCACTGGTCTGTAAACTCCATTCAGCACTTTGGAAAGATGCATTTATCGCCTCACTTTATCTTTGTTGTTCTTCCTTATTTTGTTGTTCTTTCATGCTATATTATATGTATGGCACATTGTGTCATTTGCTACCATGATACCATTTTTCTGCTCTGTCAGGTGTTGCAATTGCTTAATTGCTTTTCTGACTCAATACCTGGACAGTCCTTTTAACAAAATGTCTACATAGGCTTTGTTAATAAGCTCGGTGGTGATGTCAAATTAAGACATAAGCCTGAAGCTACAATTTCCCTTATACAGACTCCAAAAAACATAAGTGTTTGAGACTGACAGAAAACACACCAGAAAACCAAAGGGTGCATCTGTATAAAGTCTTCAGAGCTTGTAAGCACTCCCTGGGTACTTGACACCATGGTTACAGCCCTTAAGAACAACGGGCTTCCCAGTGCTTCCACTCTGAGTTAGGTTGTCACCCAAGCCTTCCCATGAGTCCGAGCTTTAACCCTGTGGAGCAGGAAGAGGACATTACAGAGAGAGCTAGTCTGTGAGCAGGAAAGAGGAGCCTCCAGGCCTCACTAATGACATTTTCTCCTTTCTGCTGAGAGACACGTGAAGGAAGTGATGGGAGGGACGTCACTGCTGCTCAACTCTGACACTCAAATATGCCTCAAGACACACTAGTAAGCAGCTAAAGTTCAAATGGAGCAATAGTTGGGCCCTTGTATGTGTTAGAGGTACAGATCAGGCTGTTGAGGCCTTGAGCACTCATATAGACATACAAACCTTTACTTGATATTTAAGCATTAAATTATATATGATTACGGGCATTTGCATTAGGGATTTGAATAACCCTTAAATTTCTATGTATATCTTGCACATTTGTGATAGAGACATCAAATTGTGCAACTTCTGTGAAGAAGTGTACTGTTGGTACTTTCTAAATAATCTGATTTACGATTTTTGTTTTATGGTCAATAAAAATATATACATTGCCATTCAAAAGTACAAGGTCGGTAAGATTTTTTAATGCTTTTTAAAGAAGTCTCTTATGTTCATCCAAGCTGCATTTATTTGATCAAAATACAGTTAAAAAGTAACACTGTGAAATATTAGAATTTATAATAACTATTTTATGTACAGTCAAATCCAAATTTATTCAGACACCTTCAACATTTCTCACATTATCACAGTTTATTCGCTATAGTTTAGAAAATGTTAATAAAATATGACAAGAACTCAAGAACAAGAGTTAAACTGAGTCAGAACAAATTCATCTTGATAATGTCAGATAACTTTAGTAGAAAGGTATGTAACAAAACATGGTCAGGTCAAAGTGTCAAATCAAATTTTTTATCAATTTTACTGGTAGTCCACTATATGAAGAATTTTGAAGGTGATTTTCTCAGTATTTAGATTTTTTTTGCACCCTCAGATTTCAGATTTTCAAATAGTTGTATCTCGCCCAAATATTGTCCTATCCTAACAAACCATACATCAATGGAAAGCTTATTTATTTAGCTTTCAGATGTATAAGATGTATAAATCTCCATTTACAAAAAAGACCCTTATGACTGGTTTTGTGGTCCAGAGTCACATATTTGTGGAAACAATAATATTTCTGTTGAAACAGTAATACAATTATTTTCAGAATTCCTTGATGAATAGAATTTCAAAAGAAGAGCATTTATTTGAAATGGAAATCTTTGTAACATTAAAAAATGTCTTTACTGTTGCTTTTGATTCATTTAGTGCATCCTTGATGAATAAAAATATAAATTTCTTTAAAAAAAATCTTAATTACCCCAAAATTTTGAACATTTGTGTACATTTAAATTTATTTATTTCTATACAAAGCAACTTACATTCAATACAGTACAGTACAATTCATTACTTTTTCAATTAATTCTCTTCTTGCCATTATCTATTGGTCAGGATGGATCAGTAAAAACTTGTGTCTACTTAATGCATGCAAACTGTTAATGTCCAACAGCACATCTTTCTGTTCACCACTCATTCTCTCCTCTAACCCTATAACCATATTTTTCCTTTGGATTACATAACGTACTCTATGTCTTACTAAACGTTTTATCTCTTGCATAATAACCATGACAATTCCTTTCCCAGTGTTATTCAATACATTTAGTGGATTGACAAATCTGAAAATAATCAATTTGAGTGTAAAGAGCAATTCTGGTTTCTGAAAAATGTAAAGTGACACATGAAGTGAAACATCTCAGAACTGTCTAAACATCATCATTCCCAGCCAATCAAATGACAGGACTAGAAGTAACTCTTGTATAATATGCAGTAACCCTGCGTGAAAGTGACTGACTGGGCAGTAGCGCATGAATGATGTGTGAAACCTACAACGGACACTCTTCAATAGCAGAGCCGCTCAGACGGACTGTAAATCTCTGACAGAATCCACTCTCAGATGGAGCAGTCCCATGTGGGCTGGTGAAAATAAGCAAAGAGAGAGAAAAGAGGGAAAAACATCCATATGCCCATCTGCACGCGTGGCAGCCATGTCATTAAAACAAAACACATCTATAAATAGACAACCTACTCTCTTCATCCAAGACATCATGGTCCTCATAAAACCCTCCGGAATCCGCACGACCTGGGGCAAAAAAATGGCCGTGGATCTGATCGCCTCACACGCACAGTCGGCTGAACACATCAATGACGTTACTTTCAAATCAAGCCATGCATTATCTGCTTGTGCTGTTTTTACACAAATGCATGGATGCATAAACACGCACGCACACACATACACATCTTCTCTCTGAGCGATTAAAAAAATCATTGGTGCAAAAGGAACATAGAGCCACAGCTTTTTGGCCAGCTCAGGAGTAATACTGATGATGCTTGAGGAAAGTGACACTCTGCCGAGGAAAAAAGAGAGAGAACAGTGCCTACAGAACAGCCCGAAATGCACATTCCTCCACGGGAGTGCTGTGTAACTGAAGCTCCAGGTGTTGGTGCCACACTTCACTGACTGACTGACTGTCTGACTGACTGACTAACTGAAGACTCTGCTAATTAAAAAAAAAAAAACATACGACCGACAGAAGAAGCAGTAAAAAGATGACTCAAAGCTGACAGTTCACCACAGTTGTGGAGCTTAGTGTCTGTTTTTGTTTGCAAATTGTCTACACTTTTTAAATGACTCATTCTTCAGAAACAAACTTCTGATGTAGTGGAGATAAGTTCACTGCCTACATCCTAACAATAAAAAAGTGATATTACTTCATATTAAGCAAGAGGATGTGCAATTGCCATCTTGAGGCTGATAAAATGGTTGAAAACTCCATAAGACTTCTTCCAAAGACTATTTATCAACCACACTATCTCAAGAACTTAGATGTGGGTTTCTTTAACTTCCCCCAGTAAACAACCACTTAGAAACCAACCAGAACAACCTGTCGACCAGCAAACCACATATCAACATGCCACTAAGTTGTATGCAAATACAGAGCACATACAAATATATTAGGTAGTGAATTAGATACAATTATGCAAAAGTTAATTTCAGTCTTCGAGTTTGATTGATATTTAAGCTTCAAGATTAATGATATACATTTCAACAGGGGATGTTTCATTGTTTAAATCACTTCAGATAATCTATGTTGAGGATTTTTCTGTGACTCTTTTTGCAGGTTACATTATTACGTCAGTATGTGGCGAAGAGTGACTTTATTAATGAGTCACTCATCCTTTCATTCGGCTGATTAGTTCAAAACACTGATTCGTTCAGGAACGAAATAAGTGATTTATCATTATGAGTGAGTCAGTGAATCATTCACTCAACCCATTCGTTCTAAACACTGTTCATTCAGAAATAAAACAACTTAACTCTTGATGTTGTGTCTAGCATGCAAGTTACTCAAAATTTGCCTTAAAATGCAGTCTAAACAGGCAGCTCACTTGTTTCTGGAACAACATTATGGACTGACATTTCTATAGACATTTCCATCAACTTCCAAAAGCTCTCACATGTCCTGCCCTAGACTTGCCTTCATTATATCCAAAACTGAGGAGCATCTGAAGATCTTATAACTGAAAATATGATTCATCTGAGGATAGACATTGTTAGAAACCAAATTACTAAGAGATGAGTGGAGGTGTCGGGCAAAGAAAATGTCCCGGCATGCCTACACACGCTACACACCGGCATTCTCCATGGGACAAATTCTCACAGGAGGGTTGACGGTAACAATCATGACACATTGTTGATCTGGAAATATCAGCCAGACAGCAAGGGAAGCTTCAATCTTTCTCTCCAGTCATTTAATCATCTTCCTTACAGTTCTTACAGTTTAAACATTGGTTTACTGACATATTAAAACATTTCCTGAATACAAGACATATGCGCTAAACAACAACTAACAGCTGTGCCAGTTTGTCCCATGCAATGCCATGAGAAGATCCAGTATGTCAGGAGAGATTTTGTTGGTGTCACATAACCTAAGCTGTAGAAAAGTGCCCTCTGACCCCGCACTGGGAAAGTCCTACTACCCCGTTTGTGTGTAAACAGCTCGCAACATACTCCCCAGCAATACGGCGACAGATGCCAGCTGTAATTCCCCTTACTTTTATGTGTTTCTATGTTAAAAGGTCTTACTTCCCTAGCAGACCCATTATCCACCAATACATTTGTGCTCTAAACAGCCTGGGACGCTGACACCATGGCACAAGGATGGGTGTATTATTACAGTGCATGGTGAGGGGTCCCTGTCGGCTTGACTGCATATTTTTGTGAGTTGGTGAGGAAATGAGCGTGTGTGTGTGTGAGAGTGTGTGTGTGTCCTAGCACAGTTAACCAACTGGAGGAACAGATGGACTCCCCACTCTCCTTGTTGTGAAGAAACACGGCCTTCACACATACACACACACACCTGTTTATGTGGGCCTATTCATACATTTAATTATTATACTCAAACAACATTTGTTTCAGAGCGCTCATTATCTGATGCATAGTAAGCATTTTTTATTAAACATGGAGAAAAGTAAAGTTTTGCCTCAGAAGGATGCTCACTATCTATCCAGGTACTGATGACTGATATATAATTACATATTTGGAAATATGATACATTTTATTTCATTAGCAATATTGATTTTGGAAGAAATTTTATAATTTTCTAAATATTTCTCACCTTGGGTTTTTTTTACAAAAAAATCTAACAAATACTTTAAAGGGTTTTCAGTATTATCTGGAAATCATGCAACTACAGTTTAACTTATAAATTAAAAAGTACACTTTTATATAAAAAAAAATTGCATACAGTGATTTTTTTATAATTTCATTTAATTTCAACCAATCACAAATCATTCTCTACACTACACATTTTCTTCAATGAAACCTCATCTAAGAGATCAAGATAATATTACTTTGTTGATATATTTAAATGAGCAGAATTTGCAACACACAGAAAATGAAAATGACACATAAAATGAAATATTCAAGTTTCTATTACTGAAAGTTAGCTCTCTTACTAACCAGCTAGCATTATGCCAGTGCAGTTCAGAGTTAAGCTGCATCATTCAGCTTAAGCAGCTCAGTTTGAGTAGGTCATATAAAACGTACAGCAATCAAACCCACAGCCACTCCAGCATCTGTATGCAGAGGCCTGCGAAAGACACACTTGGTAATGCAGTCGGGCCACTGACTGAACAAGTGAGAGAGTAATTGAGTGGGAGCCGGAGAATTAGGAGCATGACTTTAGCACATGCCAACCCGTGAGCTCAAGCTCATCCTTCTGAGGCCTGCTGGTGGGTGAGAGCAAATGGATTCGGAAGGCTTGTTCTCCAGTGGGTGCTAATGTATGGACTAGGGCGCTATTAAAAGCCACTACTGTGTGATATGCCTGTGCATTTAATTATTTATCTATTCATGTATTCCTCCTCTTTTTAAAGGCTTTTTGTCAGTTCTTGTGTCTAAGCCAGAAGCACAGGCTAGAGGAGGAGTGGGGCTCAAGAGAATAAGATTACAATAAGAGCAAATCTCTGTTTGATCTTCAGCAGAATAGACCTGCCTCAAATACACCCCATCTACTAAATCCCTTGCTCAACAACAACATTTCTAGGCCAGAAGTCTCGGGTAGGTGTAACTGATCGAGTACATTCTGCATATGCTTATGGTGCAATGATAATAATGATAATGGTTCGAGCCAGTAGAGTGCTGCAACGATGACATATTTTTGTAAGCCAAAACCTCGAAATGAGTTTTAATATAACTGCATTTTAGCACTTTCAGCTCCATAATCCTGAAGTCAGTAGTTTTTGAATGTTTTTGGTTCAATTCCTTAAATAAGGTCTATCGTTAACACAAGCTCAAGATATTTTCACATTTTATTCCACCACATAAAATACATCACTAACACCCCCTTGTGATTTTTTTAAAGCTTTTACTTCTCTTGAAAAAGGCGATATGGCCAAATTTCAGGGAAAATTATTTTTTGAGTTGTCAGAGTCATGTGACCATGATTTCGTTTGTTTATAGCCTATGTTTAGCTTTTTCTTCTGGTGAATGTATTCTGGCTTCAAAATTTATAAAAGTTGTGTTCATCTGTGAAGATTATCATGATGAACAAAATGTGTAAGAATCATAAACTTCTGCTGGTCTGCATTACTCCAAAAGCCAATGGAAAAATCCTATTGGGTTTTTGTCGAGGGAACCAGGGCAATGCTAACTTCTGGATTGGGCTACAAAAATACACTATCACTGCTTCACTTTATTGGGGCAAGTTCTTGGTCAGGCTGATGACATTACAAGTGACCACATGCATGGACTCCACACTGGAACAGATGTGTTTTGGCCAACTTGCCCTATAATCCTAAGCCTTTCTGATCCTCTGAACCCTCCAGAGACCAGAGAAAGTGAGTGGGAGAGATGTTCTCTATCTGTTGACATGAACCACACCACAGTTCTCTTATTCTTCAGCTGAGAGAACCAGGGCAATACTGGTGTGCATAAATAATTTAACATAGCATAAATATTGCTCTGTCAGCACTCTAAAGCACCACCACAGGTGCCAGGATTTGTTTTCTTGTTTTTGTAGGAAAAAAATTAATGCGACTGTAAAAAAGATTTTGATTTACAATGTGGTGCCACTCTCAGCAGCTTCAACATGACCCCAATGGGCAGTAAAAGAGAAAATAAAGTAGTCATTTATAGTATTAAAGAATGTCACAACAGCATGCAGTCTCATTTTTAGACATTCTTTGTCCAATTTCAATGTTTACAAACCCAACAGCTACAAAACATACCAGCATAGGGCACATCCTTGAGGTAAATCTTGACCTTTCATTTACTATCATGTATGACTTCTAAATTTTGAGGCAGTGTTGTCAAGGCCTTATTGTCTGACATTTATAGAAATCGCAGTCATAACAGTCAGAGCACAGAATGACTAATATAACATGGCAACGGCCATTAGACCAGTGGTTCTCAATCAGGGGCCAGGCAAAGTTCCAGCAGTAAAGTCTTAAAATTAATCAAATTTACTTAATATAATCTAATTACATATAACACTCTTAAAATAAAGATGTACATTGGGTTTACATCTTATTTTTATTACAACAGAAGTACTAGAAGTACAGCTTAGATAGGAGGATCTTTGAATATCGTGTTGGACAAAGGGGGGACTTGGAGACAAAAAGGTTGAGAACCACTGCATTATAATGTCTATCATTTATTTACAACAAACTCCATTATTAACTTACTGTATGTAAACTTGACTGAGATGTTTACCTGATGTCATTCTGCTGAGGTGGTTTTTTGTTTCCAACCAGGTTCACCGTTTTTGCTTGTATGGGCTTCTCCTCTCTAAAACAAACAAACACATTTTAGATAGTGACAGTAAATCTTTTAGAAATAAATCTCAGCTTTTGCATAAAAAGTTTTTTCTTCAGATTACTTTTACTAGTATTACCAACCTTCACCAAACACGCATTTTCATATAATAAAGGTTGAGTTATAAAGACAAAACATCTCCTTTTGTAAACAATTCTGCAATATTATTTTTAAAGAGCAGTTCATCCAAAAATGAAGATTCTGTCTGCAGAACACAAATGAAGATAAATAAAGGAATACAAAAGCATCTTCTTTTATATTCCACAGAATAAAAGTCAGTCATACAGGTTTGGAATGACATAAGGATGAGTAAATGATGGCACAATTTTCATTTTTGAGTGAACTACGCCTTTAAGCTAGCACGGTATTGTTGTATTTCTGAATGTCTCAAAAGCGTTGTGAGGTCGACCTCTAGCTTCTGCTTCAGGACAGAAGTTAATTTGAGAGTGAGGAACTGTCCAATTCAAACATCGATCTCATGACACACACAGCAAATGAAAATGAGAGGTTGTTTATCAGCACACTAAAACAGATTAGTACACAGATTATGTGGTGATCTCTAACTGAGGCTGAATTCAGTGATCATTTGACCTGTGACCTTTAACCATTCAAAAACAATGTTATTTATTTCTCTTTCAGAAGAGTTTAGTAACAAAAAATGTATATACAAAGTCTGAGAAATTAAATAACTGCATGATTATTTCCTATGAGTAATATAGGACAAGAAGTGGTTAAGTTATTGATTGTAGCTGCTCAGTGAACCAACTTAAGATGCATAAATTTGATTTCAAATCTCAAGGTGGCCAACACCTAATGTAATATAAGCAATGATGGCTTCTAAATGGTAGGTGGACAGGAAGCCAAGAAACATCTTCACACTCATGATAACAGCACTGAAGAACCACAAATAGCCATTCGGAATAAAACTTTATAAAGCATCCTACATGTAAACTGCTGACAAGTGCCTGTCGTAATAAGAACTCTTATTATTTGCTGGTTTTCATTTGAAGTACTGGTGCTTATTAAGGCTTTTTTTTACTGTAAAGTTTTTGAGTTGAATACTGTTGCTATACAAATAAAGTTATTATTATTATGAATATATCATTAAGAGGATCTAACAAGAAAAGTAAAGAAACAAACAGACGAGGAAAACATAAAGCTACGACTGATGCTTCTTCTCAAGCTGTGAGTGATGCTCACACTACAATCAGGGAAGATTTCAATGAATGGGTTAAGGATCCTGACGATCATGATGACGAGGCACGGAAATATTGTCGTGACCAGGCAGGAATCCTGACACTGGTGGTGAATAGTGCGGAAAACGTTCACTAACCTATTTAAAAACAAAATGCATGATGTGTCGAATAAATGAACTAATAATGTGACATGACGTGTGCTGGCTGAAACTAATTCATCACACAGTGAGGTGTAAAACAGCAGGATGTATCGAGTTGTGGATATTTAGCTCTTGCATGTCGACACACCCCTCTCTCTTTAACAGATACACCTGTGACCGGTCACCTGGCCGTTCATCAGACAAGCTTGTTTCATATGGATGTGTATGAATACACAATTGGTGCTCATCTATGACAGGTGCCCATAAGGATGGAGAAAGTGGACATACATGGCCAGACTCATCCACCCACACACACACACACACACTCACACACACAGGAGCTCAGGTGCAGGCGTACAGCCTGATGGCTTTATTAGTAGGCTATGGCAAACAGATGCACCTACAGAAACTATCACAAGCTGTTTGCCTTTTGGTCTCCAGAAGCAGCACAAATACTACAGGCAGGCTCCCTATGAAGCGTGATGTCTTACTTGAGCATGGCCTCATCCTTTGCCTCTTCCTCCTTCTGCCGAATCATCACAGCCATGATAATTTTCCTCTCCTCCTCGGTGAGGTGACTGAGGTCCGGTAGCTCGGGCATGGAGCTCTGCGCTGTGGGTGGGCGAGGGCCGCCGCGGGGCCCCACCGAGGCGGACATATTTTACCCCTGTATGATCGGTGCACAATCCGAGCTATGTAAACCGCTATTCAGGACATAGTCCGATGGCTTATCTGCGGTTGTCGCGAGCGTGGCGAACCGTTCATCGTTGCGGCGGGCACCCACGGTTGTGCTTCTCTTCCTATACGGCTTTTTCTCCTGTCTCTCTCCCCCCCACCCCCCGCCCGCCCGCCTGCCTCTCCCCTCCAGGTCCAGTTAAGGGTAGTCCATATCTGATCCGGAGGATATGTGCGAGTCGACGAGGGGGGTCTTGCGCTTGTTGGTGAAGCCGCCTCGGAGCTCGGGCTCTCGGGTAGGATGATGGGAGCAAAGGCGGAGTCCGCGCGGCGCTGTGTTTTCCGAGCTCGCGCTGCTGCTGCTGATGCTGCCGCTGTCAGGGAGACGGAATAGTCAATGGGACCGCAGCCCCTCAAGCGCGCGCACGCCTCCTCGAGACGGCCGCGCGCACTCTCATTTAAGAATGGGGGCTCGATGCACGCGCGCTCAGCATCCCATTTTCGCTCTCCAATCACAGCGCGCTAGTGACGCGCATCTACCGGCAGCCGACGCTCTGAGATTCACCGAGCCTGACTCGAGGATGAGATCGAGAGCAGCGTGTTGCAAGTACAAATTCAGCAAGCAACAGATGAGTGGCTAAAATATAGATAACAGTGCACGCTAAGAAACGCATTTGCTGTAAATGACTTATTGGGACAACTGGTTAAGGGAGACATCTTTTTCATTATTTCTAATCATTTCAACCAGCTTTAATTTCACACATTTGCACAAAAGTGGTGGTAAACACGTGTAGTAAATGAAAAATGACAATACCTTCTGAGGCAAAGCATGTTAAAAGAGTGAAATGTAAGGGTAATTTGTAACTGTGGTGTAGTTTTATATAATTAATCTAATTTAATCCTAAATCATTTTCATACAATGCCCCAATTTGCCAACAGTGCCTCTCTGCCACTTAAATCATTAATGGAAAGGAACAAATTTTGTACAATCATAACCAAAATGTGAACCCAGACCTTTCCATTCATATATGGTTTGTTAGGACAGGACAATATTTTGTCCGAGATACAACTATGAAAATCTGGAATCGGAGGGTGCAAAAAAAAAAAAAAAAAAAGTTGTCCAAATGAAGTTCTTAGCAATGCATATTACTAATCAAAAATTAAGTTTTGATATATTTACAGTAGGAAATTTACAAAATATCTTCATGGAACATGATCTTTACTTAATATCCTAATGATTTTTGGCATAAAAGAAAAATCGATCATTTTGACCCATACAGTGTAGCCTATTTTTGGCTCTTGCTACAAATATACCCGTGCTACTTAAGACTGGTTTTGTGGTCCAGGGTCACAGATATGGCTGTTGCAATTAGCTATTACAATCTAAAATTTAGAATGCGTTTCCTAAATTAAACTGGTTGAGATAGGCTAACTAATTTTCAAGGTTTCAGTTAATAGCCTAACTAACATTCAACTTAAATTATTAAGGCAGCACAATTTTTGAAGTTGAAACAACAATTTTACAGTGTGTTGTCCCGTTTTGACAATAGATACTGTATGTGAACATATTTTTAAACAACTTAATATAAACAAATATAATAACATAAATAAGTAGGCTATATACATAATACAGTAATCAAATAATGAGAGCAGTTTTTTAATTAATGTAGGCTAATCAAAGAAATTTTAAAACAGACAATCTGTATTAAAGCGAAAAATGCATTTAATCGGTGTTCGCATATGCCTCGTGGGATGACTTTAATTCTTGCTTTTATTTACATTTACATTTAGTCATTTTGCAGACGCTTTTATCCAAAGCGACTTACAATTGGGGAATACATAAAGCGATTCATCTTAAAGAGGCAAACAGAGAGAGGAAGTGCTCGTAATACCAAGTCTCAGGCATTGTTCAAATAAGTGCAAACTAGAAAGGGAAGGAATAAATAAAGAGAAAGACAGGTTTTTTTTTTATTTTTTTTTTTTTTTTTAATTTAGGATGAAGTTTTATCTCAGACATTAAACGGTTGCATCATTTTAGACTGGTTGCAATATAAGGTCGGTGTTTTGCATTTTGTGCTTGCTTTTTTTCTTGTCCGTTTGCATGTCCAGTTTCTAAGCACAGGTGCAGTGGTTGAAGAGCGGACTTTTATTTTGGTGTTTTCTCAGTGGCTGTAATGACGGGTCTAGAGTCATAGCCTGTTGTTTGTTGTCCCTGACACCATTTGCCTTCGTTTTTAATGCACTTCTGCTACATGTGATTTCATATTCCTGTCCTTAGTCGTTAATCTGGTGAGGAACCCTTTGTTAAATATCATTTTTAATTTTATGCATATGTGGGCAAGTGCACAGAATTACAAAAACGCCGCATTTAGATTTGGTTATCAGTTGAGTGAGATGAATCTTTAACTAACGTTACCCCTCTTCCGGGTGACTCACATAGAGCACTTTATTTAATGACGGGATTCAGCTGATTATAGCTTGTAAACTGAACGAGTAACGCAAATTGACATGTCATTGTAAATTACTGATAGTTCAGTATGCTGATGTTGGAAATTGCACCTTACCTGTTGACAGATTTATTATGATAGTGAAGGCATTAAAAACTACAGACTTATATTTAGTGTATGTGTATGGCATCTTAGGGTGTAATGGGCACAGAATTTAGATTTATGCATCGTAAAGAATAATATTATGCGTGTTTTGCAGCTGTTTGATATCTTTAGGTCAAAGTGATAATATGGTTTAAATTATTAACTGTTATATTTTATATAACAGTTAAATACACAATAAGAATTTTTTTTTTCTCACTTTTGTTTCCTCGATATTATTCTCAATCAAGTATTTGTGGACAGCTATGTTGCCTGTAGTGGTGGTGCATGGAGGTGCTGGTCATATTCCTAAAGAAAGAGCTGAACTCTCTACTATCGGTGTAAAGGAGGCAGCTAGGACTGGGTATGCCATCCTCCAGAAGGGTGGAAGTGCCATGGATGCTGTGGTTGAAGCAGTGGCCCTGATGGAGAACAACCCGAGATTCAATGCAGGTACTCATAATACTCATACTTCACACCTAATACTACATCCAGGGTAAGTAGAAAACTCAGGTTATGCCCATATGTCATAGGTCGGGGGTCAGTGCTAAATGTGAAGGGGGAGGTGGAGATGGATGCAATGGTAATGGACGGCAGGACGCTAGATAGTGGGGCTGTTTCAGCCGTCAGAAGAATTGCTAACCCAGTGCAACTGGCCAGGCTTGTCATGGAGAAGGTATTATTGTAAAATGCATAACATGTTCCCAAATACTGTATGTAACCGCAATGGGAGATTTAGTTTTGAGTAATCTACAGTTACCAAAATTAAAAACAAAAAGTTTTAGATACACAGTAACTAGGGAATACTAGGCTATATGCTATCAGATGCTTTTTGCATACATTGAATGCAGTCTTTAGATGATTTTACAAAACTTTGCATTTAAAATAATCAAAGTAATAATGCGATGTCCGTCCTTTCTCTGGAGACCAAACACTTGTGTCTGACAGCTGAAGGGGCCTCTAAGTTTGCCAGAAACGTGGGTGTACCGGAAGTGCCTGAGGAGTCATTGATCACAGACTATGCCAAGATGCGCTGGAAGAAGAACCTGCAGCCAGATGCCAACCCTGTGGAATGCCAAATGTAAAGCTTTTATGTAATGAAAACTGGTACAGAGTGCTGACATAAAGTTTTTGGCATAAGATGTCTAATGTCTAGAACCTCTACTTAAAAGAAAGAGTTGCAACAATAGTTAAAGGGATAGTAGGGATCATTTACTTAAGACCTGTATGACTTTCTTTCTTATGTGAAACACGAAAGATTATATATACACAATACCGATCAAAAGTTTGGAAAAAAAAGAAATTTTTTTTTGAAAGAAGTCTCTTATGTTCACCAAGGCTGCATTTATTTTAAACAGTAAAAACAGGCATATTAGGAAATATTATCACAATATAAACTTTTTATATTTTAATATATTTTAAAATGACATTTTTCCTGTCATGGAAAAGCCGAATTTTATTTTCTTTTTTTAATTTAATATTATTATTATTATTATTATTATATACAATGAAAGTAAGGGGTCCAGTTTTGTTTACTATGTATGAAATATGCTTTATGTTAACCAATAAAGCATATTTCATTACAAAAAGGACAATGTAAATGAAAAGTCAATAGTTTTGCATATTCTTTGCATTCATTTTAAATGTATAGAAATTACAACACATGGTGTGTCTCTGTTTATCTACTTTTTTTTAAATTTATTTCTCTCTGATGAACTATTCCTTTGCTACTAGAATAATTAAAACATTTTGTTCATGGGTGTTTTTGTAAATCTATTTTGTGTGCATGTGTTTTAGGGGCAAAATGGGAACAGTCGGTGCAGTAGCTGTGGACAAAGACGGGAACATTGCTTGTGCCACATCCACTGGTGGAATGATAAATAAAATGGAGGGTCGTGTGGGAGACACGCCATGTGTTGGTAAATCCAAACCTGCTGCTTTGTAATGTATGTTAGGGGCCTTGATTTGATTTGCACCACAGAAATCCAGTGTTAACTTTTCCAAGGAATCAGACTACAAATGGCTTTGTGTATATCTGTTTCTGTGTATTAAACTGAAATAGAAGTATTTTAACATTGAAAAATTACACACAAAAAACCTAAGCAGCTGATATGACAGGGATTGAACTCTGACCTTTGGACATGCAAGAATGTGTGTAATTTTCAGCTGCTCATGAGAGCTTGTTGCCTGCTGAGTTAATATTTAAACCACAGATCTAATCCCCAGCTCAGCACACCACACCACATTCTCCCAGGACACATTTTAACCTGTGGGAATCACACATACACACTAGTTAATGATAGAAACAGAGCTGGGTAAACAGGAGAATAGACTCTGCTGGTATTGTCTGATTTTGTATGTGAGTAAATAAGAAAAAATGTAAAAAGACAGCTGTTTTTTTCTCCCTTATGCAGTGAATATTATCAGGGTTTGCCTCAAACAGGTGGAAATTTTTCTGGAGCAACATCTTTGCTAAGTGTGAGTGTGTGTGTGTGTGTGTGTGTGTGTGTGTGTGTGTGTGTATATGTATAGGAAAGATCTCACTCTGGATTTTTGTTTCTTCTTCTGATTCTCAGGATGTGGGGGCTATGCAGATAACAATATTGGGGCTGTCTCACCCACAGGCCATGGGGAAGCCATCATGAAGGTCACGCTGTCTAGACTCATTCTCTTCCACATGGAGCAAGGCATGTGTTACAAGATCAGTACAACTTATTTAGCATAATACACAAAGCTTTGACTTTTTTTTTTCTTTTTTTTTTAATTAACAAAATTACCATATTTATTACACAGAATATTTATTTTAACCATCAATGATATACTTTTTTATAAGGAGTTTTATTCTCTGTAATACTTGATTCTGATCAGTTGTATTTTTAAAAAAGAATATAATGGTTTTAAACTGCAAGGACACATTAAACTGATCAAAAATTATAGTACTATGCTACAAAAAAAACATGCTACAAAAAAAATTCTGTTTCAAATAAATTCTGTTCTTTTGAACTTTCTATTCATCAAAGAATCCTGAAAAAATGTATCACAGACCCCCCCCCCCCCCCCCCCCCCCCACCCCCCACCCCACAGATGATCATCATTAATAATAATAAGAAATGTTTCTTGAGCACCAAATTAGCATATTATAATGATTTTTGAAGGATAATGTGACACTGAAGACTGGAATAATAGCTGCGGAAAATTCAGCTTTGCATCACAGGAATAAATTACATTTTAATATCTATTCAAAAAATAGAAAACATCTATTTTAAATTTTAATGATATTTCACAATATTGCTGTTTTTACTGTATTTTTGTTTAAATAAATGCCTTTGGTGAGCATGAGACTTCTTTCAAAAAACCAACTTCAACCTTTTGAATGGTAGTGTATTTCATAATTGTCTATGGCAATAGTGAAATACATTTCATGTCTTACATATTCCTCCTTTTCTTAATAATGCAAATTATAATATCTGTGTCTCAAAACAAATGACTACCAAATGTAATAAAAAAGTAGACTTTGGTATTAATTTTAATATATAGTACACAGTGAGCAAGGAATGAAAATATTGCTCAGAATAACTAGGAAGTTGTAAGAGACAACTAGGATTACTTGGATTAGAACTTAAAAATAGCCACAAACATATTAGAATGTAATTAAAAATGTTAAATTAAAACTAGTTCCTAGAAAAAGTAACTGGAACTGTGGATTAATAATATATAACTGAGCACAATTGCAAGAGCTTTGCGTCATGATGGGATCAAAATTAACCTGTCTGGGTTTATTTTGTGATAATGCCCTTCCTATGGTACATTTTACTAGATATAATTATCATTTTATATAAAGAAAAGTTGATCTAACCATATGACCAACTGATATCTCTCTTCTTGTGTACTGTGCAGTTGTACTTGGTAGTTTTATTATTGCTGCATGGCATATATAAATGTCATAAATCAATGGACAATAAATCAATCTGTACTGTAATACTGATTTAGAAGCAACAGGTATATTGACACGAGCTCATATGAATGGTTCACATGCGTTTAAGATTAGCTGTGCGACCAATTCCTGGCAGCATTTTAGTGAATAAATAGCTTGATTTACTGCAGCTACACATTAACTGGAGATCTAGGGCCTCATTAAGTTGCTTGACCTCAAGTCTGTTTAGGGAAACATTGCTCACTTCATGGGTTTGAGTAAAAACAATTTGAGTCAGTCTTATACAATGTGTTACATAAAAGGACCTCCAGCACCATTTGCAATGAGTAGACACATGGAAGTCAGAGGTGTAGAGCTGTCTGAACAGTACAATGAAGATTAACTTGCCTGCACATCCTCTAAAGACATTTCATATAACAAAGTCTGCCATTACCCTGCCAGTATGTTGTGTAGTGTAAGTTAGCCTTTGTTTTCTGTTGAGGTGATCTGTGTGTCTGCTTTTGCCTTGTGTGTGTGGAAAAACAACGGGAAGTGTTTTCGCTGAAGCAGCAGAGGTCAACTCTGATATATGTGTGTTGATATGGGCAGGGTGTTGATAAGATTGATTTGGTCTCACCTGAGATCCAACCCTTACAAACCACAAAATTTAAAGGAATAGTTCAACCAAAAATGAAAATTTGCTGACAGTTTACTCACCCTCAGACCATCCAAGATGTAGATGAGTTTGTTTCTTCATTGAAACAGAATTGGAGAAATTTAGCATTACATCAGATGCTCACCAGTGGTTCCTCTGCAGTAAATGGGTGCCGTCAGAATGAGAATTCTAACAACTGATAAAACATCACAATAATTTACAAGTAATTTGCACAACTCAAATCCATCAGTTAACATCAGTTAAGCAAAAAGCTGTGTGCTTGTAATGAACAAATCCATCATTAAGATGTTTTTTAACTTCAAACAGTTTCTTTCACCTAAAATACAAGTCCTCTATCCATAATATTGCTTTCGTCTCATCTGAATCAGAAGAAAAATATACGCACAGATCAAGCCCCGTTTACAAGTGAAAACAGTTCTGAACAAATTTGTCTGTGGATTTTGATGTGAGGGGACAAAAAGGGGTTGACTTTTTCCACTCGAGAACTCGTATTTTGACCAGAAGTGACGGTTTAAAGTCAAAATGCCTTTATGATAGATTTTTTTTTTTCTTACAAACACAGCTTTTTGCTTCACAAGACATTAATTGATGGACTGGAGTTGTATGGATTAATAGTGAATTATTGTGATGTTTTTATCAGCTGTTTGAACTCTCATTCTGACGGCACCCATTCACTGCAGAGGATCCATTGGTGAGCAGGTAATGCTAAATCTGTTCTGATGAAGAAACAAACTCATTTACATCTTGAATGGCCTGTAGGTGAGTAAACGTTTAGCAAATGACCATTTTTAGGGTGAACTATTTGCTTCCTTATCGTGCATTATATGCTCACATACATCTGGCAGATTGATCTGGAAAGATATAATCATGTACCTTGTTAGTCCACTGTATTTTTTTAGTTTGTTTGTTTTAGTAAATCACTTACTTGTATGGTTCAGTTAAGTGTGTGTTCTTCTATATTCTCTAGGCAAGACCCCAGAGGAAGCCAGTGACCTGGCTCTTACGTATATGAAGGAGCGGGTGGATGGTCTTGGCGGTGTGGTGGTGGTAGATCCAAAAGGGACCTGGGCAGCTCGGTTCACTAGTTTACAGATGTCATGGGCCGCTGCCCAGCAGGATGAACTCCACCATGGGCTGTACCGTGGTGAACACTTTGTTGAGCCTGTACAAGAGAACATATAATGACCATATTTATATATACACTCTCAGGCACATTTTTAGTTGATTAAATTTTTACAGTATTAAATACAAAGGGAAATGCATACATGCAAATAAATGTTTGTCTAAATGCATATCTTATGACAGTGATTAAGCATAATTATGCATTTTGAAGTTGATGTTCTCTACAGTAAAGCAATGTAAGTCTTACATAGATTGTTTGACAAAATAACTATTATAACACTCCGTTTTGAAGGCAGTGTAACTGTCCTTCGTGGTAATACTGTATGTTCTCCACTAGATGGAGGTAAAATCAAGGGAATTTATTTTGTTGTATGGTGCAATGCAATTTTAAAGGGATAGTTCACCCCAAAGTGCTAATCCTGTCATCACTTACTCACCCTTCAAGTTGTTCCTGTTGAGCAAAAAAGAAGATATTTTGAAAAATGTTGGTAACAAACAGTTGATGGTAGCCATAGACTTCCATAGTTTGAATATATCTTCAAAATCTCTTCTTTTGTGTGAGTAAATGTCGACAGAATTTTCATTTTTGGATGAACTATCCCTTTAATAATAATTACAAAACTGTAAGATGAATGTTATACATATTTTGCAGCTTTGCATGTGACTGTGAATAGAATACCAAAGCATTAGAGATAGAAATGCTTTACATGTAATGTAAATGGCACCCGTGAACCTCAAGTCAGAATATCTTGGCAGATTTACCAGGCTGTTTTTATAACTGATTCTGAAAACAGAAATCATGATTAATTCCTGAAGTAGTTCAGCGTGTCATTTCCTTCTATAGACTGAAAGAGAAAGCAGCTTATTAAATCAGCACAAATTATTTTTAACCAATAGATCATGCTGACATTTGAACAAACAGTGCAGCAGTTTTATAATGGTCTGTATTCTGTAAGAACACTTGTGCCAGAAGAAACTTTGTAGCATGTTTTAATTGTGTTGGTGTCATTACATCATTTAAATCAATTATGATGGCTGAACCTCTGTTGGAAGGTGAAATGGTGCAGAAAATACACTTTTGTTGTTGTGGGTCACTTATGTGCTATTTTAAATTAACTGATACTGATAACATCAGTTCTGTTGTTTTCATCTACAGTATAGCGAGGTGACGTGGCCTTCAGATCTTAATGCCCTGACCCTCATAACAGTTTAAGTACACAAGCTTCTGCTTATTGTGTCAACACACAGGCCAGCTTGCAAGTTCCAACTGTGAATTGTCTTTATAATGATCAACAACCCAAAAACCAGTTTTTCTGCCCTCGGCGGTCAGTTTGTGTTCAAAATATTCCACACAGGAGCATGCAAAAACTTCTCAAAGACACAACCGACAAGTTATGACCTCTCTGTCCTTTTGTGTCTTATTTAACCCTTAAGTGTTAAAAAGTACATTAATTAGGTATATATCAAATTATACACTTTCAAATTCTACTTAAAAAAAAATAAAAAACTGTTTTAAAGTAGAATCTCCCATTAAAATAGTGTAAAAAAGATTATCATTTACCTCAAGGTCAGTAACCTTCTCGTGGCATGGTGCCATGTTACTTTTAGATAAAGATGGTGCGTTGCTGCCACAATTTTTACACCAGTTTATTATCACTTTACCTGAATAGTTGCAGGGATCCCCTTTTCAGTATTTTGTATTTCGTTATTTTAATATTAAATTGGTTGCACTCACTCACTGTCCTTCATTTCAGTATGTAATCTATTTATGGGGGGAAAATGGTTTTAAAACTCAAGATTAAGTGCATTTTAGTTATTTAATTGAACTGCATTTATTTTGTAGTGAATATATTTACAATACAATATACTAAGCAAACTACAGATTTAGGAATATTATCTAAACAAATCTATGTACGAAATTATCTAAACATTAGAATTGGTACTAAAACATTGCTGCAGTGCATTCATTCTAAATTTATATTTTCCATTTAGATATTTAGCAGATACTTTTATCCAAAGTGACTTACAATAGAGAAACATAGCCAACAATATTCTTAGTGAAATGTCAGGTTTATTTATTAAAAAGCTAGTCTCGGAAACAAGCTAGAGCAGAGATGAAATGCAAAGAAAAACTTTTTTTTTTCTTTTAAATGAACCTATGTGAATTTAATCAGAATAGAAAACACTTGTTTAAAATATTCAAATAGGCTATAACAGCACAGCGGTCAAGGGGTCATTCAGTGAATTTAAACGCTGGCACCATCATGGATACGAGCGCTTCGCCTGCTGATTGGTCAGCACTCGACGGCGATGACAGAAAAGGGGCGGGCCTAAACTCAGGAATCCGCATAGAAAAAGTCAGGAGTGACAGATTGCCTGGAGTGGGTGACAGCTTTACAGAGCGCTCGGAAGTCAAGCAGCCCCCTTTTTTACAGTTGCCATCTTACAAAGCTTTATTATAGACTGTTAACACCGCGTCTACATTGCGAAAGAGCGACGCGACGCTACAAAACTTCAAGCAAATCATTATAATATTATTTGATTATAACGGTCGCTTTCTATTTATGTCGCGTCGCGTGAGATTATTACGTAATTACGCACTTGTGGCACAGCGTATATAAATACATTGCGCTTGTTTGCTTTGACCAATAACTTTAAATCACGTGAGGACGGGTTTTCGTGAAGTTAAAGACACGATAAAGTTATTTAGAAGACGGAGAACGCGGCAAGGATCAGTCGAAGTGGAGATGACATCCTTTCTGGACATTTATACATTTTCTCACAAGGCATTTGTGCTGTCAGCGCTGGAGGAAAAGTCACGGGCATCTGCGAAGAAGTTTGCTAAAGAAAGTTCATCAGACGGATCTTTCTTAGAAATACAGACATTCTGATTATAACTTAGGTGAGTGGTCAAGTCATATGCTGCATTAAGAGATTGTATTGTAGATTTATTTCAAAAAGGAAACTGCACAGTAAAGGAGGCAGTCTAAGTCGGCACAGCTGTGTTCAGGAAATGGCTTCTTTGTGGGGGGAAAAAAAGAAGAAATGTATACTGTATATGCATTTAATCGAATTTATTTATGTGCTTCGGCCATAATAAGTACAAGGCCGCAGTTATTCACCCCTACTGATGTTCTATACTACAGGCAGATTGTAAATGTTACAATAATAAAGATACAGTATACTAAATAATTATTATAATTGGCCAGTTTGGACGTATGTTTTCTCCGCCAAATCTACTCCAGTCCGGGTTTTCCATTTTCTGCTCAGTACTGAGAGAAACCCGCTAAGAGAGATCAGTTGGCGAAAACATGGACACTTTGACTTTTAAAAAAACGCTTCTCTGTTCAGGTAAAATCAACCACTTCCATAAACCTTAATCAGGGCAGACGCGAGGCTTCGTCGTGCCTAACAACGCCCTTTAGCTGTTATAATTCACTGTAAACCACGGCTTCACGGGGCTTATTGCTTTTATAAAACGGTTATTCCATATACTTAGGAAGGTTTCACAAAATAAAACAGAGCAAATAAGTGTAATGATATTAATAAAAGCAGTATTCTTCCACCAAACAATGTAGTTCCTCAGAAACAGTTGTGGTTGGAACAAAGTGGTTGCCAAGCAACACACAAAGTAAACAAAGGTGTATTTTTTTTAAAGAGTAATTTACATCGGCTTCGAACGTGGCTCAACCAATCAGAATCAAGAACCGGAACTATCCGTTATATAAATTTGATTATACGTGGATGCTGTGAGCATGCTGTGAACTTTATGGAGTTTTTGTTTTTGAAAGTTAATTTGAAAGATGTTTTTGTCAGCTGTCAATATTTGGCATGTTATAAACTACAGTAGCTACTAATCCATTGAACACACTGTACTTCTAATCCTCACGGCCTCGTTTTCGTTCCTGTCAAAAATTAAATATGGCGCTCCAGCTGTCATCAAGTGGAGAAGTCAGAAATGGAATAATATCAGCTTTTTTGGAAGACACTTTTGCCAGTCACATTTTATCTGTTAGTATAACTGAACATATGTAATAGGTTACAAATAAAAGGATTTGAATAATTGTTTGATTAAACTTCTTAAAAATAAGAAGTTAGCTGGGCTACTTTGGAAGACACTTTTATCCAAAGCAATTAATTAATTCAGAAATTTAGAATTCAATTTAAAAAAAGAATTTGTGTCATATGGGCCTTTACATTTAAGGCCTGTTTGCGGCAAGAATGATAACTATATTAGTGCTCACACCAATGAAAGTTCTGTAATGTTCATCTGCTGCTTTACATGTGTGTGTCAGATGGATTCAATGTTTTTATCATTAATCAGCTGGAAAAAAATGGTATTGTTCTACTATGCCATTATTGTTATAGTTGTGGTGTGGACTTCCCTATTCTCACAGAATTAGGATGATATATAAAACTTCATAGTTATAATAATCATTATAGTCATTGTCCTTGATGTGAACAGCCCTTTAGTCTTTGAACGGTAAGAATTTGTAGGCCAGCAGTTCCTTCTTATCTCATTGTCACATCTGTGCCACAGTACATGACTCTGAGTTATGCATCAGTGAAACAGCCAATCAAATGTAACCTCAGCAGTGCACAAAGATGATTTAAAAATCAGCAGATTTTGTGTCCCTCATGTGTCAGCATTGTAGCTGGGTGTGTTGGCATGAGCCAGTGGAGGACAATGTGTCAAGACCTATTCATTAAACCATTCATTATTGCATTCGACACATTAAGTAAGTCTTTTTCACTCTTCATTTCATGTTTCTTTTCTCGTTTCTAATTCAGTTTTACAAAGCAGCGATTAGAGTGTAAGTGTCGGGGTGGCATGACTTCCTGCTGAGAGTTAGCGTTTTCTGTTAATCAGTGTTCTGGTGACACAGATGACTTGTTCTCTTGCTGTGAGTTTCGTGCCTGGAATCAAGAAACTGTGTTTAACTGCCCGTCGAGTGCAAAGGAGTGTGACCTCCAGCAAGGTCAGAGAGGCCTTCACTCATCTGATTCTGCTTTGGGTGGTTTTGGGTTCCTGGAAAAAAAGAGACAGAGGCTTAAAGCAATGTGAGTGAATGGAAACAAGTGAGTCTGTGTAAAACAGAGGTAAAAAAAAAAATTGTGTTTTCTCACATCTCAGGTGGAAATGGGATAGTGTTGTTTCATTGCATTTACAGATCAGGAAACAACACATCAAAGTAGTTAAAAAAATAAATATCCTCACATACTTGCCATATGCTGTAGTTGTTATCCATGCATATTTTTATTTAGTACAGACTTCAGTTCCTTTTTGAAGAACAATCAAATGCATAACCGATGCCCTCAGAATCAGACTGATTTGACAAATGTGTTGAATAGGTAACAAGTTGTGGTTACTGTTAAAGCCAGAGGAGGATTCTAGACATTGACTTAACCTCATCTGCCCCACAACGAGTCCGTCCCACAGGGCATCTGCCATCATGAGAAGTGCAGTTCAAGTTTGCTTTAGGGAAGAATGCTTTGATGAGGCCCTTGATCTAGGGGAAATCAGAGTGCCGCTCACAAGGGTGGTATTTTCACAGACTCAGAAAGAACAGGATGATCACAGAATCTTAGGACCAATGTATTCTGGGTTATTTGAGAAGTTTCTGCTTTATTGTGCTCTCAGACTTAGTCTCAGACAGAAAGAGAAAGGATGATGAGGTATTTGAATGTGATTTTTTTTTTTAAATTTGTGCATGTGTAGTCTGATCTTTGTGACTTTGCTGTGACTTTGCCTTGTCTGGGAATGTATTATGTTAGTTTTAGTAGCATAATGCAACATCATAACCAGTCAAACTAACTGGGTAGATTCATGACAACTATCAGGTTCGGTCTGGGTGCTGTTGAGTTTGGAACTTGGAAAGAAAAAAAGTGTTTGTACTTTTAGGTTAAAATGTGTTTGTCTAAAATGCTGTGGCAAAAAATATTTACATGTCTAAAATTGGTCAGTCCAGTCGTGTTGCACATTCTGCCTATAGCTTTAAATTATGTGAAAACTATGACATCATCTTCCCAACATCATACCACTTGAAACATTTTTACTGTGCAGTATGAAAAGAGTTGTTAATGCATATTATTATTAGTTATTATCAATTAATGCATAATTATTAAAATGCATCATCAAGTGTAATGCACCACAAATAAACCAAGTCTGTCACTTGTGCCCCATCAAAAAAATAGATCCTCAAAGCTAACGGTGAACAGAATCATTGCCAATAATTGATGTGATCAGAGGCCTTGTTTGGGTGGAGGCTGTCTCTCTTCGGACTCACAGCCAGATCCCTTCCTTTTTTCTTTTAGTCTCGCTCTCTTTCCTTGCTCTCCACCCCTTCCCCCAATTCCCTCTCAATGTGTCTCTGCCTTACTACATGCTATGCGGTTGCCAAGTGCTAAGAATCTGCGGAATGTGGGATTGCAGTGGTCTGATAAAGTTTGCTTTGTTCCCGCCATGACCTGAACACTGGGAGGGATATGGGACCCTGGGAGTTTCACTGGGAGTCAGTGCACTGCAGAGCAGACCCTGTACGCAGTCTCAACACGCTGTTAAGCACACACACACTTTGAGCCAGGCCGAGTCCACTTGTGAAAATATAAATTATGTCCAGTAATAGCTTTTTTTTAAATGGTTGTTTTATTTCTAACAAGCTAAATGATAAAAATATCCATTATGGAAAAATAAAATATATTATGAAAATATAAATAATAAAAATAATGAATTTTAAATATTTTAGTATATTTTGAGGGTAACGTAATATCACTTAAAAATGTATGGTTGTTATGTAAAGAGTTGAACTATTAATGCAAACAACATAAAAATATTACTTTACTATAAAATATTACAGTTTACTTGATATTAAAGTTATAAATATAATAAGTAAAATGTTTATATATTGTAATGTATATATGTATGTATATTAGTAGTAGTAGTATAAAAGTTTGAGTGAAAAGTTGAATTGTGAAGCAAGAAAATCTGATTTGTTCAAAAGATTCAAGAATGTTTTTTTAAATTTGATTAGTGACTTAGAAATGGTCTGGAAACAAATAGTTCTAATTATTTTACATAATGTTATTTATTTATTTATTTTTATAAAATCTAAAATAAAGAAATACTTTCAGAATATTAAGTAAAGGGAAAGATTTAGTAAAAGACAGAAACAGATGAGTAGATTTTGTAAATGTCAATAAATTTATAACACATTTAGTAAATCCATAAACATCCTAAACCAAACCATTTCCCTAACTGAAAATCAGTTTCTAAATGCATGAGGCCTTCTGCAGCAATAGATTCCTTCCAGAGAAAAGAAGATGCATGATAGAGAGAAAAGAGACTCAGTCCAAATTCCCATTGTCACGTTGTCAAAGTAGACACTCAGCTATTCTCTCTCACACATATTTTTTAGTTTTAGAGGCCAGTTGAGTGGAAACACTGACAGGAAAGTACGACTGATGACAGAAAATGATGCAGATTTATTGATTTTAAGTTGGCGTTCCATGTGCAATAGGCTTACAGAGGTCACTTCTCTCAGAGCTGCAATCTTGAGTCTAGCGCTGAAGGGAGTTGAGACGCTCTTGAGGAAATCTGCCATCTCAGCCCTCACAACACAGGGGTATTAACAGCTTCGTTTAAAGAGTAAACAGAGATGGACGCTTTGCGATTGGAGGGGGTTGGCAGGAAGCTGCTCTGGTGTTTGTGTTTAGGAGACGTTTGCAGTCAGCGGGGATACGTTGCGTGTGAAGCTTCATCAGACTGGCTCTTTGTGGGAGAGTCATGGCAAAACAAATGACAGCCGCTGAGCTTCCAGTGTTTTCAATGTAAATATGACATGTCTCTTCTGTCATGGTTACAAGCCCTCATAGTATCACAAGGTGGGCCAAACCTAGCCGGAATGACTGCCTCTCCATGAACACAGAGGAAGGAGTGCCGAAAGACTTCTGAAGTCTGCAGTCTCATGAAGTAAATCAATGTTTTAGCTGTGGTTGTCAAGTTTTTGTGCCAGCGATGGCACAAATTTGAGTGTATTAGGGTTACAATCAGTGTCAGGTTTACATATCGTCTGCACAGTGGGCAAAAAGTCAGCTGGCAGTACGGGCTACTGTAAACATCCTTGACTGGAAGCTGGTGCTTAAGATGGAGCTTTCAGTCGGATGTTTGCAGCAGCCAACTGCTGTTACTCTCACCCGGAATCCTGCGCCAGAAGAACATGGACACACCCACTGGAACAAACTATCGGATTATAATGTTCAGATTGTTGAGGTCCAGTTACTTCTACTCCCTTTCTAATACGACAAGCTGAAGGGCCACCCAAGGTCCATTCACTGGCTGTCTGATGCACGTTGCACACAAAACTGGAAAGCACTGCGAAAACTGTAAGCTTCAAACAGATTGGCCAACAATTTGTGGGATTTAAGATGCATCTGCTGCACCGAGATTTATTTATAATATATTTTAAAGATATTTATTTGGAGATCACAAAAAAATTAAGTATTTCTAAACATGAAATTTGTAAAAAAATAAATAAATAAATAAATAATAAAATAAAAAAAGAGTCGAACCAAAAATTATTCAGACCCCAGATACTATAGTTCATTTATGTAAGTGAGGATAGCAAAAGAAAGTAAACTGTGACATATTATACCCAAAAATTCTTCATACAGTGGACTAAAACTGATAAAAATTTGGGACCAAAAATTTGATTTGACACTTTGACCTGTCCATGTTTTGTTACATACCTTTCTATCAAAGTTATCTGACATTATCAAGATGAATTTGTTCTGACACAGTTTAACTCTTAAGTTCTTGTAATATTTTATTACCATTTTCTAAATTATAGCAAGTAAACTGTGATAATGTGAGAAATTTTGAAGGTGTCTGAATAAATTTTGATTTGACTGTAATTAATTTGTGATTATCAAGAAGAAATGGTTCTGACAAAGTTTAACTCTTAGTTCTTGTCAAATTTTATTACCATTTTCTAAACTATAGCGAATAAACATAATGTGGGAAATGTTGAAGGTGTCTGAATAAATTTTGGTTTGACTGTATATATATATATATATATATTACAAATTTCATGTTCTATTTATATTTTATATAATTTATATTTTTTTTGGGGGGGGGGTGGCTTTCTGTCTTCTAAATGTGGCTAAATTGATACTTTCACAGTGTTTGGTTCACTGTATTAATATTTTACACACGTAAGATGTATGTTGTGTAACACGATCATGACGCACTGATTTTTGTTCTGCCCTTCTGACCTTGTACAGTTGTTCCTGTCAAATAAACGGTAACATTTCTGCCTTTACACGTGCCTGTGTAATATTGATACGCTGGTAAAGAACATCTGACTTTTTATGCATTAATTTAGGTTAATTTATCATGGGTCAACAGAGTTTATTTTAAAAAAAACTCTTACACTCACAGGGCTCGCAAAATTTCAAAATCCCTGGTAGCCCTTTGGGCAGGTACTCTTCAGATTTTGGTAGCCCGAAAATTAATTTAACTAGCCCAAAAAAGACCTTTTTTTTTTTTTTTTTTTTTTAATATAGAACATCAGATAGGAGTCTAAATCTCAATCAAAAATATTTTCAATACACAAATATCAACAAGGAAGGAATTTTATTTCTCTGTTTACAGGGTATCTGCAGAATTTTTAAAAAATAAATTTAAGGCAATTTATGAACCTTTTTAAAAGCTGCACAAGTAAAATGAACACTGTGGTAACATACAGTATTAAGCCATAAAATTACATGATTTACAGTTCAGATACAGGTTTTCACAAAAACAAAAATCTTATACAACAGCATTTCTATGAAAAGGGATAAATCAAGCATATAAATTATTATATTAATTTAAAATTAATAAATATTACTGTCTTGATTGTTTAGATTTTTAGAAGGCACATTAACTTCTTTCTCATTTACAACTCTGTGTGTTTGCTGCGTAAAAACATGGGTCGATATTTGCATTGATCTGACCATAAACAGCAAAAAGGGCTTATTGGAAATGCGAATTCATTCTCTGCCACGAGGTGGCGCTTTAGGAGCGGCTTAATATAGCGGTTTTCCTCAGAGAAACTCCCTGTTAGCGGCTGTACACAAAGCAGCACCGTCCGCGCTCATAAACGCTGCTTTATCAGGCGTTATAGGTAAGATGAAATAAAAATGCCAACAACACATTTCTGAGGACAGAAAGACATCTGCGCCGCGTTTTGACTTGAAACGTGCAGCGCTCATATTTATTCAATTGCATCATATTGCCTTTTGAAGTTTAATCCAGCTGTATCGCCATTCTTGTCTTTTCGTCCCCAACTGTAAGACCTTTTGAAATTATAGTTAAGACATTTCGTATATCATTTAACGTATTTAAAACTTTTTATGGCCTTAAGTTTGATACAACTAAATTGAAGAGTTTTTAAGGACCTGTGGGAGCCCTGTATTTAAGGTAGCCCGTCGGGCAGGGCGGTGATACATTTTGGTAGCCCGACTGGAAAACACAATAGCCCCGGGACGTCGGGCTAGCGATTTTGCGAGCCCTGACTCAAACTGCAAAGTGGAGTGCAATATGGCTGTAAGTCACATGAGCTACATAACACTAAGCCGCTTCTGACAGTAAACTATGAAAGGTTTTCACACATTCTGACATTTTTATCATATACGAAACCGTGAACTACATGAACAGCTGACTGTTTCAGCCATGTTGCTTTCGATCCACAGCAGCTGCAATAGCGTAGCTGTGTGAACTGAGACGGGGTGAAATGGATCCCTCTGTGGCACGTCAAGAGCAAACAGTGGTTGTGAGAACGAATCAGGCTGAGCGTTTGCTCCGCGAGCTCAGGCGAGAGCGAACATTGTCTCTAGAGGCCGAATGTCAACATCAGAAGCCAAGGGTTGCCATTTGTGTCAGATTAACACTTTCAATCATGTAAAACACATTCCACCCCGACACCTGTGGAGTGCTAAAACCTAGATTAGCTGAGCTGCCTCTGCTCTCGGTCACTCCTTCTCAGAGTTTCAAAGGCACAGATCCCGAGAGCACAGGACTCTCGCTTTCCCACCTCCTGCATGAAGGCTCCCACAGGACGCGCGATGAAAAGCACAGAAATGTGATCCTGAAGAACAGCTTTGGGTCAGCAAAGTGAAAACTTTCAAGCCTACAAAGACCAATCACCGAACCAGTTCATAGATTAACACTATCTAAAATGTAAAAGCAGCTTTTTAATATTTAGAATTTAATATTTGTTTGACCAATTTTTATGTGCAGACTACAAGTTTTACAAATTATCAGACAACACTGTTCTGTTAATGCACATTAAATGTAAAAAACAACCCAGTCTCATCATAAATGTGTCTTTGGTTACATTTCTACAGCATGATATTGCATGGCCTTTTGCATGTTTTGCAACACTTTCAAAGTGAAATGTCCAGTGATTGGCTCTAAAAGCATGTTCAGTTTTATACAAAATAGATAAGCATCTATGCTCTATCGCGTTTGAAAATAATGTACCACTGACACTAAACTCAACCCTCAACCTAACTGTTGTAACAAAAGTAAAAGTGAGATAAAAGTGCAATTGCTGAAGTTTACCATGTCAGAAAAGTTGTACATATAGAGCTGGTTTGAAAACAATGTACCACCGACACCAAACCGGATCCTACCCTAAACCTAACTGATAGTGATAACAAAACCAAATGTGAGATAAAAAATAAATAAAGAAATAAATAAAATTAATTATCTGAAGCAACCATGCCATTTCTACTTCAGAAAAGTTGTACGTATGAGCCTGATCATGCAAACGTCAAAATGTATTGGTTTATAACTCATGCACTATGGTAAAAGAGGTCATTGCATAGTATTGTGCAAGGAACCAAGTAAAAATAAGTCTTTATTAATCAGTTATCTGCCTCAGTAGTCATTTGTGAAAAGGAAACTCACACCATTGGTTGAGCCAATGTGCATGGGTAATTATTTTAACACTGAAAAAATTACTTCACCTTTAAGGTTAGAATTCAGCATGTTGCTACAACAAAAGTTAATGCATGTAGTATATGATTTCATAGGTCTATGACATTTTGCTCTATTAAGCTCATATTTTAACAAGTGTTTCCTGTTGGTTATCACTTTATCTGTGATAAGTGACAGATTTAATGAGCACCCAGTTTCAGCACTCTGGACAGCTCTCTTAGGTTGACCCTGTAGACACCCTGTCCTAGGGGTGAGACAGTCCTTAGGGACATCTTTACTGTGATAAAGTAAAATTAAATGAAATTAAGCAGGAATTTCTAAAATGACATTCTGATCCTTTTATTGTTTCTTTATAGTGTCAGCTGACAACAGAGTTTACATTGTGGCAAGTCAGCTAGTTAGAAATGTTACTAGAGTAAGCTAATTGAATGTTTACATAGTTATACAAAGTATCTAATTCTTTGTTAAAATGGGCTAATGTCAAACTGTTGTATTGTCGAATAAGCGGTAAATTGGTGTTTTATACATCTTAATGTACAAATGTTTTGAAATTTGCTATTAAAATGCTGGACAAAACCACAGAGATTGCCAAACTAAGAATTTCAAATAATTAACTCCATTCTTAGAGTTTAAAATAATCACTAAATGTATCAAAAATGGTGCACAGTTTCTGTTAAGTGTAAGCTACAATTTTAAAAAATGGCAGAACATTATTAGGTTTTGCATTCAAATCATGTCTAATGCATTCCAGATTTAAATCATGCCTAATGCATTCCACAGTCACTGACTAGAATACTAGAATGTAAATATTTTATAAGAAACAAAAAAGACTTTCTGCTTTGGTTTCTTACTAAAGAACTAAAAATGGAGGAATGCTGTACATTTACCTAATATAATTAAGAATTATTACAGTAGCATCTACTGTATGATGCAGTAAGTTCAGTTTTGTGTGCCTGCATTCACTAAACCTTTTAAGAATCATTCTTGTGTCTTTTTCCAGCCCCACCAGTTTAATGGCTCTGTCCCCTCTTGTTCCCCTTCCTCGTAAACTCAATCACTCTTTCTCTCTGTGTTTCTTCCCCTCCACCCCTCTTTATGCCATAGGCTGGCACCGAGTCTGATGACTTTTCCCAGAAGATTCAGTCAAGACATAGAGAGAGGGGGCAGAAAGAGAGCCTTCTTGTCCAATAAGGGGAAAGGGGACTGAAGAATGTGAAAAGCTCCCATTCAGGCTGGTTCACAGGGGCTGGGAGCGGCCACATCCTCAGGAGGGAGGAGGGGTTGCTGCTTTCAGAAGGGTGGGCTGGGGATCCTGGACAGGGGCCAGGAGCGATGCAGAGGCTCCACGGATGACGCTGGTCCGTGGGAGCGTCCAGTGCCTCCGCCTCTCCTGTGTCCCTTAGGACATCGACTCCGGACCCCTCGCATTCTATTTACTCGCACAAACAAACTCTCCCCGCAGTCCTTCTACCCTCAGAGCAGAAGGCTGCAGGGTGAGGAATGTGTCTCTATTAATAGAGCGGTTAGATTATCTCAAAGACTAATGACTGGCATGTCCAGATTCCTGAAAGGCACGGCCGTGACGTACTTTTATCCACCGGTCTTCATTCATTGTCAATGATCTAATTTCCTCTGATATTCTATGAATTTAACTTGTAGTTCTCTTTTTAAAAGTTTATATTCTACTTGCTCAGCTTTATTGTCACTTATTATAGTTAATGAAAGCATTTATATTTAAGGTTTATTCATTTAGCAGATGTTTTTAAGCGACTTTCAAATGAGTTACACCAAAAGCAAGAAATAAAGAAAATTAAAATGACTGAAGTAAAAATAAAACCTGACATATATGGGAAAATATAAAATGGCCACATATTAATTTTAGTCTTTAAATATGTACATGATATTAAACAAAAACAAACAATAACAACACATAAGATGGTGCTGAAATATTTAAGTTTTTTTTATACCAGTTATGCTACCTGGTGTCATGAGGAAAACGTACCTCTGGAAATTTTTCGCAACACGCAAAATAGGCTACATACCAATAAGCACATATCACTGCAGTTTCCAACAGAAATGAACACTAGAGGCGGTAAAACAGTGAGCACTTGTAATCGTTTTCGTACACAGTTATGATTACAGCTCCATATGTTTCACTTTCCGGATGCAACAAGCTTGCTGGGTGGCTCAGCCAGCGCAGAATTGGACTTAGGATGCAGAATCCTTGGGTACAAATCCTGTCGCAAACATGACTCACGATGAAAGAGCTCAAAGATGAGAGATTGAAAAACAGCCTAAGATGGCATGCTTGCGATTGTGTTTTTACATCACATTTGCTTTCGCACATTCACAAACATTCTTTTAGTACCACCCAGTGGACATTTTGGGACCAAAAATTTAACATGTCACGAAACATACATGGCGGTACGTATTTTGCGTCTTGCGAAAATGTTGCCAGAGGTACGTTTTTGTCTGGAGACCGGGTTGCAGTTACCACATTTAGCTTTGGCAGCCCTAAAAGTCAAACTAGAACTAATAAAGTAAACTTAAAACTAAAAAAAAATTTTTTACTTAGTTTCTAAGTAAATTTAAGTTAAATAAAATAAATTAACAAAAAAATAAACAAAAACTAATTCTAAATAATAATAGTGTGCTCAACCGTAGTGTTTGTATTTGCATTGATCGTAATGCGATATTCAAGTATTCTTGGGTCAAGAAATTCTTTCCTATGCCATAGCCATATCTCTCCATCCCAGACTGACTTGGGAATCTATATGAGCTTCAGGGAGTGTAAACATCCTACACTCTCAGCTGGAGCCCAGCCCGAGGCCGGGAGTGGGATGTTTGCGCTCTCTGGCTCAGGAACGCCACGCTCACTGCGGCTGCGCTATAGAGGGGAAAAGCTTATTCAGAAAAAGTCGTCTAGATGTTCTCATCATCTGTTGAGTCTCTGTAGACCTGAAATTACACCTGACCACTTTGTGGGAATATACACTGGAACTATACTCACTGGAATAGGTAGCAATCACCAATCTTTAGGGTACAGATTAAGTGCACTTGTTTGCAGTAGTGTTACTGTTACTTAAACTCTATCTATCTATCTATCTATCTATCTATCTATCTATATCTATCTATCTATCTAAACATATATTCATTGTGTGTAAAGTATGTTAAAAAGCTCAGGATAAAAGAAGACAGCTACTTCCTGAACTTTGTGGCTAGATCGTAGTGTATAGATGTTGAAGTGGATACGAGAGCTTTGTAACGCACACAGGAAGTGAACTCCATTGTGAGAACTGGAAGGTCTCTGAGGGTAAGTGGCCTGTCATCAAACTGTTCAGGCTGAATTCTAGGTCTCTTTGAAGCTTTCTGACCCCACAGGGTGGGACAACTCTGTTCAACTCCAAGCGCCCCCACCCAGACAGAGCTGCCGATGGAATTGCCTGAGAGGAAGTGACTATTTATACCCGCTAAGAAACAGAGAGAGGCACCCTTCCGATGGGCGTCTCTCCGCTTGCTTCCTTTGACAAATACGTTAGGACTGCTCTCATGAAAGCTAACCCCAACTCCACAAAGATATGCACAACATCCAGTGCTCTCAATGGTATTTGTGTACACGCCTAACCGTGTTTTGATTACCATTCTCTCCTACTGCAATGACCTTTACCCACTTTTGCTTGGTGATGTCACAGCTTAAGTATCTCTTCTATGCGACCACTAGGTGGCAGACTAACTCCAGAAAATTCATACAAGGTTTCAGACTTTCCTTCGAAAGAGAGTATACAAAAATGCTTGTTTACTTGCCATCTTTTTGAGGGGAAAAATGTAAAATTTATACACTACAAAACTTGTAAGCATCTTCTACTTAAGTGCGTGCCTCTAATTCAACAACACCAAACCAGAAATTCTTTATTATTCATTTCACTTATATTACATGTATAACTAAGCATTCACATTAAGATTATTAAAAACTCTCTTAAAAAATAATACTTTTGGTTTAAACACACACACACACACTCTGCTATTGTGTCACATATTTCGTTTTCCTAAAAAACAAGCCAACAGAAAAAAATCCTGTAATAAATTGTGACTCTGTTAAAGTGATTGATAGCACTAAATGTTTTAAACTATATATTTTGCTAATCTTTTCATAATTTTTACAATATCTCTCCAAATAATCACTGTTGTACTTTGCCTAAAACCAAAGTGAAAAGAGTTTGACCTCATTCACCTCAGAGTGTATTTCCCTACTCTGGTCACACTGAGTGGGGAAAAAACAGCATGAAATGTTCAAATCAACTGACGGTCTCTGATCAAGCTTTTCCTGTCAGCTGGAGGAGTTGAAACAACTGAAGTATGACAACAAAGACATCATTCATTATTAATTTCACTTTTTCCCTCTTTACAGTGCTCTTTGAACTGACTCAGCTAATTCTTCTTATGATGCCAGAGCTCTTTTCATCTAACTGCAAAAGAGCTACTGAATTTACACCAAGTTCCTTTCAAATATTTCAAACAATAATCTCGCCCCACAGGTGACACAGCAATGTGAAGGTGAAGCAAGAAGTTGGTATGTATGTATGTGATGGGTCAAGTAAAAACAACATTATCATAGTAAACAAGGCAATGTCAGCAATTAACACATCAGGAGAAATGTTCTGTGAATGTTGTTCCTTGTTTGTTTAATAAACCATATGCAACTGACTGTTTGACTCTTCTGTTTGACTCTTCTGTTGTGGCCTTTTTTTTTTTTTGGTTAGCATTCCTCCCCAGTGAAATGCTTCCTTAACTCAAAAACATGACGACAGTCAGTCGAAACCCCGTATTTAGTTTTTTAGTAATAGTAATAGTTTCGGGGGATGTTGACACTCTCGACCACACAGGGAACTGAAACATTTCAGTGTGGTCAGATTTCATTTATTTGCTCTCAGCACTACACAACACATCAGTAACAACATACTAAGTTGTGACAAAAGCAGTGACTGTGTGTAATGTTTAATATAAAATATTTCATATAATGCATACTGCATAGTAAGTGTGGAACTAGACCAGCTCATTTGACCTTGTGTGACATCAAAATCTTTATAACACTTAATCTTATTTGAACCTCATACAAAAAATTTAAATCTCATTTGTTTTGTGATGCTATCATTGAAGTTTACATTTAAAAAACATATTAAAGATGGGAAGACATGCCAACAAATGCTAGAATTACCATTAACTGAAATGGGATCCAAAAAATCTGTGGCCAAATTGAAAAGAGGATTCTAAATCTAATTTAAACTTTAAAACAAACAGAATTATTTAGATTTTTTTTTTTTAAAGAAATCAATTATTTTAATCAGCAAGGATGCATTAAAATGACAGTAAAAACTTTTATAATGTTACAAAAATGCTGTTCTTTTGAGCTTTCTATTCATCAAAAAATCCTGAAAAAAGAACGGTCCACAAAAATATAAAGCAGCATTATAATAATAAGTATATTAGAATTATTTCTGTAATAATATAATAATAACTAATATTATTTCACAATATTACTATATTTAATCAAATACACACAGCCTTCAAAAACATTCAAATAAACTTACCAAGACCAAAGCTTTTAACAGTCATGTATAGGGGTCAGGGGTCAATGCACAAACCTAAACAGGTTAACCAAGATGTAAGACGTGTAAGTGCTTACTGGCAAAGTGTGACTCTCCCACTCTTGTTCTCGCTTTCTCAAGTATACATACTATTAAGCTTTCATGGGAACAGCTGTGTAATGGCTGGGTAATATTTTGGACAAAGGCCTAAATGCACTTTGTCATTGCATGGCTAAAGGAAGGTCATTTGAAGTCATGTGGCTTCTAACGGTGAAGAATTGAGTTGACAGAACTGGCTGTTTCATTAGACGCACTGTTATGAGTCCCATCAGCACTTCCTCTTTACAGACAACAGAAGCTTCCCTCAAACAACATCTGGGGTTTCAAGTTACTGTTGTCCCAATGGGGAATCAAAACGAGAACACAAATCATAAACAGAAGTTCTTTTTTTAATATATATATATATTAAAATGTAATTTATTCCTGTGATGGCAAAGATGAGCCATTCACATGACCTTTCAGAAATCATTCTATGGTAGTGTACATTTGTAATAGGTGTATAGTTCAAAAATTCAGTTAAAGTGGAGATGACAGACAGAAAGAGAGAGAGAGAATGTAAAAGAAGAAGTCACCCGTATTTGTCAGCTGGACAAAATTCAAATACTGTAGTACGGACATTCCCTAGACCTTTGAAAAAAACCCGTCTGCACTAGATATATGACATTACCAACACTGCAACCTCAGTCATAATAAATTACTGTAATGGACAGGCTTATAAAGCTGTAGGCACGTCATATAACCCCTGATAGCCTGAATTATGAATGCATATCCCATATCCAGGTATTAATAAACGGAGTGTCTATTTACACTAAGTGCAAATAGCCCGCCTTGTTGGCAGAGGCTATTTACACTAACTCCGCCCACCAATGTCTGATTGGGATGGTCAACAGTGAAAAAAGATGCTTGTCAAACATAAGTTTCTGTGGCGTAGATGGTAAGGTGCGTGCTTGTTGACACAGTCGACCAGAGTTCAAATCTGCCTTTTTCCGAACTTTCTCTCTTTTCAAATCTCATATCGCATTGGAAAGTTATAAAGTATCGCATAAAAATTAAGGAAATAATCAAAAAGTTGAAAATAAAGTGTTGGTTAGGGTTAGGGTAGGTGTAGGGAGGGCTTTATTGTCACAATAAGGTGGCATCCATTTAATAATTTGAATTAAAATGATAATTTACACAATACATTATTATTGCGTACTGTTTTATAATGTATTACAATACTGAGGTGCAGATAATTGCTACTATTTGCAAGTAGTAGTATAAATAGAAAATCTTGCTGTTTTAACAGTGTAAATAGAATCCATAGCTATTTGCATTTAGTGTAAATAGTATATCGTTAAAAATACTGCTATTTTCAATTAGTGTAAATAGCATCTATCGCTAAGAAAATATGCTATTTGCACTTAGTCTAAATAGAATCTAATTGTTATTTACACAGTGTAAATAGCATCTGTTGCTATTTGCACTTAGTGTAAATAGCATCTATCACTATTTACACTTAGTGCAAATAGCTGCAGCCATTAATAAATTACATGACTATATTTGAGAAACACTTTATTTTAAGGACCAATTCTCACTATTAACTTTGCTTATTAGCATGCATATTACTAGCATATGCTTTGTTTATTAGTATGTATAAAGCACGTATTGATGCCTTATTCTGCATGACATATTTTAGATTCCTTAATTCGACCCCACACCTAAACTTAACTATTAATAAGCAGCAAATTAGGAGTTTGTTCAGGGAAAACTCTTAGTGAATATGTGTTCACTATTCTAAAGTGTTACCCCCCCCGCCCCACCCCCACCCCCCACTGATGACTCAAGGTCAAATTTTCTACATGATATTACCAGAGAAAGCAGATGATAGAGTTGATGATGCCGGAACTGGTGAGGTAAGCAGCTGCTTATACTCTTATCATTGTGGTTGACAGGATTATACAAACTTTGCTCCCTAAAGACCCCATGAAACCACAGTTTTGTGGGCTTTAGTCCCTGTCTGTTAGCTTTGAAAATATCAGTATACCATAATGCCAAATGCTGACACATACATTTAGCAAATATATACATTTAAATGTACAATTTGGGAAATTATTCAAAAATACTTTTTTGAAGAAGAAGAAGAAGAAGTATCTTATGCTCATCAAAGCTGCATTTATTTGATCTAACACAGTAAAAACAGTAATACTATGAAATATTATTACAATTTAAAATAGCAGTTTTCTATTTAAATACACATTTGAAATATAATTTCTTTTTATGATGCCAAAGCTGAATTTTCAGTATCATTACTCCAGTCTTCAGCATCGCAACACATGAAATTATTCTAATATGCTGATATATTATCAATATTGAAAAAAATATTTTTTTGGAACCTGTAAGACTTTTTTTCAGGATTGTCTGATGAATAAAAAGTTAAAAAGAATAGCATTTATTCAAAATAGTTTCCAACATATAAAAGTATTTACTCTCGCTTTTTATCAATTTAACATATCCTTGATGAATAAAAAGTATTAATTTCTTTCTATTTTCAAAAAGACATACACCAACACAGGAAAGAAACTAGTATACAATATACAATTCTCAGTGTTCAGCAAGTACAGTAGTAAGCTAGTATTCCATGCTGAACAGTAAAAAGACGCAATGACTCCTGGAATATCAGTTTCATAGGGTGTCTGAATAGCAGGGTTCGGTGTCATTCAGTAGACCTCATCTAAACACACTGACTGATCCATTCTCGCCTGACCTGTGGCTAATACCTGTTTTTCTGCGTCATTGCTCTGAGTTGCACAATGCATGTTGTACATTTAATTGACAGCTGTGGTATGAAGCTTTGAGACTGCTAATTGAATGAGACTAGAGCACGGTAAGAGAGATACACGCACGCACACACACACACACACACACACAAGCTAGAAGAGTGAGTCATGGGGAGTATCCGCTTCACAACACAGACACCCAGCACACAAGCCCTTCCACCTCATTCTGTCACTCCTTATCAGTACGGCCATACTGCTTTCCACTCAGCACATTTAACACACATGAACCACAGCAAGAGTGCCGGAGTAAAACAGTGTTTAACTAACTGCTAACTGGAGCGTACTGAGCTATTAAACAAACTAAATTAAGACAGCCTCTCAGATAAATTACACTTAACATAATAAATAATTATATTTCAAAAAATTACAACAATTATAATCACTTCATAACAAAGAAAAAATAAAGTAAATATTAATTGTAAGCAGTATATTTTACTGTATGCCAGTTGCAATCAAGCTGTAATGTTATTAAATTATGCAAAAAGTGTGAAAATATTATTTAATTGTGTGTATTTAGAATACATCAAATATTTTATTTATTGTAATTATTTTACTTTATTGTTTATTTTATTTTATTTATATACTGTATGTATTCAGCAAATATGCATTAAATTGATTAAAAGTGACATTTATAATGTTACAAAAATATTTCAGTTTGAAGTAAATGCTGTTCTTTTAGACTTCTTATTCATCAAAAAATGTATCATGGTTTCAACAAAGATATGAAGCAGCACAACTGTTTTCAACATTGATAATAATAAAAATGTTTCTTGAGCCGCAAATCAGCATATTAGAATGATATCTGAAGGATCATGAGACACTGAAGACTGGAGTAACAATGCTGAAACTTCAGCTTTGCATCATATGAATAAATAACATTTTACAATATACTAAAAAACAGTTATTTTAAACTGTAATAATATTTCATAATATTTCTGCATAGTTGATCAAATAAATGCAGCCTTGGGTATAAGAGATTTCTTCCAAAAACGTAAAAAAAAAAAAAATCTTAGCATATATACGGCCACAGTTGAAGAAACCCCCATATTGTTACTGAATGATTACCATATTTACATACCATTGTATTTATAACACTCATAGTTTAAATACATATGAATATACACGTTTCGAATTATATGATAATATTACCACAGTACATCTTCCCAAAAACATGGCATTATCATGGTAGTTTTTTGTTTGTGAACAAAACATGAACATATTCTCCTAAAGCTTTGCTATGCTTTACAAGGGCTCACTAATGTAATGCTATCAAATCGCAGTGTGTTGGAAGTCACACAGAAGGCAGACAGGTACTGTGGTGAAGAAAACCACAGGAGAAGATGTGCAGGAGCGCACCAGGAGAGCCAGGCCAGGTGTGTGTCTGACAACTCTCAGACTGAAGAGCTGGCAGGGAAAGTCACACTCACAGGTGTACGTCAGGAAAACCGCTCCCACACACTGACGCTTTGACAAGCAACAGCAAAGCTCACGCTGATTACGGGATACGTGGTCTCCTTAAGCCCACCGGGGACCAGGCTGCCTGAACAGACCATATGGCACCGCTCTTCTGTGATTTTATCACAATTTTAACTGTTTTCCCTGACTTCACAATCCTCTCAACAGAGCGGTGTGGATTATGGTAGGGGACAGAGTGATATTCAACTTGTCCTCTGTCAAAGACACAGTGCAGTGCACTGAGAGTGAAGCCAGAGCTGCTTTATCTTAAACTGAGAGATTGTTTTGAAATTACATATGTAAGCGATGAGCTTCAGTTAGCTGGTCACTATTGCAGAATCAACTCAAATCGCATGATCAGAAACAAGCTAAAGGGTCTTTCATTACCCTGCCCTTACAAAACAAAAATATATGGGAATATGCTGGAAAATATAATGCAATATATTAAATAATCTAAACTAGTGCTTATGTTTTTCAATATACTACATTACATGCATGGCCATGTATGGCTATATATTTATAAATTTAAAATGTGTGATGAAGAACACATTTATCAACTTTGATCTTTACTGTTAGCTACAGATTTCATACAGTATATGAAAATATGTGTGATGATATATAAGAAAAAAGTGTTTACTGAAAACAAAAATTAAAATTTAAGGATTTTTGGACAATTGGATGTTTTGTAAAAGTCATGGCAACATGGTGGCTGGAAAATGAGATTTGACATTTGTACTTAATTTACTTAACTTAATGGATTGGATATAATATACTATTCTATAGATTCTGTATATTTTCCATATACATTACATAATTTATTATGTTGATCATTAATATATAAGGAAATATATTTTCTTTGTGTAAGAGTGTAGAGGTTCATTTTGGGTCCAACCAAATTTTATTCTGATTATATCATAAAATATAAAAACAGTATTATTGATTAAAATTATTTTAAAATATATTTTATATAATCATAATTATATATTATAATATTTATATTATTTTATATTATTTGAAAACAGAATGCTGTGATTGACCAATCAGAAACAAGTATTCCATGTATTAAAAAAAGTTATGAAATTATTGTGGTTAGTTTGTGATTAGATATTTTTATTCTGAATTGTTTTTATTACAAAGAGTTTTTATATGTGCATTTACAGTATCTTCTCAAAGTGCATAAATATATATTTGACACACCATAATAGTAACATCACCATACCCATTTATCCACCTCTGACTGGCAAATAAATTCAATTGAATTAAAATGTACAGGGGGAAATTAAAAGATGCAAAATTGTGTCAAATTCACAAAACATCAAAATTCAGTAGCTACATTTACACGCACACACACTTACAATTCGTCAAAGAGCTGCACTTTATTATACAGTAGGCCACAATAGAAACGTCCAAATATGAACTTCCAAATGTCACACTTTTGATTACAAATTATCACTTCTCAACAAAGTTGTAAGTTATAAACACTTAAGGCGCCTTACATGACGCCAGTCAAACTGTTTCCACACGATTATGGCACAAGAAACACTGAAATGTGGATTCAACAGTCTTTTAGAAGCACAGGTTCTTCAGATGAACAAAGAGAAGATGGCTATTTGTTTCCCAACAGGACAGAAGTCTGAAATGTAAGTTTCGCTGCCTATTTTGACCTAAAGGCAAAGTTTTTGTATAAAAGTATACCTCCCAAAGAAAACTGGTTTCAGACTGACTTTCAAAGCATTATAACTTCACATCTAAAAATCAAGAACTTCAAGAAATTCAAGTGAGCTTTAAGAGATAAGCAAGCAAATATTAATACTTATTTCTTAGTAGAAGTCGAAAAAAAAAACCAACAAAAAACAAAACAGACATTTATGAATAAATGTACTTCTTTCAATCTCTCATCAGATGCCTTTTTTTTCTCCTTTTCATCAACTGCCATACCACATGCGCAGGATTGTGGGATATTGCAAAGCACATCTGTGTTGAATTCAAAAACCGATCAGATGAAGGCATCTTAGTAGACAGGACAACTATGGTTTTTCAGGTTTTGGACAAGAATTATCTGTCCATTTGGAGGAACCATGGAGCAGAATGTGAATCCTCTTTTCATGCATGACTCTCACAAATTTAGAGAGATGGCATTTAATGAACCCCAGGGTATGAACTGGGTTAGACGGCAAACAGAAAAGTGTGCTCAGTCTAAATATTGACTGAGGGAAAGAGACTGAGGAAGCCTTCATCATTTAATCCAAAAGAAAGAAGGGACTTTAGCCACTATTACAGAAAAAAAGCGATTTACTGTAGTATTTCCTGAAATTTTTTGCTGTTTGTGTGCCGTAAACTAAAAAGGCAGAACCCCATAACATTCACACACACACCTGTGCTGTGGAGGTATTGTCTAGCCCTCTGGGTACACTCTGAAACAGCAGTGTGGAACAAACACACGTAACACACATGCGTGAGCCATATTAGTTAATAACTGCTAATAAAAACACTCGTTGATTTGTATTCTATGTGGATAGTGACCATCAATAGCCCTGATTGTCCACACTTAAAACACTGTACACTCTTAAAAATAAAGGTGCTTAAAAAGGTTCTTCACAGCGATGCCATTGAAGAACCATTTTTGGTTCCACAAAGAACCATTCAAGCAAAGGTTCTTTAAAGAACCATCTCTTTCTTACCTTTTTATAATCTGAAGAACCTTCTTTCGCCACAAAGAACCTTTTGTGAAACAGAAAGGTTCTTCAGATGTTAAAGGTTCTTTATGGAACTATTTAGACAAAAAGGTTCTTCTATGGCATCGTGAAGAAGCATCCTTTATTTTTAAAAGTGTATGATTAGAGAAAGGAGAATACACACTCACACGTACATATGTGAATTGTTCCATCACATTGAGTCTTTTTGAGTTATGCACTGAATGAAAAAGCAAAGTCTTTGCTTTCTAATGATATTACCATTATCTTTCAAACAGTTCTCCAGATATAATCATTTAAACAGTGGCTGTCAAACCTGTTTTTCAGAAAATGGCATCGAAATAAATAAATAACAGCCTAAAAATGTAATGTTACTTTATAATATTGTGCATATATTCAACCATGTATTTACTTTTTCCCAACTAACGAGCTATTGCTTAAATGTAAAGTTACGTACCATGTTGTTCACAAGCTGTTTTACTAATGTCTTTTCTGTTGAAACACTTCTTCGCTGATTACATAATAAAACTTTCAACATAAATATTCTTTCAATATAACTTCTGATGTGCTTTAACTAGCAAGTATACTGTAATTATCGATAAATGCGCGCGTACCGTACCGCCGTTTGAACTGAGGCGGTTACAAGCGATGTCACACCTCATTTAGTAGCGGCATTTAACATTTGAATTCTCATTTTAAAATAAGAGCTAAGGCTTTGTTTATCAAAAAAAATAAAACTAAAAATAAAATAAATAAAATAACATTCAAAATTCAAGTTTGTTTTGCTTATAATTGCCTTTCTCCACAAACGGTTTACCGCGCGACTTCCGACTCGAAATGATAAAGCACATCTCTTATGCTTTAACAAACGAAAGAAGAGGCACTTTATATTGCAAGACGTATTCGAAAAAACTGGATTAGAATCTCACACGTACCTATAGAAACATGGAAGATCAATTACCTGAAAATTCCTGCAAGTATATTCACACTTACTTCACATTATTATAATCTGTTACACAGTGAGCTACAAATATCCTTTACAAGAAACGTCAGCGAGCTCTGAACACACAAAAGAACACACGTCTGTCGGAGAGACGGGCTTATGATTAGCAAATAAAGCCTCATCTCAAAGCCTGTAGACTAAGATAATATTCTCTCACAGGGGAAGACTGAATAGTCAAAAAGTGCAAAATTTCTCAGGTAGCACTTATACATACTCACACTTGTACATGCGCTAACAACTCTCCAGAGGGCTGCCGCAAGTAAGAATTACAGTAGAGAAATTCATCCTAACACTTTTAAAAGTATTCAGAGTGAAGAAAAACACCTCATATTAATTTAAAAAAAAATCAAAATCAAAATGGCAAACAGTCAAGTTGTTCACAAAGCAAGTCTCTAAAAGGCAATAGTATGGAATAATATTGCTGTGCCATTCTTTTACTTGACTTTAAGCTCAGCTTAAGCTACTCAAGAATTCCCAGAATCCCTCTCTTTCTATTCTTACAGAGGAATGGTCTCAATGTATTCTTCCAGATCTACCCTTCCCCTAACCTCCTGCAGGACCATGGACCCTTTTGCTGTTTTCCACTCTCCACTCTTCCTCTCGTCCATGTCGTCCGCCTCTCTCTCCAAGTTATTTCTGCCCTCCCTAGGTGACCTGGATTTGCCCACACTCCTCTCCACCACCTCATTTTTTCCTGCCTTCATCAATGTGGATCCAGAGGCTGGAATGCGCTTCTTCTTGGGTGGCCCCCAGATGAAGTTCTCGGGCGGCTGGTAGTGGCGCTGGGCGAAGCGGAGCAGGGCGCGTCTCTGAGCATGTTGCCGCAGTGTGTAGACAAAGTATTCCAGTGCGCTGTGACGCATGTTGGGTAAAGTGCCCTCCACCAGCGCCTCCTCCAACAACAGACGCACCAGAGGCAACTTGAATCTTTCAAAGCCCAGTTCACCAAGACTCTTCAGAATGCGAGTAATACGCAGGTAATTGTGCTGCGACCTGGAAAGAAAAGAGGTCATAGGACAAAATATAGGTTTCACACAATGGCCAACATTTTCAATTAAAGTAATATTGGTTTTCGACAGAGGAGAACATGTTTTGACATTTTATTTTTGGTAACTGAGCTTTGCAAGGAAGGGTCTAGGCAATAAATTAATTACATATATAAAACCAAGGCCGGTTCATTTCCATTTTTTGGGGTGTGACTGAACCAGATTAAGCTTCTAGTTTCACACAGCACTTAATGAATTGTATTTCTTTTATATAATTTTTTTATATTGTTATCAATACCCTTTTACAAATATACAAAGGCTATATTGCATGCTGCAATGCCCTTTAGTTGTGACTATAATCAACTTGCTTAATAGAAAAGAAACAAAATAATAAAACATACAATATATTTATTTATATGGTCTAGTTTCACATATTTAAGAAACCTCCACATTATACAAACTTTTGTAATGAATTAATGGGTCACAGTACCAATGAACTTTATGAAATTTATTTGACATTGGCTACACTTCAAAGGTCCTATTTATCTATCTACCTAGCTAATCAGAATTTGTATAAATTGAAAATAAATAATAATAATAAACTAATTTCCATAAATGTACCTTCAATACGAGTGGATTTTTGTCTTATGAGTTTAAGTTTGAAACAAGTGAAAAAATTCTGCAGTATAACCAAACCAAAGCACATTTAAAATACTTTATTTGAAAACAGGCCTAAATATTGCATGCAGTTTTGCTTCTTAAATAAATTTATCTTATTTCAAGGATAGTTAAGGCATCTTTGCACAGCCTAGTTAAGGCTGTTCTATACCTGCTCAAAATTCAGTGTTAATATGCAATGCTGCATAAAAGCTAGACTAAATTATGCCTGCTCAGATAGTATCAGCTGTGTAAATGCATTTTTACAGTGTGTAAATTCACCTACATGCAACTTCAGCAGTGCTTCGGTGCCACCTTTGCAGTGTCAATTGGGTATTTTACTGGGAAACAAGCCAAAAAGACCAAATAAAGAAAATCAAGAAGTCATTTTTGTCCAGTGTAAGAGAGCAGGGCTCTACTCAAAATGACAGCTTTTTGTATAGACCCATTCACACTGCAGACAAAATTCATCAAGCGGTGTATCTCTGCAATGTAATGTAAGTGTGTCCTCTATGGCACAGTCCTGGGGCAATGACACACAGACAGACACACACAGTCATCTATGTCTACTACTCTGCCCGCTGCACTGCGGATTTTCTTTCGCTCCCTCCTTGCTTATCGTGCGTCCATCAAACTCGTTTGCAATTCGCCTTTTCTGCATTTTTATCCCTGATCTAAATCACCATTTCTCTAAATGCAAAAGTTTTTGAATCCTGTTCTGTTCTTCTCTGTTCAGCTTTCTCTGTGCATCTGACACATTTCTCCGGCCCCTGCATAAGACGGTCACATGACGGTGCAGTCAGGGTCATGATTGTGAAATTGTGTTGCAGGGATAGGAGATTAAGAACTCCCTGGACTAAAGCATGCTAAATATGGCAGGAGACAGGAGATGGGAGACTAAGAGTTCAGATTGTCATGGAATATGAAGATAACTGGTGCAGGTGGAGTAGAACATAATGGTACTGTAAGAAGAAAGAAATGATAGAGTAGAAAGGACTTTTAAAAACAGTAAACCAGAAAGACAACTCACTCATTCAGGTGCTGGAAACGATCTTGCCAGTTTGGGGCCCGAGCCACATTCCCATTTTTATCCAGGAGCTTGATTCCAAAGAAATCCAACATGATCGTATATGCTAGGAGGAAGCGTCTCTTGGCTTCTCGAGTGCTTTGAAATTCCTGTTGAAAACAAAAATGCACTTGGTTTAAATCTGATCTGCACAATGACTACAGAAGGTTATTCAAGGTTGAATAAAACAGAGGCACTGAGACTAAAACACTGAATGTGCCACTTCCCTGAACCTATTTATGGATGTTCTGACACCCCCGACTAGGTGATATTACACTATTAAAAATAAAGGTTCCAATTAGAAAAAGGGTTTTACAGCCTAACATATTTGGAGTTTCATAAAAAATGTTTTATTCTCTAGTTTTTCTATATGTACCAACCTTTAAGGACCCAAAAATCAAAACACTGATTTTGAGAACTTATTTTTTTTTATTGCATCCAGAGAACCATACTGACAACTCAAGACCTTATACAGCAAAAAATAAATGAATGAAATAAAAAAATAAAAAGATGAAGTTCTTTGCTATGAAGAACCTTTATGTTTAAGAGTATACATGTCTTGATTGTTCAATTGTGTTTGACTTTAGCAGCATACCTTAATCTCATCCTGAGTGAGTTCTTGAGCATAAAAATTTAGGCCTTGCTCTCTGAGTGGGAAGAGCCTGTAACAGCAGGAAAGAAACATGTTAGGGTCTAACTCTGAATTTATCATTATTTATCAGAGACATGACAGAAGTCTGGATAAACATTTTCAAAAACATAATATTTTGTGATTAATTTCAACATTTCATGTGTGTAAATGAATGCAAATTAATGATTTAAGACAATAAATCACGATGACTGAATTAGCACCACAAATAAATCATGCTGGAACAGGCAAAAGTGCTCATCACTAGGATATGTGGAAGGGGGCTAGTGAGAGAGATAAGACACACACACACATACAGTGCAATAAAGGGTAAATTTCTCCCTGTCAGCTGTTTGATCCTACATGTTACTGACCACTAGCGAAGGACAACCCGCAAACCTTGGCACATCTTTTCTTCCATTCTTCTCCTGTTTCTCTTCTTTCTCCGAAGCCATGAAGTTCTGGCTGCCTGTCTGCTTTCACTGTCATCTCATCTTAATTTACTTAAAGAGGCAAAATGCTAGCGATCTGTCTGCTTGCACTCACTTGTGTTTTTACATTCGCTAACTGATATTATGCATATAGCCCTGCAAGCATACGGAGTGTGAAAAAATTAGTAGGGGGGAATGAGAGAAGCTAATCACTTTTTCCTCGGCAGGAGGGGGTGCTGAGGTACGATTGGCAGGATATGCGTGAAGCCTGATTTTAGAACTGTGTTGTTATTTCACGCAGGCTTGGGGCATCATGTCCTCCCTCTCTTCCTCACCCTCAACGCTCGTAATAACAGCACAGGCAGGAACGAACAGGAGCTTCAGCTCTGGGGGTGTGTGAGGTAACAGCACCCTACTGAGAACTTTACAAGAGCACATGACGTAAAACCTCTGTTTAACCTCCGCACAACCTTCAACTTTCGCTGAATGTTACATTGCCAGCAGATTCAAATTCATTACTGTTTACATATTTCCTCCTGGGTGACGTGGGTATTGTATAATATTTATTTTTAAAACTAATTAGAGATTGAAAAAGAGGATGACTAAAGCATGAAACAAAAAAGCATGACGTCAATTTGTAGGCCAACCCGAAAGGTTAATTTTAGCTTGTTTTTTGGACTGAGTGGAATAAGGTCTGTGGTTAACATTATTTGAGGAGACTTTCATGTCATGTTCTACAACATAAATTTCACACATTTATACCTCAAGCATGAATACTGAACCTGCTGTGTGCTTTAAAAACGTTACTAAAACCAGCAGCTGTCAAGCTCATCAAGGATGTGCTTGTGGTAGATGAAGTTCCTATTTAGCAACTTTTTACCTAGTAACTGATATTTTTAAGCACACCGTTTTAAAAATTTCATTGGTTACATTAAACAAAGATTACAGTATGTGAAAGTCTCTTAAAAGTAAAGTTACTGACTCTGAAAACCCATTAGAAATTCTTGAGGAAACCATGGCTCGAAATGCTAATTCTCTTTCAGGTTTTAGGCCTACTGCTCTATTTTAAGGACCAATAAGGTCAAAAGGAAATGCTTCGTATTTTTCTAGTCAATAGTAGCATGAATCAAATGCAGGAGACACATATTGTCCTTCATGCTGCAGCAACTGCAGTTTAAATAGGATTCATTTCACCTACTAGTTACAGTATATTACAGGTGATGTGAATGTTCAGTATTTTTCCACGTTGACCTTGAACAAGTGCCTCTTTTATTTTATCAATGATACAATCATTATTGGAATCCAAAAGAGTTGCTGAGTATTTCTCTCAGTCTTCTGATACCAATATGAAAATATCTCTTCATGCCTCAATATATACTACAAAAGGTTTATTAATTTTGAAAAGCTATGATGCTTTATGCACCCAAGGAGATGGATGCTGTTTTAACTATAGTGCCTGCAAGATGTTTAATTAATCATGCTTGATTTAATCTCAAATTCTCAGAAAAGCCTAAATACATTTCTATAATATGGGCTGCACTTATCTTCTGCCATTAAGATTAAACCTTTATCGTTTGCATCTTTAATGTTAGGAAAATGGACCATTTAATCATGAAATGCCCTCAAGTCATAGACATTCCCCAAAGCTTCTTCAGTTACTAAAGAGATGATGTCAGCCAAAGCGGTCTATGAATATTTAAGCAACGTTAAACATTAAAGAAACTTTTATCTAATGTAGTCCTAAAGCCATCTTTTGTCACCAAAAAGCATGTTATTGACCCCTTCACCTGCAGGTACCACAATTGTGCTGATTTTGTCTTTATAACTGCCTTTGTCCGCTTTTATGCCCTTGTTTGATTTTGCCTTGATCTACAGGATTTGCATCTAAAGAAGATGAATTTTATTTTGAACAGATGGTAAAGAAAAGCATATCTAATCCATGTCTCGCCATCCAAAATCCCTCATGCACATATTAGCATGCAACTTTCTCTGTTCTTTGATAGTAAGTGCCTGGCCGATAACAATTTGTGAAGTCTCAAGTTATTAAGCATTATTAAGCAATTACTGACTAGGCGCTTTATTGCTCGTAGAGAGGCTGGAATATTGAAGAAATGTCTTACCACTGAATATATGTGTGATTGTGCTCTAATTTTTCATAGTCGCCCCTCCATTTAGTGAGGATTTCTTCGATATAAATACCTGCGGGGACAAAGAGAAAAATAATAAATCATCACAACAGGCCAAGCTCAGCATTAGTCACTTAAAACTCTATTAAAGTGACAGTTCAGCAAAAAAAATAAAATAAAATAAAAAAATCTCTCCAGGTTTTTTCAAAAGCCTATGACTTTATTTCTTCCATGGAACATTCAAGCCTTAAAAAGAAGGCAAAAGCACCATAATGTAACTGTGGTCCATAAGACTTCTTACAATTAACAGACCAAACTAAGTCTTAATTTCATCATCTTTTCTTCCAGTGAGCTCTCAAGCTGAGAATTACTAAGATAAGATCTGATCACTGAATCAGTGAGCTGAGCAGTTAAATCTGTGAACAAATCATTCAGACCAATGTGTACCAGATCAAATGATTCATTTAAAAGATTTGATTAAAAATAATGATTTATTCACATATGAGACATGATAGGACAGTGTTTTGTTTCAGATCAGAGTGCAAACAGACGTGTAGGTCATCCGTGACATGGAAACACTGAGATCTCAGGGGAACACAGAGCACAGCAGTGTGTGTGTGTGTGTCCTTCTGCCTAAACAGCAGTGAAGCAGTTATGCTGCCATTAAATGCTTGCACAACAGATCCAGTTAATTCTCAAACATGCCCACAATAACCAATCAGTGGCTCCTCTGAGATGTCTTCACTGTCTGCCTGCCTAAACTGGCCCCGCAGGGAAAACATTCAACTAATGAAGCACTCCAGAACCCATGTTCTCCCCTCACACCAGCTGGCATGTGTATTCGGTTGTAAAAACTGCTTTATGTTCGTTTGGGTATAAATGTTCTTGCAGTATCTATGTTCATGTCTTTGTGTATTGTAATATTCTTGTGTTGTGAGTCTCACCAACAATATTCTCAAGTGAAATATTGTAGGAGGGATAAACATTACTCTTTTGTTTTGGATCACAAAATCTCTTTTTTGGCAGACACATTTAATGCCTAATGCAACAAAACAATAACTCAAAAATGAAAATTCACTCATTATTTACTCACCCTCACGTTGTTCCAAATTCATATGCTACTATTTTTTCCATGGAAACACAATATAGAAGGGTACGTTTTAAAGAATGCAGAAAATCTTCTTTTCCATTAAAAAAAAAAAAGAAAAGAAAAAAGAAAAATAGTTGGGTCATAGTGGCCACAGCTGAAAACCTTAAATAAAGCCAAAAACACTATAAGAGTATAAAAATAGTCCTTAAAAGCGATTTTTTTTTTACATTTAAGTTGTTTATCTGCCAATCCAATAAGCTCTCAACTTGAGAACCTTAACAAATTAATTGAAAAGCTCAAAATAATGATTTGTTCACCCAAAAACAAGGAATGTGTACATTCTTCTAAATTTATTTAGTATCTCACAGAAAAAAATAACAGCACACAAATTTGAAACAAGTAAATAATGACAGAATTTTTTTTATTCACAACTATTTCTTAAAAAGTGTTTTAGTCAAGGGTAAAGTGTTTTTAATATGACTTTCTGGCTCATGGATCATCTGTGTAAACCATGGTTTGAATCTTATTGGATTCCCAGCCCAGATCATTATTTGCACCACGCTCCTGTTCCTGAAATGGCTGTTTGTTATTACTGCGAAGAAAATTTCCCCATGTAACAATTAAGGCACAGTCTCATTATGAGAATCAAGGGACTTCCAGGGAGGAAGTTCCTTTAATATAATGGTGATTTAAAAACAGTAAAGCAGATCTGTTTGGCAAACATTTTAAACCCCATACAATGCTGTCCTAGAAAGAACAGCAATAATATCAGTTCATTATTGAAGAATACAGGAAATAGTATGAAAAGACAAAAGAAAGAAAACCCCTCTCCATGGTAGAATTTAGTACACACTAGCAGCACTTAGAAATTTTGAGAGATACAAGTGATGGCCTTCTTTTCTTTTCAGTTCAATCCCTTTGTACAGTCATTAAAACGAAAAAGCAAACACACACTCACCATCCGGCACCAGGGGGATCTTATTCAGATAGAACCTCAGATTGAGGTATTCGTTCGGCTGACGAGGCTCCTTGTAGTTCTGAGCAACAGAATCACAGATTAAAACCAGGACAGAAGGATAGAGAGAGAGTGAGAGTGGGAAAAAATGCTGTGCATCTGGTCTCTACTATGTTTTTTGCTGACTGTACTGCAATATTTACTGCAAATTTCATATTCAAAGATGATCGGCCTTCAAGCTCTGTATGAGAAATCTGAAGAGAGTAGATGTAACTCTTTACCGGATAACTGTGTCGATACTTGTACAAGTCCTTTGCAGCGTAAAAGCTCCTTTTCATCCTAGTAGAGGACTCCATCATGTCACCAAACTGTGAGAGGAAATGAGAGAGAGGAGTGGAATGGTTACATAGGCAGTGAAAGAGCGTATGAATGACTTCACTCATCAGCATCTGAGCTACATTGTCACTGCTCTTCCCCATTGGGATGCAAAGGCTGTTAGACAGGAGAGAAGAGCTCCATTTTGTAGACTATGTACTTTTTTCTAACTAATTCATGACCATTTTTAGCTCTCAGCCTCTTGTGATGTTCAAACACTGAACATCTTTACGGTTGAGTGAAAGCACAGCACAGAAGACTTGCACTCTTACACATAACATGAAGCGGTTTGCTAGTTGGGGCCAATGGAGCCCTATGAAGCTTATTAATTAATAACATTAAATTTACTTATATAATTTTGTATTAAATAATACAACGGTCTTCCAGGGCTCACAAAAACAAAACCATAATGGTGAGTGTGAAAAGCTGTTATCAAAATCTTAGCTTCAAATTAATAAAAATCCAATTTCCTTCTTCCACTGACAGGAAATTCAACAGAGCAAATTTCCCATGAGGAAATAGGTCACATTGAACAGGTCACAGTCTCAGTGGCCTTAAAATCCAGAAACCTAGAGAGAACATGAGCCATTTTAAAACAAATAACATCTAACAAGGTCAAAGATACAATGCTTTAACCTTCCTTATGCTCTAAGAAAAGTTAACTCCAGGAGACAACACTGGCAAATAGCACCCCTTTTCCAGGTTAATTTGAAACATTTTTGGCATTTCATATTATCTCATGTATCTTATAATAATGTCTGCATTATTTTTCTATTAGATAAAGAATGGTGTGTATTTCAGAGCTACATTTCAGTTGAGTATCTCACAAATAAAATTATAAGGGATGGGGTTTTTTATTCATTGATCTGACGAAAATGTGTAAACAAAACTATTTAGACCAAAAAAGCGTACTTAAAGCTACAGAACATGCTGAAAAGCCAAAGGTGAAAGGTCATACCTTCTTCAAATATGGGTCAAACAACTATTTTATATATATATATATATATATATATATATATATATATATATACACACATACAGGTGCATCTCAATAAATTAGAATGTCATGGAAAAGTTCATTTATTTCAGTAATTCAACTCAAATTGTGAAACTCGTGTATTAAATAAATTCACTGCACACAGACTGAAGTAGTTTAAGTCTTTGGTTCTTTTAAATTGTGATGATTTTGGCTCACATTTAACAAAAACCCACCAATTCACTATCTCAACAAATTAGAATACTTCATAAGACCAATAAAAAAAAACATTTTTAGTGAATTGTTGGCCTTCTGGAAAGTATGTTCATTTACTGTATATGTACTCAATACTTGGTAGGGGCTCCTTTTGCTTTAATTACTGCCTCAATTCGGCGTGGCATGGAGGTGATCAGTTTGTGGCACTGCTGAGGTGGTATGGAAGCCCAGGTTTCTTTGACAGTGGCCTTCAGCTCATCTGCATTTTTTGGCCTCTTGTTTCTCATTTTCCTCTTGACAATACCCCATAGATTCTCTATGGGGTTCAGGTCTGGTGAGTTCGCTGGCCAGTAAAGCACACCAACACCACGGTCATTTAACCAACTTTTGGTGCTTTTGGCAGTGTGGGCAGGTGCCAAATCCTGCTGGAAAATGAAATCAGCATCTTTAAAAAGCTGGTCAGCAGAAGGAAGCATGAAGTGCTCCAAAATTTCTTGGTAAACGGGTGCAGTGACTTTGGTTTTCAAAAAACACAATGGACCAACACCAGCAGATGACATTGCACCCCAAATCATCACAGACTGTGGAAACTTAACACTGGACTTCAAGCAACTTGGGCTATGAGCTTCTCCACCCTTCCTCCAGACTCTAGGACCTTGGTTTCCGAATGAAATACAAAACTTGCTCTCATCTGAAAAGAGGACTTTGGACCACTGGGCAACAGTCCAGTTCTTCTTCTCCTTAGCCCAGGTAAGACGCCTCTGACGTTGTCTGTGGTTCAGGAGTGGCTTAACATGAGGAATACGACAACTGTAGCCAAATTCCTTGACACGTCTGTGTGTGGTGGCTCTTGATGCCTTGACCCCAGCCTCAGTCCATTCCTTGTGAAGTTCACCCAAATTCTTGAATCGATTTTGCTTGACAATCCTCATAAGGCTGCGGTTCTCTCGGTTGGTTGTGCATCTTTTTCTTCCCCACTTTTTCCTTCCACTCAACTTTCTGTTAACATGCTTGGATACAGCACTCTGTGAACAGCCAGCTTCTTTGGCAATGAATGTTTGTGGCTTACCCTCCTTGTGAAGGGTGTCAATGATTGTCTTCTGGACAACTGTCAGATCAGCAGTCTTCCCCATGATTGTGTAGCCTAGTGAACCAAACTGAGACCATTTTGAAGGCTCAGGAAACCTTTGCAGGTGTTTTGAGTTGATTAGCTGATTGGCATGTCACCATATTCTAATTTGTTGAGATAGTGAATTAGTGGGTTTTTGTTAAATGTGAGCCAAAATCATCACAATTAAAAGAACCAAAGACTTAAACTACTTCAGTCTGTGTGCATTGAATTTATTTAATACACGAGTTTCACAATTTGAGTTGAATTACTGAAACAAATGAACTTTTCCACGACATTCTAATTCATTGAGATGCACCTGTATATATATATATATATATATATATATATATATATATATATATATATATATATATATATATGCTTTTGTTGTGTTTTTTTTTTAATTTTTTAATTTTATTTTTTTTTTTTTTTGTAGTAGTATAGTATTAGATAACTATTAGATCACTAACAATGTCACAAAGCCTACTATGTGGTATTTATAGCGTCATGCTGAAAACGGGACAAAAATGACACCACAATAGAGCCTATCACTGCGAGTGTGCTGGAAATATGTTCGGTATTTAGCCAATATTTTACCCTAAACGTGCAATTTTCAGTATAGCGTTGTGTTCTTTACAGATGTACATTGCTATTTTAAGAATACTTATATGAAGATGATAGATTGACATTGCCCACGCTTTAGGCAAGCACAGAACGCGTGCTCACACCACATGGATTTACATGGATTTTAAACATCAACACCACAAACATTACTACACGCTGTCATATTTGATGCAACCGACTCTACGCTTACAGCTCCTGCAGATGCAACTAACGGCCGTTTTCTTGGTTATTGTTTCTCCTTTGTTATCTTTCAGTGCTCGTGAATGATGAGGTACCTGCGGTGATCCGCGATCCAGCTGCTCGGCTCCTCTGGCTGCATCCGCCGGGCTCATGGATTCGGAGATGCCGCTGTCCTCCTCCTCTCCTCCCGGCTGATGCTCGTCGCTCTCTGAGTCCGTTTCCCACGTCGAGTCGCATTCTTCCACTGTGCTCGGCTCCTTATATCTCCAGCTGCCCATCAGATTGCCCATTTAAACCCTGTCCACCGTGTCTACATAGTTTAAAGTCCTCGTTCGGCTCCGGATCGAGCTTCAATATGATGTAGAACTGGCGTTCGGGTCGCTTTTATGTGACTAATGGGGGGATTTCCAGCGCTGTGATGCGAACACACCCCCTTCTGCCCAGAGATCAGCATTGGAGATGATGAGGATGATGATGATGATGTGCTCTCAGCATCATTTAAGGCGTCTCTACTGCTCAGTTAAGGCTGCTCTGAGTCTACTCTAAATTCTGTCTATACACAGTGGCACGTAGATGTATACTGTTTACAGAAGCAAAGCAGTTCTGATGCTGCATTAGTGCAGCCTTAAACTTTGTCATTGATTTTTTAGAGCAAGCATTTTTAAAATGTATGAATTCGTAACTTTATTAAAAAAAATCTTGGCAGCCTTGAACTTTGTCATTACAGAGCATGTTTTGTTTTTTGTTTTTTTTTAAAATGCATTATTTCAAATGTCTATCTGCCCTAAAAAAATTTTTTAAATTTGTTTAAAAGTTTAGGGCTTTATTGATGTTTTTGAAGAAGTCTCTTATGCTCACTAAGGCTGCATTTATTTAAATACAATAAAAGAACTCTAATATTTACAACATTTATTTCTATTTGAATATATTTTAGTGATGCAAAGCTGATTTTTTTTTTTAGCAGTCATTACTCCAGTCTTCAGTGTCACATGATCCTTCAGAAAACATTCTAATCATTCTGATTCAGTGCTCAAGAAACATTTCTTATTATTATCAATGTAGAAAACATTTTTGTGAAAATCGTGATACTTTTTTTTTTTTTTTTTTTTTTAGGAATGATGAATTGAAAGAACAGGCAAGTTGCGTAGGGCCCCGCAAATTACACAAGACCCTGCTTCTATCAATCTGCTGCAAAGAAGAGGAAAAATAGGAAGGAAAGTCAGCAAGATAATGGTAAGTGATTACGAAAATATGCTGTTGATTTAATTTGGTATTTTGTGAGCACTTTGAGGACGCCAGTGAAACAGTGTCAGTGTTGTGCATGGTGTTATCATGGGCACTTCAAAATATGTGAATAATTCTATATACCTATATTATCCGAATTGTTTAGATTTTTAGAACACATGTATATTTATACATATTAGTGACCAGTTACATTTAGCACTGCATGTTTGCTATGTGAAAATTCGGTCTGATTTTCACATTGATCTGAACAAAATCAGCAGATGGGCTGAATAAAAATGCTTTATTAATTTATTTCCCTAGAACAGTGGTTCTTGGATTCAAAAGGGTTAGACACCTCTCAAGTCAAGAACAGTCCATTTCTAGCTCTAGCTGAATTAAGCAGAGAAACAATTTTCTATTTTATAATCATTTCTAAAATAGAAATCATTCACCAGAATCATCTGGATTGGTAAATGTATGATTCACCCAAAAATGAAAATGTCCTGAAAATGTACTCACACTCAGGCCATAAAAGATGTAGATGAGTTTGTTTTTTCATCAGAACAGATTTGGAGAAATTTAATATTACATCACTGGCTCAACAATGGATCCTCTGCAGTGAATGGGTGCCATCAGAATGAAAGTCCAAACAGCTGATAAAAACAAAATCCACACAACTCCAGTCCATCAACAATGTCTTGTGAAGCGAAAACTTGTGTGTCTGTGATAAACAAATCCATCATAAATACATTTTTAACTAGCCTTTAAGACATTAACTGATGGACTGGGGTTGTGTGGATTACTTGTGGATCATTGCTTTCATCAGCTGTTTGGACTCTCATTCTGACGGCACCCATTCGCTGCAGAGGATCCATTGTCCATTGGTGAGCAAGTGATGTAGTGTTAAAGTTCTCCAAATCTGTTCCAAGAAAGACACAAACTCATTTACTGTACATCTTTGATGGCCTGAGGGTGAGTAAACTATAGGTGAACAATTAATTTAATGCATGAAATTTCTATTGACACGTTTTCATGGGTTAGCCCAGTCAATGTGTGTAAGCAATTCAAAATTAACCCAAAACTTAAAAAAAAAAATAATAATAAATAAATAAACTAAAAATTAAATAATATAAATATAATAATATTATAATTATTATAAAATAATAATTATTAATTAATTAAAAATCCTGAACTTTAAAAAAAATCCTGCATAAAGGCTAGATCTTTTACATGATGTTATGAGGATGCATTCATTTTCTATTTATAGGAAGCTGTATCCATTTTTAAAGAGCCACTAGGTGGCATTACCATTTGTAAAAAGCTTCAAATGACACATGCGCGGTGAGCTACAGAAGGATGAGGGCAGAGGCCGGTGTGTCATGAGGTCAACTGCAAGTCATTTGCACAATACGTCAAGCAAGATGTGTGAGAAGCAAGATCAGTGTGCTTTCAATCCAAGATCAGACCTCAACTCATCATGGCTGAAGAGGGAGTTTGTATATTTCAGTGATATCGACAGAAGAAAGTCGTCTTTTGTTGTTGTTGTTGTTGTTGGAAGAACAATTATGACTGAAGATCATCCTGAGAACTAAATCTCAAATCCTTTCAACTATTGTTCTTTATCATTTCCCTTTCTCTTTTCATGTTGCTCACAATTCTAAATAATGGACTAACAGTCTTCCCAGTTCACTCTGTCTATTGTTCATGCTATAGTGCATTTATCATTAATTTATCACTTTGCCTCTTCCTGTCTCTTTCCATCTAGTTTTCCTCTCTATCTCTCTCATTGCCTTCTGTTCTCCTTTCATCATGAATCTCTCTCAGTGTGTGTGAGTTTAGTAAAGTGGATAGGCTCTCCAGTGACTGTGGGGTAATTATCCTTCATCACAAGTCATGCTCTGCTGCTTCCTGCCTGTTGGGGGCTGGGAGACACAGGCCCATCAGTGCAACTGTTTCTGAGGCCTGCACAAGAGGGGATTCGAGATTACAGAAAGCTTGTCAACATACCAAGCTGACATTCTCTCTCTTTCTTTCTCATTCATTCATTCAGCCACTCACACACTCATTCAGCTTTTGCTTTTGTGTCAAAATTGGCATTTATGAAAGAAATAGTCTCATTACTAGGCACCAAAAGTTAAGATAATTAAGATTTTTAATGTTTTTGAAAGAACTGTCATTATTCTCACCAAGGCTGCATTTATTTGATCAAAAACACTTCTTCAAATGATTGCTTTTGATGATTTTAACGCATCCTTGTTAATTAAAATTATACATTTCTTTAAAAAAACAAAACAATCTTACTCCATACATACATTCGAACATGGTTTCCATAAAAATTTTAAGCAGCACAACTCTTTTCAACACTAATGATTATAATGAGAAATGTTTTTTGAGCAGAAAATCAACCTATTAAAATGTGGCACTGAACACTATAGTAATGGCTGAAAAAATTCAGCTTTGCCATCACATGAATAAATAATAGTTTAGAATATATTAAAACAGTTATATTACATTGTAAAAATATTTCTCAATATTACTGTTTCTACAGTAGCCTACTTTTATGTAAATAAATGCAGCCTTGGTGAGCAGAGACTTTTTCAAAAACATTAAAAATCCTGATTATTCCTTTTGACTGCCATTGTGTGTTTTGTCAAATGTAACTTGTAGTTGTAACAGACATTCAGACCTTCTCAATCTGTTCATCTGCTGAAGGGAGCAATCTGTGTCTACTGAGTTAGCAAAGAAATCAAGAGTCATTTCTAAGCAATTTGACAATCATACTTAGCAAACTGCTTGCCTGCCACTTTTGGGGGCCATTGTGCATTTTATAGCTGTTTTCTCATTACAAAAGCCATTTGTGCCAGGCTATGGGAGAAGAGAACAACAAAGCAACAAGCAGAATGAGGAGAGGTGGGCGGTGAAGTTTAAAGAGAAGATAATAATGACTTAGCCATCCCGTCCGTTAATAGAACCATAAGGAGCATGCATGCTCCTGAGTCAGCATGTAGGACCTGCTGAAGTGAGCTTAAATCTCTTGGTGGACATCCAAAGCTAATTTAAATGGGTCAAATGGCTGAATGACTGCCTGCCTCACCAAACACTGTGAATGACAGAAGCTACAGACCTGAGTGAAGCTGGTAGGATTGGGAACCCCAGAGGTCAAGTAACATTTATATAATACAAATTATTTCAAAGCTGCTTTACAGTGATAAACAAGAAAATAGTTGCAAACAAAATTCAATTCTGCTGTAAAGCAGCTCTAAAAAGACAATAGTAAAGTCATTTTTCAATTGAAATCAGTCCATTGTTGATTGAACTACTTGATCATGCTAATATGCAATTTTAATAGATTTCATTAAATTTTGCAAAGAGCAATGAAGCGATTTTTGTCTTAATGTTCTTTAGTTTGTCTAATATTCTCATATTATTAGCTGATGTAGCTAATCATATGCTAATAGGTTCTGCTGAGCAGCTATCTGGCTCAGTAATGTTAGTATAAAATCTTTATTGCCCATGTGTGCTCTTGTAAAACAATGCTTTTGGTCCATATAATCTAATACTGTGATACAATGTTAGAACTCGATGAGTTCAGGACAAAAAAGGCGGTAAATGTGGCCATTCTGGCAGTCATACAGCACGTATTGAAAACAACTTTGTAGTACTATAATTCCACCACTAGAGAGCAGCAGTTCCTCTGTAATGAAAGCAATGCGTTTGTGCGTTCTATACGCTGCGACTATGAGGATACATTTGGTTAGAGGGAGCTTGTGGGACATAACTCTTAACATGCATTATGAGTCAGACAGCCAGTTGTGGGGCGCTGGGGCAGCAGATGGGCTATTATCTGGATCTGTGCGGGAGTGATGGAGAGCCAAGCCTGTGCTAGATACAACACACCATTACTCAAACAAAATATCACTGTGCCAAAGAAATCCCTCTGCTTATACCGAAGCTTGCATCCACTATTTTAAACAATAATGCTGCCGCTCTCTCTCTTTCTGATACATTCACAACAAATACACAAAGTTACAGGGTGCATAATAAAACTAATAACACAAACAACGAGGTTAATGACAGTTTATTATTATTATGATTACTATTATGGTTATAATAACAATAAAATAGTTATTAAAATTATTATTCTTAATGACAGTTTATTATTATTATTATTAATAATTATTCTTCTTAATAATAATAATAGTAATAATTATTATTATTACAATAACATTGTTGTTACCATTATTGCTGATATTATTAATAAAGAAAATATTTTTATACTTTTACTAACACTGATTCTGTGCTCCCACAGTAAAATACACACATCATTTTCTATCTTATATTAACATCTATTGTTTTTATCCGTATATACCATACACCTGAGCTTATGTTTTGTTTTGTTTTTTTGCATTTTCTTATTTTTTAAGGACATTTATTGTTTATTATGTTTATTAATGTTTATTAAAGGGATAGTTCACCCAAAAATGACAATTATGTCATTAATTACTCATCCTCATTCTAAACCTTCGTTCATCTTCAGAACACAAATTAAGATATTTCTGATGAAATCCGAGCGCTTTCTGACCAGCAACGTAACTACTACATTGTCACATGGACTATTTTATCAATGTCGTTACTACCATTTTGGGCCTTGAAAGTGGTAGTTGCGCTGCTGTCTATGCAGGGTCAGAAAGCTCTCAGATTTCATCAAAAATATCTTAAAGGGTTACTCCACCCCAAAATGAAAATTTTGTCATTAATCACTTACCCCCATGTCATTCCAAACCCGTAAAAGCTTTGTTCGTCTTAGGAACACAAATTAAGATATTTTTGATGCATTCTGACAGCTCTCTGACCCTCCCATAGACAGCAATGTAATTAACACGATCAACGTCCAGAAACGTAGCAAGGAGATCGGTAAAATAATCCATGTGACATCAGGGGTTCAAGCATAATTTTACGAAGCTACGAGAATACTTTTTTTTATGGAAAGAAAACAAAAATAACGACTTTATTCAACAATTCATCTCCTCCGCATCACCGTAGCGCCATTTTGGAGAGTATCCACTACATGCAAAAAGCGAATGCTGTTCTGTGTCAGCTGCAACACAGGGATTTTGTTCTTTCGTGATATTGTTTTAGTTCAAATCAAAGCGTAAGTGACATAGAAAACATATCCGTGTGGTGCGGCTGACACAGAACAGCATACGCTGTTTGCGTGCAGTGGATACGCTCCAAAATGACGCTATGCGTTGATGCGGAGGAGACGAATTGTTGGATAAAGTCGTTATTTTTGTTTTCTTTGCGTACAAAAAGTATGCTCGGCGTTTCATAAAATTCAGATTTAACCACTGATGGCAGATGGACTATTTTGACGATGTCTTTCATGCTTTCTGGGTCTTGACAGTGTTACAATTATTTGGCAGTCAATAGGACAGTAACAAGCCTCTCGGTTTTCATCCAAAATATCTTAAATTGTGTTCCGAGGACGAACGAAGCTTTAACGGGTTTGGAACGACGTGAGGGTAAGTGATTCATGACAAAATTTTCATTTTGGGGTGAAGTAACCCCTTAATTTGTGTTCCGAAGATGAACAAAGGTCTTACGGGTTTGGAACGACATGAGGGTGAGTAATTAATGACAGAATTTTCATTTTTGGGTGAACTATCCCTTTAAGATTGTTGGCTGATGCCCAAAATAGCACACAGCACACACATACAGTAGATATCATGAGAACATTTTGAACATGACAGAACATTTTGTGTTTGATGTCAATTTTCAGAACATTTGTTTTCCAAACCACACCAACGCCCCTGAAGCTACTTCCTTAGACCACAAGGATATAATGTAAGCACGGTGGTTTGTTAATGACATTGCTCTCGTCTGTTTGTCGTATTGCTTTCTGAAAGCCAAGACTACATGACAAGCTCACCACACACTTACTTCTGTGTCTCATGTCCCATTGGGCATGACATTCTACCAGCCCTTAGATTCTACTGGGAGCTTAATGAGACGACGGACTGTTCATCAGCCATAGCAGACTGAATTTAGACAAGTTCAGTCAAGGGGTCATAACGAAGAGCAGCAACACTTCACACTAGTCACTAACTGCATATTTTACTCTTTATACTGTGGGATGAATAAAATAAAGCATCAGAAACCTGAGAAAGAAAGATAATTAAAGTCATCTGAGGTCTCTTCGAAACCCAGTACAATCTACAGGTTATGAAGTGGAGTGTGCCAGGATTATGCAAGCCAATCAGTTTTATAATTGTCAGTAATTAATTAAAGATATGGGTCATTACCTTGTAGTCAAGTGTGTCTGTGCATTTCAAGGTTGCTTTACAATCTAACTTAACAGCCTGGATGTTTCTACTGAGAATAGTAATCACATCCTCGCTGTGAGTGAACACAGACGTTCGTGTCCTTCTAGCAAGGCTTGTGGGGAGTAAAAAGGTACATCAGCATTCAGCAGTCATGACAGGCACCCACAAATATCCTGGGATTTCAATTCTGTGTCTAACGGCACAAGGCCCTTATCATTTTTACCATATTTCTCCCCTATAGGCAAACACACACACACACACACCTTTACTTCTGTCACACAGTGAATGTGTTACAGTGCGCTGTGACTGCAACTTGACCATGGCTGTTAATTAAGTTTTTATCAGAGCTGTGTGTCTGTGCATCCACGGGGCTCGTGGGACGCCCCCAGATACGCAGCAGCAGACCCCTCAGATATATCTTTCAGCTTTATATCAGTATTTCTCTGCCAGTATTTCTGTTTTACATGGCTCTACAATACTTGATTCTGGTTGGTTAACCACACTACCCAGTGGTCTGATATTTCCTAGCATTCACTGTCATTGATGGCAAAGCACTGTTATACAGTGTCAGTCCGCTCATCCGGGTAAATGAATCCGGTGGCGTGAACAACTGGTTCCCCTGCATAAATGGGTCCACACTTTGATTCTATTCACTGAAAGAGCTTTTAACGTGTGTTCTATTCTGGTTAGACTTATGATTTATGATGTATGTTGGGTATGTAAATATGACTTCTACTGTTACGTATAATGGTAAATTGACAAAGATATAGATAGTGAAATTAAAAATTTCTCATTTTCAACTGCTCAGTATACTGTTAACATGTTAGTTTAAATCTATTATCTTTTTATTCATCACATATTTAAACTCATCTCAATATGTTAAAATTACATAGGCTAAATTATAAATTATACAATAATTTAAACTTATAATTTAAATTGAAAGTTTTCACATATGCATTCTACTGCATTCCACTGACTCCTTTTACATTGTTTTTCTATGTAAACACAGCGTTCTAACAACATAACTCTCAAGGTAAAATAAGTTTTTACCTAAGGTAAAATAGTTTTTTTTCCCCCCATTCTACTGCTTGCCTCTCACATTTTTCAACACAAAAACATGTTCTGTGTAATGAACCCTATACTCACTCATTATGTTCTCACTTTTGCAAGCCGCTCACGTACAGGATGATATATTTAATGAAATAAACACCTAAAAAACAAACAACGAGAAAATCGCCCCATGAGAGCGAACAAGAGCATCTGGAGCAGGTGACAGAAGGGAGGAAGGGGTTTAACGGCATGCAGACACTGGCATAAATCACACAGCACGCTGACAAATAATGCTCAGTGTCACAGACAGATGATTGCAGGTAAAATATATAGGCATAGGCACTCATGCTGATGAGATGCTTCTCCATTATGACATATATTGTTATGGATGATTCTGATTCTGATGGCCCATAGTTTTCATAAGAGCTTTGTGCCATTTCCTGGACTGCGATGACAGGGGTGTTTTATTAGAAGTACACTGGCTTTGCTACCAACATCTGCACACAGAGAAGCGCAAGCTACAGAAACTGGCCATTCATATTTTATTAGCCATTTTGCTGGCTATCCATAATTCACAGCGGATTATACTTAACAGGCCTGCTCTGGGAGAGTGGACCAGTTATACGGCCCCTGTGAAGGACGATTAATTCTGTTTGGGTCATCGTGTCTGTGTGTGTTTGTGTGGTCTGCAGGTGATTACAGGAGTTATAAATGCAAGAGGTTGCAGGGAGATGGAGAACAGAAGTGGACAGTGGGGTTATCTTTTCATTAATTATCTCAGTTTGGGTTCTTTAAATGGTAGCGTTCATACAGAGTTCAGCTTTCTTTCTGTTGTTATTATTATTAATGTACATTTGATCGAACAAATTTTAATGCCGCAGTTATAAAATGAATATTGGAGAAGTGGGATAGTTAAAAACTAGTTTCTTGCACAGACCGATCGTTTCATTTCATAAGACCTCAATATTGCAGGACCCCGGTTTCTGCTAAAAACTTCTTTACTGTCCTACACCTTGCATGGCCTGAGGGTAAGTAAATTAAAAGCAAATTTTCATTTTGAGGGGAACTGTCCCTTTAAGCTTCATCTCCATTGTTTCCATATGAATTTTCTTAAATTATTTAAAAAAAAAAAAAAAAAAAAAAAAAAACTAAATTCCTCTACAGCAAAAATCAGTTTGGATTCCTATGTTGATGATGGCAGAGCTCAATTCATAACCATCCACAGAAATAAAAGGGAAAGGAAGCTAATAAAAATGTAAAGGTTCACTTAATGTTCACTAAATGTGCATAGTTTATGACGTAAAGTGTATTAGAAAATCCAAAAAGCAATGTTTATAATATAAATACTTATATAAACCTATACTACTTGAACATCATATTATTTTATATATATATATATATATATATATATATATATATATGTATATATATACCTTGTTTACATTAAGTGAGCTAAAAGATATCTTAAGCTTTCCATAAAGGTATGACATTTAAATTCTAGTTTAAAACGTAAAGAAATTTCAGCGGCTGCTCACATTTGCTTTTTTCATTTTCAAGATCATTAAATGTTGACAGTTCTACTGTCATTAAGAGGAGGAAGTTAATTATGGCTTTGAAATGTAGTGCCATCACATTCAAACAAAATCTGAATATTAGAAAGTAGTCATTTCAGCTGGAGGACATATCCATTTCACACTACATATAAAAGTCCTCTGAATGAGTATTGTGTTTCTAACAATATGATTTTAAAGCACAGAATTCGTACACTAAATTAGAGACTAGGGTCTGTAAATTACACCCTGTCCAGCCCCTACTCAAGTCGGCGCATTTGGAAACGATGGCAAATGAGATCTCTAGAATATCTCTATTGTTTGAGATATTAAATTGAGCTGAGACGAGCATATGCTTAACACAATTCTTTTTTCTTTTTTTTTTTGTATGATTGCATCTCATTTCAAACCATTTGAAGTGTGCTTTTTACCAATTACTACCACAGCAATGAGAAATTACATTTCTTTAATCTCATTTGCTTCTCCTAGACCACGAGATTAAATGGAGAGCAAATTGAGTCTTTTGCTTAGGGCTCTTTTTAAAACTGAATCCAAAGATAAAAAACAAAAGGCATGAGGACATGGTCACAACCAGATTGGACAGTTTGTTTTGATGTATAAAGTATATTTCAAACTTACTGAACACGCAAAACAAAGCTGTGTGCTTGGCTAAATGTGCTTGTTGTATGTGTGTACATATGGTGGTATTTTCACCAGCTTATAAATCACAAATAGCTTATAAAATGTCAGAACAGTGCCAGGAATTGCTCTGTTGCACACGCTCTCCAACGCCTGTATCAAACTGTAATGGGCTTTTAGGGGTTGCATTTTGTGACATCACCTCCAATTTTTGGTTTGTTTAGATGTCTTTGGTCCATGTTTCATTAATATATCCATCGGACCGCACCAGAGTTCATTTGGAAGTGGACAGAGACCCACTATTTCAGGGGCAGCAAAGTTCGTATGGCAGCGTTCACACTTTTTTCAAGACCAATCGCACCAGAGTTCGCTTTAATTGAACCAAATCTGCCAAGTGCAGACTTGGCAAACTGTACTCAAATTTGCTGAGTCTGCATTCAAAAGTCAGATTTCAGTATGAACTCAAACATTTTAGCAACAAGACCAAATTTTCCACGCTGCTATCCACATGAATTTTATCACTCTATGCTCCTCCTGTCTGCCAACGATTGTCTCATTTGCTCCTATTTTTATTTCTCCCAGGAATTTTGTCATTGGAACTCCACATGAGCACACAGCTCAGTGTGTTGTAGCACATGGTCTAACCACCGATTACATTGGATACAGACGCTTAAATGAAATCTAAGGGGACCTACTGAGTTATGAAAGAGCAACCTCTGAGCAATGCAGTTTTCATCTGGGAGTGTCCTTTTTCCAGCTGAGATGAAAACCAAGGGATGTCGTCATTCATCAGCAGGTGAGAAAGAAGTCAGCAGGCTGGGTGCGGCAGGGACGGCGTGTCCTTCCGGCATGGAAATGAAAACTACTCTTCCAGTCTAGTATACTCTACTTCACCGCAAGGATTCTTCCAGCTCCCGGTGGGACTAAATGAACAGAATCAAGAGAGTTTCCAAACAGAAGTGAACAGGCCAGAGAGAGACAAGCTTAATTGATCACCCTGTCACTGCTCTTTATCGTTAACGGCTTCATGTCACAGTAACAAATTAGATTGTTGCAGGATGAGACCAATTAATTGTGATGTTAGAAGGCCTTGCCAAGTTCCCTGTGCCAGATGCAATTGTGAACACCAGTGATTTCTTGGTTTTGCTGGAGCACTCTATCAAAATGCCATTCTCTATTCTGCATCTTTCATGATTTGTAAATGCCTTCTCAGACAGAATGTGAAAGCATTTTCTTTTGTTCATATCTTCACTGTTTTCTTTCCTGTGAGAAAAGAGTCAGGACGTACTTTGGCACAGCTGTGTTTTTATTGAAACTAAATGGCAATGTGCTACATCAGTGCTGAGAGTGAATAGCACACACAACACAACCACTGTAGAAACCAGCCATTCAAGATCTGAAGATCAAGGCCAGATTAGAAAGTTTAAAGAGGTAGGAGAAGGACCACTTGAAAAAATATGAATATGAAGAAATGGTTGAATTGGAAGAACCAATTGCTTTTTTTGTTTTTTTGTTTAAGTCATAATTTTAGTGCAAAAGAAGAAAATTTATTGTCAGATCTGATTCCAGATTTAAAATCTGTCACTGAAATGAATTTTGGAAATTTTAGACTTTCGCCTAACAAATATATAGGATTTGTCCTTTGCCTATTACCGATTTAAAATATAGCTGCCAGATGCATCACCAAGATGGCTGGTGAATAAAGTTAATTGTCTTAAGAGAGACTTTGGCCAGAATCAGTCCAATCCAGTCCAGTATTTCAAATACATCATGCTGAACTTGTGAGGTTAGAGAACTTTCCTATTCAATCTCTCCTTCTCTAGCAGATATAATTTCCCCATGGATTAATTAAGGACCTAAATGACCTTTTACTGCATGTATGTCCCATGAAGACAAAGCACAGACAATCTGCACAGCTATCAGCATGTCGATCTGTGATCTCGCAGACTATTATTACATCACCAAGTTACTCTGCTAGTGCTAGGAAAAAATGAATATGCCGTGTGTGGCAACAAATACAACCACGCTCAGTATTTCAGAGGATCCTGCAGGTAAATGCTTAAGTTGGCCACAGTGTGAGAGAGACGGCTTGGTATCACAGGTGCTAATACGTGTTTATCCCAGGGCTCATACCTTTGATGTAGTCCCGGATTGAGGAGTGTCATCATCTATTAATGTACTCATAATATGTGGCCTGTGAAATGCCATGTTACCGCTTCGGCTCTGTTTACTTGTGATTGAGCTCCAAGAGACATCTTTTGTTATGTAAATCTATCCCACAGCATGATATTCTGCCACAGATTCAAGGTTATTACAGCACATATTCATCCTTCATCATTCATTGCTGTGCTAGGACTGCTTTTATTCACTGGTTAAAAGAGCATCATGAGAATATCGAAGACCGCATTAGATGATGATGAAATATACAATGCAACTAGATGTTAACTATCAAATGTCAAAAGAGATTGATTGCATGCTTGGATGCTTCAGATTATCACTTTCTTCAGTGTCCTTGAAATGAAAGAGATTGCAAAGTTACTTCTGTCATTTAGAGATCTGGTTGCGTGACCCGCATACATCTAACTCTGTTCTGGAAATTATTCACACACACTCACGCACATTTTGGAGCTAAATGGGCTGTTCTTATACTAAAGCTTGTGAGAAACAAAATCAGTTAAATTATTATGGCAATTAGGCTATTAAGCCAATTTTGCTGTACATCTTAAAACTCAATTTATTGTACAGCTGAAATAGTGGCAGAATTGGAAATACAAACCGTTATCAGGTTGAAACATTAGACGCATTTCGCTCGAAAATTAGATTAGGCTTGGAACAAGTGAAACTATTTGAATGCTTCGATTTTTAGTTGAGAAAAAGTCCAACAGCAATTTGTTTCTGTAGCTTTGAACAGAACAGAGACTTAATGCTGTTAACTCCAGACCAATTGATTCCATTGAGTTATTCTCAGAAAATGTATTGGCTCAAGCGAAATTCACACAATAATGGAAAGTGATGAAAAGTCATTTCTATGCAAATGGTGTTGACAGATGCATTCTATATTTCCTGCTTATTGTGAAGATCTAAATTGCTTTGCCTCACTCTTTTATTGAATTGAGACCTAAATTATCATTTAATCTAGTTGTGCTGTGATCTATTTTCATGGGGCACTGCTTTAATTGGTTGTTATTGCGTTCTGTTGGCTTCAACAGCATGGATGAGTATTGAAAGGATATTTCTCCATCAATAAACAGCTATTCTTTTCCTCCTCCCCCATCCATGAAAGCCATTAAATAGTCCAGTCCATGCTCTCCTGCGAAGCATCATCAGCGTGAAGGAAGATGGGAGGATTACCAGATTAGATTGACTGCAGAAAATGCACAGTAGCACCATTTTCTGTTTTGAAGTGTGTCATAGTGTCTCTTGCTCCTTCTGAACAGTATAAATCCTCCACAAATCAAGTAAAAAAACACTTGCTCCATGTAACAGAACAGTTCACTGTGGATCAATTCCATTACATCCCAGACCCAAGGCTCATTTCTTGAATAAACAGGCCATAACCGTTGTGCTTCTCCTTATACTTCATAGTGCTTCTCTTTCATGCTAGATGCAATGAAATGAACAATAGCCACTGTTACCTGTCAGATTTCAGTCATTTGCAACAAAAGGGTGCCCACAATGAGATAGCGTCTCTGACAGTTGCTTCTATTTTCTGTGATTGACATTGTCTGTGGTGACAGGGGGTGGCATGTCGAGGATGGGAGGACAAGGCTGGATGTCACAATCCATTGCTGTCATCGCACTGTGAATGGAGACACAAGACAGTCAAACAGACACGCCAGCGCTGAAATGAACATCATAAAAGCCTGCAGGCAATGTGTCAGCCATTTTGATTACAATGTAGACTGTTAAATCTAATAAGTTGCCATGTTGCTTTTTACCTTGTTGTTTGTCATGCATCAGGATGCTTTGTTTATGCCATCAGGTGATCTGGTAAATCTACAGATGGGAATATGCCTGAATCAAATGAACATCAACAGAATGAGTCTTCAGTCAATCATATTGTTAATGTGCAAAAATGAAGATGGATTTCACAAACAAGCTGACACTTAATTGCCATTTTAAGCAATATTAATTTAGTTGTGTTTTACGTTGATCAACAGAACAAAAATCCTATGGCTAGCAGTTTCCATCAACGTATATAGTCTACATATTCAGATATCTTACCTGTAGTTTTAGATGATGTTTAAAGAAATCTGCAAATGATATACAATTACGGCAAAATAAATGAAAAACACAGTAATCAAATGAAAATGTTCTTGTATTTGATGAACGTGAGCATGACGTTCAGACACACCTGTTAGATATCTGACAGCCCTTCTGGAACAAATAAAAGTGAGTCTTTATTGAACAAATTCCACATTTGTTCATTGTTAACATATGAGTAAATATGTTAATGACGTCAGCCAAACCAAACCTTGCTTTTAAGATTATTTTCAGAATCAAAATGCCTAAAATCAACATGATTTGATTACAATAAATTCAAGCGCAAATTAAAAACATCTGTTATCTATTAGTGTTGCAAGCATAAGTGATAATTCATATGAAGATCTGAGACACAATGCAAAAAAATAAAAAAATAAAATAACTACTCTTTTTCACTCTTTAGTGCACAGGTGGGGAGTGTTTTTCACTCTTTAGTGCACAGGTGGGGAGTGTTTTTCACTCTTTAGTGCACAGGTGGGGAGTGTAAAACTGTTTTCCTAAAGAAGTCAAAAAGTTAATTATCAGCATGATGTAACTAAATATATATTAATCAATATCAGCCAAACCAACCCTTTTTTCATCATTAAAATGCATTGAGGATGGGGAAGTAATTCTGATTATAATAAATTCAAGCACAAAATTCAAAACCTACTTACCTATTAGCCTTACCCTACCTATTTGCCTTGCAAGCATAGTTGGGTAAGCTCTAACAACACCCCTCTCTGTACTCATTTACGGTTTAAAAATAAACACGTGTCTAACAGACAAATATGTTAATATTACATGAAAGTCAGCTATCGCGCAAAAAAACAGACAGCTATACAAGTGACTCCTCTCTCGCTCTCTAGTGCGCAGGTGGGGAGGGTGAAATCTCAGTTTGAAGTCTCATTTCAGCGGACTACAGCAGCGTCCGCCGCCGGACCATCAGCTCAGTCCCATCATTCGATGCAGTTTTAAGTAATCATAACACCTACATGGATTTACTGCACTCCAAGCTATGCACGTGACCAAAACAATGACCTGTTGTTATTTTTGGCACTGTTCTCTGCGCTGAACGACTGAAGAATCCCTATATATAGGGAGCATCATCTCAGGGAACGGAGTCTCTGGCGGAGCGCAGGACGGGATGGGTCGCAACAGCGCGTTTAGGAAACGGGAATGGCAAGTTTAAACGTTCGTGGACTGCGGATACTGGCTAAAAAACACTCGAGGGACGGCTTTAAAGGAAGTTTGAAAAGTAATAATCTGTAATAATTCAATAATCGCCTCCGAATTAACTGCTCCGTTTGTGGCGGACTTAATTCTTCAAATTAAGCAGCGCTGGTTCTTCGGGCACAATGAAATCCATCTTCTACACTCGCTTTTTCATCCTTCTTCCGTGGATCTTGATAGTGATCATCGTGATCGACATCGATACGAAGAGGCTGTCTGTTCGAAACACGGCCAGTTTTTATTTGTCTCGGCTGGGAAATGTGCAGCAGCAGCGGCAGGTCGTCAGGACGACTCGCACCACCAGCAGCAGCAGCAGCACCACCATCAGCAGCAGCAGCAGCAGCGGGAGTAACGCCACATCTCTCCCGGTCATTTATGCCATCACTCCTACTTACAACCGAGCGGTGCAGAAAGCAGAGCTCACCCGCTTGGCAAATACGTTCCGCCAGGTTCCGCAGTTCCACTGGATCGTGGTGGAGGACTCGAACTCCCACACGGAGCTGGTTTCTCGGTTTCTCGCCCGCTCTGGGCTGCGATACACTCACCTGAACGTGTTCACCCCGCGCAGGTTCAAGCGGACAGGGATGCCCCGAGCGACCGAGCAGAGGAACTTAGCGCTCGGCTGGCTGAGAGGACATCGCTCGTTTAAAGATAGAGGAGTCGTTTTCTTCGCGGATGATGATAACACTTACAGCCTTGAGTTATTTGAAGAGGTAAACATGACTTCTTGAGATGACTATTGGTTTAATTTTACTTTGTAGATGAGTAAGGATTGATGAAATCTGAAAAAATGAATTATATTTGGTTAAAACAGCAAAATGCTACATTGCAAACAGAGATATGGCTGGGGTTCTCAGGAAACCTCTGCTGGTCCACACTGGTCCAAGTCATAAGAGCTCACCTCCATGAATCTTTGACATTCTGTTGTCTAGATATGGCTGGGATTTGCAATATAGTTGCTAGGGTGTTGCTACAATCTGCTTGTTGGCCAAAAAATAAAAATAAAATAAAAAAAAAACACCCCAGGGTCTGCCCCAAAGGGTCATGCATGTCAACTCAAATGGGCACATTAATATATGCCCATCTTTTTTCTTTCTTTTTTTTTTTTTTTCATCAAATGGAATATAGCAATTGGAATATGGCAATTAATAACTTGCAACCCATCAGGAGACTTTGCTGTGACATCTGTCCCCATGGACATTAATGTGATGTGTTTTATCACGCCATTGCCATCTATTTCTTATTAGTCTCAAAAGCGCAGCGGTTGATGCACATAAGTGAAGGCGACCCAGTATACCGTGTAGCCAAGCAGAGTGAATTAACCCAGTTTAAGGCAGTGGAAGTCACCGAGAAACGAGAGAGTGACCTGACAGCTGGGAAATTAGGATTTGTCTGTTTAAACGGTTGTCTGTGGACGACAGATGAAACAGATAACACATCGAAGTGATGAGTGGAGAGACACTTCATTTGAGGCTGTGTCTTACACAGGTTACGCTTTTCTACGTCTTGCACACATTAAAAACCTTTTCAGCTCTGCACATATTTCTTCAGAATATGTTTTTTGAGTCAGCTGGATTCTGGTAATTATAAGAGTGTAAGCAATAGGATTAGAGTAGTTCTCTCAAAAATGAATATTATTGTTTACCCTCATGTCATTCCAAACCTAAGCTATATGTTGTTGTTTTTTTGTTTGTTTTTCAGTGGAAAAGGAGAGATTTTAAAGAATCTTGAAATAGCTGTTTTCCGTTACACAACATTGATGTCAAGCACCAAAAAGGACAAAAACACCATAAAGTAGTTTGTATGAGGAACAGACCAGAATTTAAACTAAAGTTATCCACCTTATTTTTCCACATACTGTAAGAATGGCTTTGGCCATTTGTAAATTTAATGTGTCTGGCTTCCGGTGTCATTTGCTTCCAGTAATTTTTTGCAGCTCATTATGCTGCTTGGAACTCCAAACTGGTATTATTTTACCATATAATTTTAATTTATTGTCTTAATTATTATATCAACATATAAGAAAGTTGTGCACATCCCCCACAACCCAAATAGGGCTCAGGTGCAGGACAAAAAAAAAATCAAACTAGCAAAAGAACAAACGTGATGTCCGCACACTGATATATCTGCTCCATAAAAAATATTTTATTTCAAGGTTTCGACCATCGGGTCTTTGTCAGGCACTTAATTATTATAAACACACTGGTTTGTGGTGCAAACAGTTTTACCATTTACTGCACTTTGATATTCTTCTCATTATTTATTAATAGCGACTAATGAATCGGAAGTCTGGCACATTCCCAGAAAACAGCTTACTTCCGCCTTGAAAAATAAGGTGGATTGTGCAGTATGCAATATTAAATCTAGTCATATGGACCACTTTCAACATTATTTCATGGTGTTTTTTGGGTCCTTTTTGGATTTGGACCAACATGAACCTCACATGTGATGACAGTATTTTCATTGTTAGTTGAACCATCCCTTTAATCAACTTAATCTCTTGAGAAAACTATTTTACAAGTTTGCTTTTTCATATTAATTAATATGATGCAATTTGTTTGAAAATGTGGTTTAAAAAAAAAAAAAAAAAAAAAAAAAGCATGAAGGTCTACCCCAAAAATGAACTGTCAGTGGCGTGTAAGATGATTAAACAAAGACATACAAATTCAAAACATAATTTATTCGATGCCTGATGGTTGGACATGTCTTTTATTTGACTGGAAAGCGTAAAAAAGGCAAAAGGAAGCAGACAGCAGTCAATGATGAGAGGAGAGAAGGGGTTTCCTCCTCTGCATTACATTCTCCGTCCCATCCACAGTAACAAAAAATCTTTTTCTCTCTCTTGGCTGTTGTCCAAACCCTGCACTTATAGCTCATCATCTCATTTATCATCAGTTATTCTACCCTTCTCTTACCTCTGCTTTTTCCTCCCGTCTAAGCAGTTCTCTTTTCCTCTGCCACAGGCCTTACTGCCCTCCTCATTCCTTCAATGCTTGCTTTGTGCATCCTTCCCTCCCTCTACCTCTTTCTCGCTCTCTCCATTTCTCCAGAACACAGCTGGACATGTGGATGAACACATGGAACGGTCCCTGAGGGGTAGAGCGCAGTGTCAGTATGCTGATGACCCCTGCTCTGCTCAACACAAACACATTACACAGCACAACAATGAGAGTCATTTGGCCTTTTTCAACAGCTAGTGTTTCATAATGACAAATATTAATGACACATAGGAAATGTATTCATTTAGCACATACTGTTTTCCCCAACGAGAAATGCTACAGCTCGAGTGATTCATCCTCAGGCGACAGTAACATAAAAGAACTGCAATGCAAAGTCTCAAAATTAGCTAGAAAAGCACAAACTAGTACAGATATGTGACAGAGCAACAGTGAAACAATAGGTTTAAGGTGTAGTTGATTACAGTTGTCAAGTTCTAGTGGAAAAAACTGTCTTTAACTGAAGATTATTCTACCATAAAGGTTTTGAGCTGAAATACAGGTAGCTTTATCATTAAACACACAAATAGAACATACATTATTGTTTTTTGGATAGAAAAAACAAACAATTTGTCAGACTCAAAAATGGAGCATAATATAATCAGTCGCAAATCAGCCAATCAGAACCATCTTTGTTTGCTTTCTTTTCTCATGTTCAAAACATGATGCAACTGAAGAGCATTAAAAGAAAGAACACCTATCTTAATGTGGCGCTTTATCAGACTGCATGTTTTTCCATGTGAAACATGAGTGTCATCCTTTATGATATCCACAACCTCCTTGTTTTCTCCTCGTTAATGTTTAATATACACAAGGAGGAATAGTCTACCAAAATGAAAATTTTGTCATCAATTACTCAACTCCAAACTTGTATGTATTTCTTCCGCTGAACATAATAACTAGATCAGTATTTGGGTTGGCAACCAAACAAATTCACGTTCCATTGACTTCCATCATATTTTTGGTCCATACACTGCAAGTCAATGACAACTGAAAGGGCTTAGTTACCAACATTCTTCAAAATATAGAGGTCAGAGAGGTTTGGAATGATACAGGGTGAGTAAATGACAATTTTCATTTTTGGCTGAACTGTCACTTCAAGTCCAATGAGATTTCAGCATGTACAGTGCTACTGAAATAAAAACCAAACATCCAGTGAAATGTAGCATTGCTTGTTGTAGTCAGAACAAAAACCCGGATTATCGCTTTATCACATCTTTACTGCAAAAATTAATTTTCCTAATGGGTTTTTTGACTAATTTTAGTTAAAATATTTAAAAACAGGAAATATTTGCTTGAGAAACCACACTCCATAAGATTAAAACCTGTTTTCATAGATTGTACATTTACTGCACTGTTAGTTTTTGAAGTTTAAAGTCAGTGCAATAAAATGAAATGCACTAATATTTAAGCTAAAATTTATTGTATTTTATGTAGTGTTGCTTCTCTTGTTTCAAGGATTTTCAATGTTACAATGTGATTTTGTGCTGTGTTTATATCGGCAGCAATGAAGTCATATTTAGATTTTCGTGGTACAATATACTGTGTATTCTCCTACCCAGCCTAGTGTCTTCAGTGCCATGCCACATCACAGCAAATTCTGCATTAGATTTATTGTTCTCAGTTGTAACCTATCTTTCTTTAGAAATATAGTTCCTTACTAGATCCAATTTTGTTGTTGCATTGTTTGAATCCTCTCTGGAACTGTCAGGCAGCATGTAGAGTTGTGTTATCGAAGGTGATTTTACATCCCTAAAGATATCGAACACACTCGTCTACTACAAATTTATTTCTCTGCACCGTGTTGTCAAAATGGAGCCAGACTTTCTTATTCCCTGTCCCTGCAGGAAAACACATGGGTCATGAAAACTGCCAAATACAGATGCCTAGCCATAACCGCCTGTAGCTTGAGGGCTCAGCTCAAAGAACAGTGTATGTGACACTGCATTTGATGGCTGTGCCTGTTGCCCTTGTTGTCAACTTCAATGCAAAAGGACGCTTGGCACCTGCAGATGACATCCTCTTTGCTATGGAGAATTCTTTGACTTTGCCTTTGAGCTGTGTTGCACTTTAAGAGCACCATTATGGAGATGGAGCCTTTGAAGACAGGGAGGAAGACAGACATTAGAAACACAGCTAAAGGGGCAGCAGTTTGGGCTTCAAAGCTTGTCCGTTGCTTACGGCCGCCAGCCACAGGCACGTCACCCGACTGTGTACAGCACTCACATAAATAGCGTAACCATTAAATATTCAAAGGCTACTCTGACCATTTGTTTGAGAAATTGCAGCGCTGCTCATTTCCCCAGTGGCAAATAGTTTTTTATTTTTATTATATATGAAGGAATGAAGGGAAAAAAAGATTCTTTCAGCAGTAGGATGTTTAAAATTCCTCAAGGAAGATGGTATCTTGTTGGAAATGACAGTTTTAATGTTGGCGGGTAGTTCAATCAGATCGTGTTTATGAAACTGAAGAGCGATGTGTGCTGTCTCCAGCAGACTGCAGGTGGATGGACTTATTTGTGCTGAAAATGAGCCAGGATTTTATAATAAGCCATGCTGTGTGTGCCGGTACTACACTCGTTCCTTTAAAAATAACAATAGGCTAAGTACTGCATATGGTTAGCAGTATAAAAGTCCAAAGAACCGACTGGAGGATCCACAACAAAACTCTTTATGCAGATCTTTATGATAAATTTGGTGGATTGGGTTTGTAATATTATCATATTTATCGCTGCTCTGTCTTCTGCTGTTCAGATGCGGTCAACCAGGAGAGTGTCAGTGTGGCCGGTGGGACTCGTCGGAGGCCGGAGGTACGAGCGGCCCTTGGTGGAAAAGGGGAAAGTGGTCGGCTGGTACACGGGCTGGAAGGCCGACAGGCCATTTGCAATTGACATGGCTGGTAAGACACCATTAAGATCTCTTGAATTTCTTGTTTAACAACCTGCATGGTCATTGACAAAATGACAAAATTTGGCAGTTACTTATTTTATGTTGCTTAATAAAAAGCTGTATTGGTAAATTGGTTTATAGTGCATTTTCTCCTTATTTTCTGTCTATGAGGTGAAAATGCACTAAATGCTGAAACTGCTCACTGTAAATGGTACAACTACAACAAACAACAACAAACCATGCCTTGGACATGAAAAATCCTTTGCATCCTGGCTTAATGGGGTTTTTACAGCTGGTTTAAAATTACAGATTAAGCAGTCGTTTAAAAAAAAAAGCTGTTTGACCAGTTCTTAGAAATATTTCTAAATGTCTATATCTAGATTTAAAATATTCATTGGCTCTGAACATGATCTGGCTTACTCCCTTGAGTGACAAAGAAAGATTTTTGACAATAGATTCCACTGGTTAAATAACAGGTTTCTGGTGACTGGCATTTTCCGTCACCCAGCTGGTTTTGAATTCCAGAACTAATCTGTTCAAATCATGTAAAACCTCAAGCTGAACACTAAACTTCTATTTCTTTTACACCCTGCCCATCTGAAAGCTTCCATTTAAGTTACATTTATTCATTAGACAGACGCTTTTATCCAAAGCAATTTACAGTGCATTCAAGATATATATTTTTATCAGTATGCCGGTTCTCCTGGGAATCAAACCCATGACCCGTGGCATTGCAGGTGAGCTACTGTGACCAATTAACCATCCATCAACGGACTTGATAAAGACATTTTTAAAGTTCAGAACCATTACTGTAAATGTCTTAAAAGTATTGTAGAAGCAGAACAACATTAGCTGGAGCATTATGTCTTCAAGTTTCACCACAAGGTCTCTCAATTTTATTTAATGTTATTAAGGTATTGAACTTCCGCCATCCATATCTCTGTCCATCTTCTCTGAGTTCTGAAGGATATTCTGCCCACGTTATACCATGTGCTGCTAATAATCACAACATCAGCTGTGTGAGGAGCAGCTTGCCTGCTCAGATAAGCAGATGGGACTTCTTTGCAGTTTGGTCGTGTTGATAATTTCCTCACTGAAGTCTTTTCAAACAGGAATATATAATTGGCCCAAAGCAGGCAGCAAAGCGGTTCCTATATAGAGAGACCATGCAAAAGCAACGCTCTAAGCTGAGGGAAAAAAAAGCTGTGAAACATTAGAGAGTCTTCTGAAGAAGTTTTTCTCCTATACAACACTAGTGATACTAGCTAGAGCAACTATGTCAATGTTTACGAAGGGAAAGCACCAAGTACCAGGTTTGTTAATGTTAAGGCAAAGTATTAAAAAAAAATCTAAATAACTGAATTAAAGGTGAACTAAAATAAAATATAAATATTATCTGGAAAACTTAAAAACGAACAAACAAAAAAATTATAAAAAAAAAAAAATTGCCTTGGCAACTTACTGAAATAAAACAAATTTAAATGCTAAAATTACTAAAACTAAAAAATAAATTTAATCTAAAAATATTAAAAAGTAATAAAAATGCCAAAAGCATATAACAAATTACTAAAACTGAAAATATATAAAAATAAACGCTAATTCAAAATATAAATAAAATACTATAAGTGTACATTTACCTCGCTATGAGTAAATGTGCAGCACCTGGTAATTTCTTCACAGGGTACTAAGTTACTAAAACAGAAAACTTTTTTATGTGTTTTGACTATTTTTTTTAATACAACAGCAGCATTTTGGGGCCCTGAAAATACAAACTTTTGAAAATATGAGAGCAGGTTTTTAAAAATGACACTATTAGTTTATCTCTGTGTAAACTACAAAAATGTGAATTTGTTAAAACAGTGACATCAAGTGACATCACCAACTACTGACCTGGCATGCATAATACAGGATCTGTGTGATTTTTTGACACTGTCGTCTGTACGCTAAACTTCTCAAAAACCCAAAGAATAGGCTAAACCTTTCTGTTTCTAGTACAATCGCTGTTGTGTAAACATACCCTAAATGGCTTTCCAGATACTTCACCCTTGCTGCTCTTCTCTGGTGGAACAAGCTGCCAACCTCCACCCGATCTGCTGAGACCATCAGAACCTTCAAGAAAGAGCTGAAGACACACTGCTTCCACAAGCACTTAACTAAAACACAACCATAAACAAGGGTACTTCCTATAATAACTCCTGGCACTTGGCACTGTGTATTGCAAATATTGTTCGCTCTTCTGATAAATTGCTTGTGATGTTTCACATTTGTAAGTCGCTTTGGATAAAAGCATCTGCTAAATGACTAAACGTAATTTGGAAGTTGACATGTCAGGCTGGTTGGGATTCCCAAACAGAGGGATGTTAAAAGCATCTGTGTTTACACTTTTTGGGTAAATCAGCTTACAAATGGCTTACTTATAGTTTACTATGACAAAAATGTATTGCGACAGTACAAAAAAAATGACACACTATTACAAAGCATAACAGGTAGAAAAAGATAAGATACCCTGTAATTTAAGTAGAAGTGAGGTGACAGGGCAACCATACGCTCTCTGCTCCCTATAATTGGTGAAAAGCACATTTACCGAAGCTTAATTCAGCAATTTCTCTGTGCGTTTTTAGCAAACGTGAGCTCTCAGGCAATGTATTAAAGAGGGTGGGGTGAGATGCTGCTGACAGGTTGGAAACATCCTAATGGAGAGAAGCAGGGCTCATATGCAGCTCGAGGGAATGAATACAACGTCAGAGATAGCAGTGCGTATAAGCAATCCCTAATTCCCCAGACTCCAGCGCTGCCGCTGGATATTATGCTGTTCATGAAACTCTAATAACAAGAGATGGTATCATCTCTTCCTCATGTGATCTCCATTACTACCACTATTGCTCCTCTTCCATAGCTTGTATTCTTAACACGAGTTCTCTCACCCATAATATCATCATCGTTGTCATCAGAGATAATGTATTCATTGTCAAGCCCTACCTGACAGTGAGCACATCTCCCTTCACAAACACAATATCATCATCGTTGTCATCAAAAATAATATATTCATTGTCAAGCCCTACCTGACAGTGAGCACATCTCCCTTCACAAACACTTCACACAATGTATACGCTTTCTCACATCGCTGCCATAGACTAAACGCATGTTCTATGAACTGTTTAAGGTACATAAATCCGCCGGCTCTACTACACTTCTCCCTGAACAAAAGCTGAGAACAATGAGGTTATTTAGTATTCCTGCTGTACGGCTTCTTCTGAGAGCAAACACAATAGCAGAGAAAAGGTCCTGAACCGCCTCTCTCATTGCTTTCAAGCACTACTCTCACCTGAAGAGGAGCTCAAGTGCTTGTCTTAACATGGAAACCTTTTTAACACACAATAGCGACGTTTTGTGCATTAGGCAGAGAAGGGTAGAAAAGATTATGCTTGAGAATAAACGGAAACAAAAAGCTGCATCTGTAGTGTACACAGTGATTAGGCCATGTATTAGTCACACTAGCTTTTACACAATTTGTGTCAAGATTTATATATATATATACACACACACACACATACACACACACACACAGTGGTGTGAAAAATTGTTTGCCCCCCCTTTTTTTTTTTTCGCATGTTTGTCACACTTTAATGTTTCAGATCATCAAACAAATTTAAATATTAATCAAAGATAACAAGTAAACACAACATGAAGTTTTTAAATGAAGTTTTTTATTATGAAGGGAAAACAAAATTCAAACCCACATGGCCCTGTGTGAAAAAGTGCTTGCCCCCTAAACCTAATAACTGGTTGGGCCACCCTTAGCAGCAACAACTGCAATCAAGCGTTTGCGATAACTTGCAATGAGTCTGTTACAGCACTGTGGAGGAATTTTGGCCCACTCATCTTTGCAGAATTGTTGTAATTCAGCCACATTGGAGGGTTTGAGCATGAACCGCCTTTTTAAAGTCATGCCACAGCATCTCAATAGGATTCAGGTCAGGACTTTGACTAGGCCACTCCAAAGTCTTCATTTTGTTTTTCTTCAGCCATTCAGAGGTGGACTTGCTGGTGTGTTTTGGATCATTGTCCTGCTGCAGAACCCAAGTTCGCTTCAGCTCGAGGTCACGAACAGATGGCCGGACATTGTCCTTCAGGATTTTTTGGTAGACAGCAGAATTCATGGTTCCATTTATCACAGCAAGTCTTCCAGGTCCTGAAGCAGCAAAACAGCCCCAGACCATCACACTACCACCACCAAATTTTACTGTTGGTATGATGTTCTTTTTCTGAAATGCTGTGTTACTTGTACCCCAGATGTAATGGGACACACACCTTCCAAAACTTTTGTCTCGTCAGTCCACAGAGTATTTTCCAAAAAGTCTTGGGGATCATCAAGATGTTTTCTGGCAAAACTGAGACAAGCCTTTATGTTCTTTTTGCTCAGCAGCGGTTTTTGTCTTGGAACTCTGCCATGCAGGCCATTTTTGCCCAGTCTCTTTCTTATGGTGGAGTCATGAACACTGACCTTAACTGAGGCAAGTGAAGCCTGCAGTTCTTTGGATGTTGTTCTGGGGTGTTTTGTGACCTCTTGGATGAGTCGTCGCTGCGCTCTTGGGGTAATTTTGGTCGGCCGGCCACTCCTGGGAAGGTTCACCACTGTTCCATGCTTTCGCCATTTGTGGATAATGGCTCTCACTGTGGTTCGCTGGAGTCCCAAAGCTTTAGAAATGGCTTTATAACCTTTTCCAGACTGATAGATCTCAATTACTTTCTTTCTCATTTGTTCCTGAATTTCTTTGGATCTCAACATGATGTGTAGCTTTTGAGGATCTTTTGGTCTACTTCACTTTGTCAGGCAGGTCCTATTTAAGGGATTTCTTGATTGCGAACAGGTGTGGCAGTAATCAGGCCTGGGTGTGGCTAGTGAAACTGAACTCAGGTGTGATAAACCACAGTTATGTTTAGGGGGGCAAACACTTTTTCACACAGGGCCATGTGGGTTTGGATTTTGTTTTCTCTTCATAAAAAAAACCTTCATTTAAAAACTGCATGTTGTGTTTACTTGTGTTATATTTGATTAATATTTAAATTTGTTTGATGATCTGAAACATTAAAGTGTGACAAACATGCAAAAAAATAAAAAAATCAGGAAGGGGGCAAACTATTTTTCACACCACTGTGTGTGTGTGTGTGTGTGTGTGTATGTGTGTGTATATATATATATATATATATATATATATATATATATACTAAAATAAATAAAATTCACTGATTGCAACGGCTTCATGGTGGGCACTATGCTACAATTTGCGCACAACAAGGGTTGCCGGGTCCTCGAAAAACAAAACCAGACTAATTGCATTTTTTTCCCCATGGTTTTCCTCTCTGTCTGGGGTACCCACTTTTGAAATCACATTCCGAGGGAGGTTACCTCTTCATCAAAATAGTGTCACGGGGTGAGGAGGGGAGATCGCTCTTGTGGTTACCAGGCGTGCATTTATTTGATCAAAAGTAAAATCAGTAATTTTGAGAAATATTATTACACAATATTAATAACTCAATAACTGTTTTCTATTTTAATATATTTTAAAATGTAATTTTTTCCTGTGATGCAAAGGTGAATTTTCAGCAACCATTACTCCAGTCTTCAGTATCACATGATCCTTCAGAAATCATTCTAATTTGCCAATTTGTTGCTCAAGAAATTATTATTGTTATTATTATTATTACTATTACTATTATTGTTGTTGTTGTTGTTTCACTCTTACAGTGCTGTTTAATATTTTTGTGGAAACCATGATACATTTTCTACAATTCTTTGATGGATTTAAAAAGTTAAAAAGAACAACAGAAATATTTTGTGGTGTATGCATAAACAGAATAACAGTTGAAATAAAACAGCAGACTGATTAAATTACATCATTGAGCTCATATTGTACCTTAACAGAACTCAATCCTTTTGACATAATTTCATGTAAATAAGTGAGCTGTTAGTGACGCTTAACATAAAACTAATCTAAAAAAATGCACTTTCCCATTTGCATTTTACAGACAGTTGTATTTTTGTATTACTTATTGTCCCTTTTTAATTTTACACAGTTCCTTAATACGATTTACATATTTAAATATACTAATTATTTCAAGATTTGTGTATTGCATTTCCCTGGAAATGTAATTACTATTGTCAGTTCTGTGAGGCAAAATAGTTTTTATCAACCATAACAACATAAATGGCTTTTTAGCACCACTTATGTTTACAAATCTGAAGGCAATCCTAATTAAAGACCTTACAAAAGGCTGATGCAACCCTACCCAGGTCATGAAGTCTCAGAGTTGGTTTAAAAATCAGGATGTGAACATTCAGTGTGTGTTTACCACACTGTTTATGCATTTAACTCAGTGGCGCATCTAGCCGGTCCCTGAAGTGCTGTTGGTGCAACAGCAGAAACATGTCTGGCTCTTCAGCTGTATCAAAGCCCTGTCCCTGGATCTCTGAGCATAGGTTCTTACATCATTCCCCCAATACTCCAACAGGGACATCAAAAGGCAATATAGTCATTAAAAAAAGAAAAAGAAAAAAGATCAAAAGAAAGGAGTTGGCTGGCCTTCAACTATTAATAAAGCTTGACAGTATGCATGTCGATCTGAGGGAGAGAAACCTTGTAACTACACAAGGACACAGTTAGCCAGGGCTTAGATGAAGATTGCATTGCTGTCATGAGCTCGCCTCTGCGGATTTGAGGGAAGCCCAGGTGGTTTTAGCTGGAATGCAGGCGTCCTAGAAAACAGCCTGTGCCCAGGATAAAAAGCCTACAACAGAGGGTGATATTCCCTATAGTAAAATTTGAAAAGTCCTTCTCCTGTTTTGTGGCTGAGATGGTGTCATCGAGAGAAATGGAAACGAGGGGGTGAAAACTTACCCTGACCCGCATGCAACAGTGGGACGGTTCGACCTGCTCCCACGAGAAATACATAAGGTCAAGAGCGAGCTGAAGAGCTGTGTATTTGTGTATAGTTAATACGGAGTAAATGAGAGTGTGTGCTTGAATATATAATGAGATTATCTGCACAATAATTAGTTTTAGATAAATTTGTAATAAACAATGTCAGGCCTGTACCAGTGTGAGCTTTTTGATATATTTGTTCCACTTTCTGGAGCTTGTGCAAACCCAGACTTTCTCAAAGTCTATAATACAAGGAGAAGCTATCTGTTAGTATTCCCATTCATCTCAATGGCAGTTGCTAAACCCCTGGAAGTATGTGATTTGCAATCTGCCATCACGGCTCTAAGGCACGCACTTCTTTCCAAACTCTCCACTAATGACTATCATGAGCTGTGACAACAAAAGCAGCAAAGAGGAGAAAGTAATTAAACAAAATAACTACATTTAAATTGAAAATTTGATTTATACTCGGCTGTAAAACTTTACTTCATCATTGGCAGGCTTTGCAGTGAACCTGCAGGTGATCTTGTCAAACCCACGTGCCCTGTTCAAGAGAAGAGGAGCCAAACCAGGGATGCAAGAGTCTGATTTCCTCAAACAGATCACCAAGGTGGAGGACTTGGAGCCAAAGGCCAAGAACTGTACCCAGGTCAGTAGAGCTGCCTGCATTTGCATCTTTCATTCTGATTATCATGAACGCTACAAAAAAAGAATCCAGTTTTTGATGTGTTCTGATCTCTCTTGAGTCTGAGTCATTAGGCATTATGACTCAACCTTATCATTTGGTACAACTTCATACACCAGTTTATTCTTCTACCAGTGACAATAGTGAATAGCACTGTCAAGGAGCGCTTGAAAATGAAAAACACATTCCTATGTATTTGACTCAGTCTGATTCTAAAAGCTCCTGCATTCATCCATGGCCCATTATCTCAGGAGCTGAAATCTCAAACTCAAACCTCTTCACTCGGCTCACCTTATGTGTCAAAATGCTCTCTTCCTCCCCGTACCACACGTCACGGCTCTTGCCATCATCATTATCGCCTAATTACCCTAATGGTAGCCACACTGGGTTATTAATAGTGACTATTAGCAGGGCTGACAATTCCACTAATCACCAACACCAGCAAGAGCAGGACATGTTTTCAACGTCAGCCAATCAGCTATGCATCATTTTACCAGACACAGCATAATGTGCACATTGTAAACAGACTGCAAAGAGCACAGGTTTGTTCCTTTGGTACAATGCTGTGGCAGGTGTGAGTGTGTAGATATCGCACCCGTAAGCGGAGTAGAAAGGCCACTGACAGTTACGAAGAAGTGCGAGTTGCTACTCGGACAAAGTGGGAGTTTAATATACTTAAATTTGTGGCTGCAGTCCAATTATATGAGGGTGGCATTATGGAAGTAAACAAAAGGAAGCGCTTGTGCCAACAGTTATGGGTCCTCGTGATGGGCGTGAGTGGGCGTCTGTCCAAAGTGGAGCACTGCCAGCGACGTCTTTCTGAAAGGTCACATTTGTAGAAGCGTTCTTGAGGGTCCCAGCGGATGACTGTGACTAAGCCTGCGGGCAGGGCGACATGGCCAACTCCCAGCATGCACTTTAAAATTAAGCACAGGGAGGCTGGGTTGGTCATCTTATGCAAGTAATCAGACTGAACTGATGTGACAAGGAGGAAAGGGACATAGGGAAAGAGGAAGAAGATGAGGTCGAAGGGAATGTGTTTGAGATTGGCAGAGGGATGGGAAACATGCCATATAGATGGAGAGGTGAAGACGGTGCATGAGAGAGATTCACAGGCTTATTTACAGAAGTCAGTGCATAGACTCTCCTATTTATTAATGTCAATCTCAATCGTGCTCCTGCAGACCAGATCCTGCCAGACTGCTGTCAGCGTGCCAGCATGCTTCACTCTGCCCTCAACACAATCGCTCAAATTATTATTCGCTCTCAAGGCTTCAGATGCTCATTCTGTTTAGATTCAAAAGAAACTCTCGGAAAAATCTTCAACACAAACCTTGTTTGAGAAAATCATTTCATATGGGACAGCTCAAATGGAATCCACAGACATTTTCCACACTTTGTCCGCAAAGGAACTGAGAGTTATACACATTTATTAAGAGCTATAAAAATTATAGGCTATAACAGTTACATCTGATGTCATTCAAGATTCTATCCTATTTGTAGAAAATTACTTCAAGGTGTGTTTATTGGTAACACTTTGATTCCTCTACATTAACATTAATGCAATAGCTAACATGAACTAACAGTGAACGATACATGTCACATGATCCTTCAGAAATCATTCTAATATGCTGATTTGGTGCTCAATTTAAAATATATATATATATATATATATATATATATATATATATATATATATATATATATATAATTAGCAATGAAAACAATTGTGTTGCTTAATATATTTGGAAATTTCATATATTTTTTTCATGACTCTTTGATGAATAGAAATTTCATTTTGAAATCTTGTGTAACATACATGCCTTTACTCTCTTTTTTTTTTTTTTTTTTTTTTTTTTACCAGTTTAATGTGTTTTTGCCAAGTAAATTAATTTGGGAAAAAAAAGAAGAAAAAAAAAGAAAAGAAAAAATCATACTGACTACAACTTTTGAATGGTAGTGTACCGAATGCCTTAACTAATATCAATAAATCTAAACCATGAAAATGTTAATGTCTTCTAAATGACACATTGCATGATATTACTGAAGTCAAATTTATTTATTTATGCTTTTACTAACAACTTCTCCTTTTAAAAACCAAAACAAGGTATTGAAGAAGGGGGGCAGGATCTAGTAGAGCAGGGTGACAGAGTGTCTTCTCTCATTCCTGGATTGCTCAAAGAGGGGTTTCTCTCTGTACAAATTTAAATCTGTCTATCTGAGTATTTAACAAGAGTTCAGCACACATTGCAATAATGACAATGACATCTCCAGTACGCTTGTCTTACAATATTCTAATAGATACACAGGCAAAGGCTAAGACTGCTCCAAGATTAGTCCAAAAAGTATGAAGGGTTTAAATTTTAATAACTTTATCTTGAAACTCATTTACAATTACTAGAGCCCATGGGGACTGCTGGCTTCACACCTCCACACTGCTGTTATATCACTGCTTTCAACCTTTGCTCACTGATTTGTAGCCATTACATTATCGACATTAAAAATTAAAGCATTTATTACATATGAAAGCGGAAGCACACAAGTTTAATTCTTCATGTTTTATTACTTTCATCCTATAAAAATTAGACATCACTGTGGGGCTGCAAATGTCTTCGACAACCGCACACAAACACAACTAATGAAGTTTAACCACCCACAAACCAATTACAATTCAGGAAGTTCCCAATTTAGTCTATCTCAGATCTTCAGACTTAAAGTTGTTAATGTAAAAACTTTTAGCCATATATAAAGCCCTGTCCTACAACTCACTGGGCCCTAGTAATATTTATTAATGGAACAATGGGATTAGTAGACAGCAAAGTGTTAGACACCTTCATAAGAAGCATTTTTACAGAATCTACCAGAGGGATACATTTTATTATAAGGCCACTACAGGGCGCTTGGGGTTGCTGTTCCACGGTGCACCTTATTTATCTCTTACGGTTTTGCTAAATTAGCATTGTGAGGCAAAACAAGCCAATCTGCAGTGCCATGTGATCAGGAACTGACGTGTCACACCTGGGTGCGGCCATTTAACTGCGCTCGTACCCAGCACTGGCTCTGATATAATAAAGACACATAACCAGTCCGAGAGATCCCATTCCAGCACCCTTCACGCACCAACAGTCTAAACACACAATGACCCTATTTACCATTATAATGTACCTGTGTACATGTCCTTCAAAATCCCTTTTAAGCAAAGTCATTTGGTGGCCATTTTTGCAACCCTTCCGGGCAGCTATTTTGGGGATTCAAGACCAACTCCAATCTACTTGAATGGGGAAATAAAGGAATCCTAAAAACGACTTGTCAAATTCACTTTTAAATGACATGAACTGACCCATAAATGTTGGTTCTTGGGCTCAAATAGCATTAAAAAGCATTTATTTCAGGTTGGTAAAGCGTTTCAAGTCACATTAACACCGTGTCCTAACTACACGCGACAAGATTCCAGCAACAAACAATTTGGGTGTCCACAGACGCGACAACAACGCGACGCGACAGAATCAATCAAATATCACAGCCAATCAGAAGCGCATGTGGGCGGGCTGTCCCTGGAAGCGCACTGCACTCGCAACGAAATGGTTAAGTTTATAATCTAATTCATAAATATTAAACCTTTTTATATTACACTTGTTGGTTCGCATTGAGTTCACAGTTTTAACGTATATCTTTGCTTTCATTTATTTTCAAGATCTGAGGTAACGTTAAACTATCTGTCGTTGCTTTCAGTATGGCTACAAAGGTAACACAAAATGATATTCAAACTCACATTAGACACATTTAACTTTAATCAGTTACTGAGATTATCACTGTCATTAGTTTGAATGTTGTTGTTGTTCCAACCGTTTCTAAAATAGAAATTTCGCGTGTCGTGGCTAGTTTGGACAAAAACATACCTTTTATCGCGTGTCTCATGTAGTTAGGACACGGTTATAGTAATGTAAGTAAACATCCTTGGTACATACAGTATACATGTGCTTAATATGTGCTTGGTTCCCATATTCTAAAATACCTGATTTCAAATGGTTTCTTTCAGGTCCTGGTCTGGCATACCCGCACTGAGAAGGTCAACCTGGGTAACGAACCAAAGCGGCAACAGGACTCGGTCTATATAGAGGTCTAGCGAGCAACACTGCACTAAGACTGTCATATAACACTGAATGAAGGCCCGCCATCATCAGCACTTTCCAAATCAATGGCCACCTTTGAACTTTAGGATACCTGCTCTGGCGGAAAAGACACACCAAGCTGTCTCGGGATTCTCTACTGACTGCATTGTATCTGTTGGAGCTTCTCACTGTGGCATCACACTGGATTACCTGTAACGTGGTAGAGGAGAAACCATGGATAAGGGGATTTCAAATGGCAACCGTACGTTAAAACTTGATCTTATTCCCAATGCGGTAGTCAACAGACCATTTTGCAGACTCTGGACACTCTGAGAATCAGATCAATGTCTGTGAACGCAGAGGAAAAGGACCAGCTGCTTGAATAATGTACAAAGAGGTTGAGTGGTGCTGAAGAGAATTGACTCGTCCACGAAAATAAAAGGAATAGTGGATAGAAAAAAACCCTGGAAATACCGTCTAAAGCGTGAGACACCATTACAAGGACAGAACTTTTGGATTACAACTGTCTTTATTCCAAACGACCCTCTTTAAAAGCAAAAAAAAAAAAAAAAAAAAAAAAAAAAAGGGGGAAAAAAAGAAAAAGATAACTTTACAATAAATGCGTCTTTAGACAAAATGATCACACAATAGTTCATGGCTATTCACTGTTTAATGCACGGAAATAACAATATTCTGTCTCTGTACTAGGCACCAGAAAATGTAAACACATTATAGAAATAAACCTGGATGACACAGTGGGGATGTTTTTATTATTGCACAGCAGAGAGACCCTGTCTGAGAGGATAGAAGCTCTGCTACAGCGGCGAGACTGACGTGTTCGACTGCACGCTTTGGTTCGGTCCTTACTTTTCAAAACTAGCTGGCTAAAACGATAATTCCTTCCCCGAGCCCCTTTCTATTGACCCCCAACCCCCCCTTTTTTCCCGTTAGCCGTCACAGCTATACAGTCGTCCAGGTTTATTTGTCTTTCACTCACTGTGCTTCTCTGTAACGCACACATTAAAACATCACAGTAAAGATGGAGTTTGTCATGGAGCTACACGGACGCGGAGGGGTGAGAGGCCGGAGAGAGGGGGCGAGGGGTTTGTCTATTTCATGATTACATACATTACATGGGTCTATACAATATCTGCTACAGGGTTCTGGGACATGGGGCTACAGAAGATAGGAAAAGGAAGGGGAATTCACAAATATGATAGCCATACCTCTGTCATTTAAATACTATGACTCACTATTGATTTGGTAAAGATATATTAGAAGCCTGTATAATTGGTCCAGCAGCTTTCTTGTAGCTGATATGTATTTTTACCCCCCCTCCCCTCCCCTCTATATATATATAGAGAAAAAAAAAAAAAAGGCAAATAAGACGGTCAAAGCTGCCAGTCTCTTACACTCCGTACTCTCGCTCACTTGATCAATACACAGGGCAGGCTGAATCGATGCTTTCCAGAGTAGTAATGGTTGGAAAGAGAAAGGGGAAAAAAATGACAGTACATGAATAAAACTCTGGGTGCCAGTGGTGGTGGAGGAGGAGAGATGGAGGGATGTGGTGCCCCTTGTCCCCCATCTTCCCTCATTCATTTACTTCCAGAGCTGGGTGCTGAGGGTCTGACCGGAGGGGGGTGCCACCCAGCTGCCCATGGGGGCTCCAGGTGGCCCAAATGCCATTGGAGCACCAGAACCGTTCATGTTCATTCCAGACATCTGTTGGTTAATCTGAAGAAGACAAGGGGGAGAGACAGAAGTGTGAAATATCTACACACGAGACTTAGAATTAGCTATGGTCCAAAACCTACAGAGAAAGCATTAGGCATCATGGGCACTCCACCAACAGAAAAAGTACGAAAAGTACTGTCTCCTAAAATACCCCATTTTGGCTAAATTCTAAGTCAGCATCACATGTGGAATGCAAATATTTAAATTAATTTAAACATTTTTTCTGATTTTTTAAAATTAAAATTTAATTAAACATTTTAATTAAATAAAAATATTTATTATGTACACTGCCATTCAAAAGTTTGGGGTCAGTAAGGGGATGGTTTTTGAAAAGCCTTTTATGCTCACATTCATTATAAGAAAAATACAATAAAAACAGCAATATTGTAAAATATCATTACAAATTAAAATAAATTTAAATTGTAATTTATTTCTATGATGACAAAGCTGAAATTTCAGCAGCTATTACTCCAGTCTTCAGTGTCACTTCACCCTTCAGAAATACATAAATAATAATAATTATATGTAGAGTGCTTCAAACTGGTCACAGGATGCTGTCTATGAAGAACAGAGGAGAGCTTTGGTATTAAAAGAGAAATATACTTGCTTCTGTGGAGTTTCGAGAGTAGCATGAAACGTAAAAGTGGTGTTTTTACACAATCAGGCCAGAGATCTAACCAGTCATTTCACCTGCGGATAGCCTCTCCCTCCAATGTTCCCTTTTCCGCTCTTATTTTTTTCAGGTTACTAAGCTATCCTCTGATCTTTAAACTCATCGCCCCTCTTATTACTCTTCGTCTACCTCCCCCTCTCTCTCTTTCATTTTCTATACCTCTAGTCTTTTCCCTTGACTCCCACCAGTATTCTTCCTGAGAGGAGAGCGGCGTAAAAAAGAGGGTCCTGTGGGGTGCGCTGGCTGTGGGGCAGCCCATCAGACACGTCTGTCTGATTTATACCGCTGTCTCTACAGCTCATAGCCAGCAGAGCGAGAAAAACTAATGGTTTCAAATAAGCAGCCCCTATTTTTCATTATTAACTTGAATTCTGGGAACTAAAGTTTGTGCAATCTTTATCCAGCTGTCAAAAGGAATATATAATGGAAAACGGGATTTTTCTTTCTTTGAAATAAGAGTTTGATGTACTATGTTGACAATGGATGTACAAAACTACATAATCGACCAGTCGGTGGGTTGTCTGGCGTATATACAGAGGCTAAAATAATTACAATCTTTTATTACACAAAACTAATCTCTTCAACAAAGAAACTGTGGATGATAACGGAAGCATTGCTCACAGCACATCATCAGTTCAACAAGTTCGACAGTAATCGTGAAATATGTTGCTGAATGCAGTGGATCTGTGACACAAGCGGCGCTCTGATGGCAGTAGTGCTGGTGTTTTAGAGGGGATAAATGTACAGAGGTGACTTAAACCATGCTGACAGTCTAACAGCACACTAAACCACTGTCAGCTGTCAGCATGCTAAAAACCTCTTAGAGAAGTTGCGTTCAGTCTCTAAATTCATTCCCTGTGAAGCACCACTTTTAAGAAAAAAAAAAAAAAACAGCTAAAACAAAGCTGACCTCACTAATTGACTAGATGGTTGGTGTTTACATAATGTTTATACAAGGTTATGTTAATGTTTACATAACTGCTTATTCACTATTCAGCAGCTCAGCCTGATCTGATGAGTGAAACAGTGAAGCGTGCCAGTACGCAGAGGCTAGCCAATCATAAAAGAGCTCATTTACATATAAAAGACTTAAGATACAGCAAAACAACTGCTTGCTTAATTTGTAAAACTGTCATGAAAAATTTAATTATGACTGTTTTTAGACTAACTACACAACTGTTACAAAATGTGGGAATTATTAAGAAATTAATACTTTTATTCAGTAACAATGCATTAAATTGATCAAAAGTGAGAGTAAAGACATTTTATAATGTTACAAAAGATTCCCATTTCAAATAAATGCTTTTCTTTTGAACTTTCTGTTCAAAGAATCCTGAAAAAAAAAAAAAAAAAAAAAAACAATATAATTTCCACAAAATATTAATCACCACAGCTGTTTATAATAATCATAATAAGTGTTTCTTGAGCACCAAATCAGCATATTAGAATGATTTCGGATAATGTGACACTGAAAACTGGAGTAATGACTGCTGAAAATTCAGCTTTGCCAACACAGGAATAAATTACATTTTAAAATATATTAAAACAGAAAACAGATATTTTTGAATTTTAAAATTTTTTCAAAATATTACTGGTTTTACTGTATTTTTGATCAAATAAATGCAGCCCTAATGAGCATAGAAATGTTTTTGTGACTTTTCAATATACAAATCTAACTGACCCCAAACTTTTGAACGGCAGTGTATATAAGTAGACTGATGGGAATAAATATTGATATGCTACAAAAGAAAAGAAAAACGGCCAATTTAAACAAAGAAAGAGTAGCACTTGCCTTTTCCCATACAATCCTGAAATGCAAACTACAACATACACAATACAGGCACAATTCATTGGCCTTCTATTTGTGTTTAATTCTAAAGCACCAAACCCCATCCTGAGGGAGTGAGGGAGGTTATCCATCAGCGTGAACTGGAGTGCTCTGATGTCTCACAAGGTGACTAAACCGCTTTAGGCCATGAAGTGTATGACTAGAGTGAGACAGTCAGAGGGAAAAATGTCAAAAAAAAAAAATATATAAAAAAAAATATCCTTCTAAAAATCCTCAAGAGGATCCGCTGTGGACCTTGATTTTATTTTGTGCTCAAATGCACAGCAGGACAAATTTGGCCAATCTCGTAATGACACCTGCTTCCTCCTCAACACAATACTGCCTACGCTTGGAGAAATAAGTGTGCCACGAGAGTGTGTGTGTTTGTAAATACTCCAAGAACAGTACTCAGCTATTCAGGGGAGTGAATATCAAACTAATGATTCTTCTCCCTGCGCACTGGTTCTCCTCAGTCCTCCTTCGGAAAATAGGGAGACGCTCTGTGTGCTGGGTAACGAAGAAAAACATCTCAAGTCAGATTCATCTTGTGGCAAAATTACCCTCACTCCAGAAAACCATTAAGCAAATGCATTTCTTTCCTCAGCCGGTCTCTCAAAATACAAATGCGCTATTGAAGGCCTATAACTCAGGACGTGCGCACATGCTTGCATTGTGGGGAGGGATTTTAATTAAGGCCGTGCGAGTGTAAAGCACGCTGTATTGATTTATGATGTGTAATTAACCTCCTCCCTCTGCTCTCAGCCTCATACGCAGGGGGTCTTGGGCCACGGGAGGTGAGGGCGAGGCAGGGAGATGATAGAAGTTGAGAGGTCGGAGTCACTAAGCCCTCATCTTTAATGAGCCACATGAAGATGGGAGGTGACAGCAGATTAGATGAGGATTTTAAAAACCCTTATTACGAATCTCTGATTATATGGTGAGAGTGAGAGAGAGACCTGAAGTGACAGCTCGCTTTCCACCTGAAATGGTTTTGAAAAGATCTGATCTGAATAAAAGGAAAGCTTTGTGGATAACAGGAGATACATTGTTGGAATCGGATATGATGAATGGTAATAGCTTCAAATATAGATGTTCTCTCTATAAAAAGCTGATGCTGATCCACTGCAGCCAGTACGCTGCAGCGATGATGAACGTCTACTTTTATATCTATGACTCATGGCAGATTCTGAGACGGTTGGTTAAAAATACATTCCCCAGAGGAACATTATGAACTTAACCTGAAGCTCTTGACCTCCGGTTTGTGACTTAAGTATACCATCATCAACAGTAAGTAATTAGGACATTTTTCAGGTTCACTTTTTGCCACCTACAACATAATTTATGTCATGATATTATTACACTCATCATTTGTTTGCCAGCTCCTTGAATGTTTCATCCACAATGGGTTCTTGTAGTTTTCAGAATTTACAGACCCTTTCTTTCTTGCAATGTACCTAACACTTATTTAGGTCGTACACTCCAATTTACCCAATGTGACCAACTCTAGATGGTTGATTAGTTTAGGTGTTATCTGCATTCAATGGGCTTACTAGTGGACCGATTTACCAATCAAACTTAAAAATGCAATTTCTTTATTCTAGTTTCATAAGGACTTCATTAAATATCACTAGAGCACACTATAATCTTAAAAGTTTAATTGATCCTGATCACCCTGTCTTCATAATATAAAGGTAATTTTCTAAGTGCATTTCCTATTTACTCCTAAATTTAAGAATATACACAACCATTCAAAAGTTTGGGGTCAGTAAGAAAGTAGTCTCACCAATGCTGCATTTATTTGATCAAAAATACTGTTAAAACAACAATACTGTGAAATACTATTACTCTATTAACAGTCTTTAGTGTCACATAATCCTTCATAAATTCTAATATGCTGATTTGGTGGTCAACAAACATTTATTATGTTGTTTTAGGATTCTTCGATGAATAGAAAGTTCAAAAGAATGAAAACAGAAATCTTTTGTAACATCACAAATGTCGTTGTCATTACCGTCATTTTTGATCAGTTAAATGCCCTCCTTGCTGAATAAAAGTAACTTCTTAAAAAAAAAAAAAAAAAAAAAAAAACCACATCGGTTACATTTTCTATGAAGCCCATATTTATAATACATTCTAAGGGTATTCTTAAGGCATTATAATGAATGCATAATGCATTATAAAAAACCTTATAATATGTTATATCATCTTATGAATATTCATAACAACAGTTTTAATGTATTATAATATTTACTTATTTGTGGTTATAGCTTTTAAGAGTATGATGATTTACAACACACAGTGAACACGTGGCATCCACTTAAATTACAATGGATTATATTTCTCAGTTATAATGTATTGTAAGTCTCATATCTTGCCATCTTTCTTATGTTACTTTACTTAAAGCAATCAAAGATCACTTATAAGTATAGTAATAATAATAGTTTTTTTTTTCTCAAGCAGCCATAAGACCAGATATCAGATCAGATGAATGTGTAATATGACACATTTGCTTTGAACTATTTTTATTGTAATAACAGTTTGATTATTTTGATGGTACCCTTTAGACAGTTGTTGATAAGTAACTCTGCAACTACGTTACTAGCAGTCATTAAAGTATTAGTAGTATGTCTGGTAAATATATGCTAACACTTTATGTTGATGGTTCCCCAACAGACAAACTGACTATAAGTAACTCTGCAAGTATGTTAACATTCTATCTACCCTAACCTTAACCTAAGCCTACTAATACTCTAATGAGAGTTAGATGACATGTAGTTGCAAAGTTGCTTATAGTCAATAGACTAAGGCGACCATCAAAATAAAATGTAACCTAACATATAAACATTGCATTTTCTTCAGCTGAAATTATTAACTAGCTCACCTTAAAATTAATATTAGCCTCACATGGAACACTCAAATAACTTACAAGATGTAGTAAGATACTGTGCAGATCTTAAATAAACAATCTCAAGATATATAGTCCATTATAAATGTAAAAGTAGATTTAATATGGTGTTCATTGTGTGTTATAAATAATCATAATCTTAAAAGTTATAACCACAAATGCATAAGCATTATAATGTATTATAATTGTTGTTATGATTATTTATAAGATGATATAACATATTATACGTTTTTTTTTTTTATAATGCATTACGCATTCATTATAATGCCTTAAGAATACCCTTATAATGTATAATAACATGGGCTTCACAGAAAGTGTTACCAAAAAGTCTTAATGACCCTGAACTTTTAATGTAATTAATTATATAATATATTAGCATGTTTATGATACTATAATATTTATTTATATTAATAATCAATAATATTCAGAAATTTAGATACAACTAGGAAGGATTAATTAGGAAGGTAAATCTAACACTTAGATTTAACATACAATTATATAATAATATAATACATAACACATTTAACAAAATTACATAATAATATAATACATATGATAAAAATATTAAACTAATAAACTGTCTCCACATTCCTTGAACTACATGCCCTCACTCCAAAATCCCACTCTGCAAAGGCATTTCAGCAGACCAAATGTACCAAAACACTTCTAGCACAGACTTAAAAAAGCAAAGGATGTTTTTAAAGTGCACTTTATGTTGTTCACAGGCCTAGAGCTGTCACAGAGACTTGTGTGATTTCATAACAGACTTATTTCAGTGACTGAAGGAGCATTTTATATGTGGCAAATTGCTTACAGCACCATTAACAGTCACAAATCCAAATATAACATACCTGTGCCATATTCCACTGTCCTTGTTGACCTGGCTGCATGGCATACATGTTTTGAGGGGGCACCATGCCCTGAGGTCCCATCATGCCTGGGGCCAAGCCCATGACTCCTGGCTGTGCGTTTCCCATGAAACCATTAGGCATAGTCATGCCAACCATCATTCCCGTATTCTGGCCCATCATAGCACCGCCCTGTCCCATGACGGCCCCCATCATGGTAGTGGGCGGCATGGCTCCTCCCATCCCGGGGAAAGCCTGGAAGTTCCCCTGTGGCTGCGCAGGGAACTGCATCTGAGATGAGCCCATGAACATCGCAGTCGCTGTGGGAGCAGAAACGCACAAAGGTACACAAATAAGAAGATTTACACATGACGACATGTTCAATAAGTTCAAAGAGACAAAAACAGAAGCAGACTAGAGGACACTGACACACAAAGCATCACAGACAGAAGAGAGCGATCAGTATCTGCGCTAATGTGTGCAGTTCTTCGCCTCGAGGCCAGAGGAAATGGATCTTTGAGACAGAAGAGGTGTGCAGGATGAAAGGGGGCATCTAACGCGTCCTGATGGTGAAGAATTGGCAGTGCCTTCATTTGGAGCATCTGAGGTTTTGGGAAATGTCCTCTTTGAAGAGTAGGGCAGGCGAAGCAGGCAGCTTTAAACCACGTTCAGCAGTATCAGAGTGCTGAGACACGCAGTGCTTGAATTATTGATACCCCCATTAAAGCAGGGCTTCTCAAGAACCTTGCTTGCTTTCTCTTTCACTCAAACACACACACACACACACACACTCCCAAAGCACCATTAGAAATGGACTCCGGATGCATAGCGCCATTTATAGATCTGCATTCTCTCCCTCAGATCGCTCATTCTCTGAGGAATAAGAAAGTGGGACTCTGGGGGATGTACCTTGTGCAGGCTGTTGTGGAACGGTGCTGGAGCCATACAAGGAGAGAATAGAGTCCTTGGAGAGAGGTTTCTTGGCCGAGTCCTCTGCTTTGCTGCTCCCGCTGGTTTCGCTGAACAGGTCCAGATCTCCCTGTGCTGGAGCAGCACTTCCTGTGCCCGTAGCACCTGCCACAGCCCCTCCGGCGGAGTTGGCCTGAGCGCTCCCAGCTACCTTATTGGAACTGACCTGCAGAGCACAGGAGACGATTGACTTCAAGCCATGCACACTCTCGACACTGGCTTATATAGCTTCACGCAATAAACTCCCTCACATATCAATAAAACTCATTAGCAATCACAGACATGCATGGATATATCTGTGGGGCTTAAAATCATGAGCCAAATGAGGTATCTCAACAGACCTTCCAGTCTAAATGGTAGGAAACTTGTGCCAAACCAACCAGATAAAGCTCTGAAACATTCATAATGGAAATAACACAAATTTTTACCACAAAAAAGTCATTATATTCACGTTAATGTTAAATTATATACTATTTTGTCTAAATAAATTAAAAATAAAACAGTTAACACTAAATTCAACCATTTTAACAATAAATTTCAAAACATAAATACTATTAAAAGTACAATTAAAAAATTTAATTCAATTAAATTAGAATTGTTTAATGTATTAAATATAATATTTTTTCTAAATTATTTTTTATTAATATTAAAGGGATAGCTTACCCAAAAATGAAAATTCTGTCATTAATTACTCACCCTCATGTCGTTCCAAACCCATAAGACCTTCATTCATCTTTGGAACACAAATTACATTATTTTTGATGAAATCCGAGAGCTTTCTGACCCTCTATAGACAGCAAGGGTTCTACCACGTTCAAGGACCAGAAAGGTACAAAGATAATCAACAAAATAGTCCATGTGACATCAGTGGTTCAACCGTAATTTTATGAAGCTGCGAGAATAATTTTTGTGCGCAAAAAACAAAAATAACGACTTTATTCATCAATTCTTCTCCCCCGAGTCACCCAGGTGCCATTGTGGAGAGTACCACAATGCATGCGCGTGCTTTCCTCTGCACGTAAACAACGCAAGAGAAGAATTGTTGAATAAAGTCGTTTTTTTTTTTTTTTTTTTTGCGCACAAAACTATTCTTGTCGCTTCATAGAATTATGGTTGAACCACTAATGTCACATGGACTATTTTGTCGATGTTCTTGGTGCCTTTCTGGGCCTTGAACATGGTAGTTGCGTTGCTGTTTATGGAGTGTCAGAAAGCTCTCGGATTTCACCAAAAATATCTTAATTTGTGTTCCGAAGATGAACGAAGGCCTTACGGGTTTGGAGCGACATGAGGGTGAGTAATTAATGACAGAATTTTAATTTTTGGGTGAACTATCCCTATAATATTTTCTAGATATTTAAGAATCTTATGAATTTTTTTTTTCTAACGATAAAAGATATTGGTGTCCTAGACTGGTTTTAAAGGGGTTTAGGGTACTTATCAGCTGGCTGACCAGTTAAGACCAGCAAACCAGTTTAGGCTGGTCTTAACTGGTTTAAAAAACTGGATCATGTTGCTGCCACAGTACAAGTAAATGTGCAGTAATATTAAAAAAAATTTTGCAACAGCTTTGAGTCAGTCACGTGGATATGCAACTCAAACCTGTAGCGCAATTTGTGTGGGGAAATTTTTTGCTCGTTAAATTCATAATCACATATTTTCCTACTAACATGATGGGATTTTGCCCATAAAAATTCACAGAACAATTGTAAATGTGACCATATCTTCAGGAAAGGCAAATAATCAAATCAAATTTGGTTAAAAATATCCATCCTGGATAAACTCAGATGAGAGAAGACAAACACACATACACATACAGATGAAAGAAAGGCTTCATCATCTTCATGCAGAGAAATGACATTAATTAGACTGCAGCTGTGATGAATGAATAGTTCAGGAAGAGGAGACACAATTCACCGTTTACACAAACTTACAGCGCACACAAATAACAGAAGATGGAGAAGACAATCAGTAAGATGCAGTTTGTGTTCAGTCAAAGCACCTGCATCCTTTTATTTAATTACAGTCGTGTGATGCTAGACTAGCAGCCACAAAACTGCAGATGGTACGGCAGCGGCTGATGCCATGGTTACCCTTGGAAAAGCAAGTCTGTCAATATGAAATTGAGGGAAAGTTCTAGGCCTAAATGATAGTTTATATTTCCAGGAAAGTCAGCATGGTGACAAGTAACTTTCTGACTCTGGTGGCACCTGGCTGAAGAAACTCAACAGTGGCCTAAGGTCATATTCAATGATGTGTGAGAGCTGGGTGAGGCTTGCTGAGGTTTGGCAGAGGCTCCTGTAGCATTTGGACCAATCAGACACACAATTTTTCATTAGATTTAACAAATCAGTTAGTCATTAAATTAACAAATAGTCACAGACCCCTCACCCAATACACATACTGGGTGCCAGTATGCCTGTGAATGACTCCAGGCCCCCGGTTACCATGACAACCAGGACACTTCAGCCAGACCAGATAAACTTTATGACCTAATGGCATGTTGAGAGTTCTCCCTCTCACCACCTTTGAACCTTAGGAAAGACATTATGCCATAAAAATGGACTCTTCTCTAATTAATTGATAGAAATACCTTTCTTTGAATGAAAACACATATCCTTCAGGTCATTGTGTATATTATTACTGTTCTTGTATATGTTCTTGTGTATTGTATACTGTTTTATGCATGCTTATGATAGATCACTAGTTAATATCACCTCACTTATACCATGTTTGGTCTCTATCAATTCGTCTTCGGATGATCTAATTGAGAGTATTATATGTTGATACCTATGCAACATATTAGTGTTCTAAGAATCTTTACTAGTTTGTATATCAACTTCTGATCCAGTTACATATGCAAATTACCATGCTTGGAGAGTCGTAAACTTTCCCTCCAAAAGATCAAGACACCATTGGCTCTTTGACACCCGAAAGGAGTGACCTCTATAGCAGATAAAGCTCTCACATCAGTGACCCACCTCTCAGTCTGCAGTTCTTTTAGATCCTAAGAGGATGCGAGTTCCTCAGCAACCCTTAAGTTTTTGCGCCAGGCCTTGCGGCCTTGACTTTCCATTCAAACAATGATCCTCGGATCTCACCAGATCTCTTTCTTAGCCGTTTTTCACTTTCTCCCTGGGAAGAAACTCCCAATCACCATCGAGTCAGGACATCTTTGGAATTCATCACTCTTCAACCCGGAAGAACGTGATCGCAAGTCCAAAACCTTGAAACCATCAAGACTTTCATCCGAGACTGCATCTGGACACTCATCAATGACCAAGGCAATGCAAGTATCGTACATTTAACTAAACGAAACAGAGGTTTAGTATAAGCTATAGACCCCATTATAAACAGCGCTGATGGTTTTACTCAGGTGGTTAACTAACTCTTTCCATAACTGCATTCTCTGGTTTCTCTAATGGCTTCATTCATCCACTTTAGCTCCCCTTTGTATGTACGCGTGAGTGTATGTTTATTCGTTTGTTTGTTTAGATTAGTTATGTGCTAGCGTTTAGTTAATAAAAGTTTTGTGCACAAATTACATGAGTTTCTGGCTCTGCCTTGCAAATTAATGTCCCTTTATGATTTTGACCCTTGCTACAAGCTCTAATGCATTAATAGGAAAGTATTTTCTGTGGCCACGGAAATATCCTTCCTTAGAGTTGATATGAACTTACACTGAATGTTCGCTGGACGAACAGATTAGCTGATGCCAATTTAATTCTGCTACAGTTATTACTGTCAGCCGATATAAATAATTGTAATTAATCATAATTAATTGTAATTATTTATATACATTTCCCTTTTGAGCTGATTTGTTACACTCCGGTCCGTTCGTGAATAAGAATCAGGAGGACATCACACCATTATAAGCAGAACTGAGGACAATACGCTGGCAGCACACCACGCTTTAACTATACTACATATTAGCCATGCCAGGTGGACCTCATGAAACCTAGTGTCTTTGTCCTCTAGCTTTGAGAGTATTTATAAGGTAGTGATAAAATTAACATGTTACAGCTACAAAAAATGTATATACAAATATGTACAGTTTTGTTGTAAATGCACTACATTTAAAAGCTTGGGGTAAGAAAGTTTTTTGTTGTTGTTGAAAGAAATGTATATTTTATTAAGAAAGGATGCATTAAATTGACCAAAAGTGATATTTATGCTACAAATAAATGCACTTTTTAAATTCATTAAAGAAACCTAAAAAAGTATCATGGTTTCCACAAGTACATTAAGCAAAAAAAAGTCAACATTGATAATAATACATTTTTCTAGAGCAGCAAATCAGCAGAGTGATTTCTGAAGGATCATGAAATTCAGCTTTCCCATCAGTGGAATAAATTACATTTTAAATCATATTAAAACAGAAAACAGTTATTTTAAATTGTAATACTATTTCACAAAATTACAGTTTTTACTGTATTTTTGATCAAATAAATGCAGCCTTGGTGAACATAAGGGACTTATTTCAAAAACATTAAACACACACACACACACTCATACATACATACAGTCAAACCAAAAATTATCCAGACACTATCATTTTTGATATTTTTTTACTAGTGGGTGCAGGACACTATAGTTCATTTATGTAAGTGAGGATTGCAAAATAAAGTAAACTGTGACATATTATACACAAAAATTCTTCATACAGTGAACTACCAGTAAAATTGATAAAAATCTGGGACCAAAAATTTGATTTGAAACTTACCATGTTTTGTTACATGCCTTTCTATCAAAGTTATCTGACATTATCAAGATGAATTTGTTTTACTTTTTTACACAGTTTAACTCTTAAGTTCTTGTCATATTTTATTACCATTTTCTAAATTATAACAAATAAACTGTGATAATGAGAAATTCTGAAAGTGTCTGAATAAATTTTGGTTTGACTGTACATTCATATACACACAAAAATGTAAATATAAATTGTCAATAAAAATACAATATATAAATAAAATAAATAAAATATAGGTATTATTGTACATTATTTAAATATTCAGTACTACCATCTGATTCTGACTAGAATAGCAACTAGCAAATTATGCTCATGGCTGTGACAACGTAAAAGCCATTGGTTATGAAAAAAGTCTGACTCAAACTTTATATTTCAAGAGGAAATAAGTTAACGCAGGAAAGAAACTGAGCTCGCCAAACAATTTCACAGGGTTTTTTAAGTACTAGAGCTAATTATAACATTTCACCCTCTATAGACAGAGAAAGAGAAAAGCAGAGAGAGGAAGTGAAAACACAGACAGGAGAATGTGCCACATCATTTGAATTCAAATTGAGCGAAAACAAATAGATGTGTACCAATCGATTTTCCCCACGAAAATCTTCCCACTCTGGTATCATTAAGTGGCAAACATGCTTACTCAGATGGCAGATATCGAACAGGCCATTCTCTGAAGTTCCCTGCTGAAGTACGTGCTAGCTCATAAATAAAACTAAACGAAAAGAGCGTGATTCAGAGACCATCTCAGCTCTCTCGCTGTCTATCCATCAGCGTCCCGGAGCTCAGGGAACAGAAATGTTCCACAGTAATCAGAGAAAAAAAGGCAGGGTTGGGAGGACAGGGTGGAAGATGGCAGAGACACATGTGGACGTTCTCTTCCCATTTAGATGGGCCGACGATATGCAGCTCTGCGCTTAGGTATGCGGGAATAACACCTCCAGCTGCTGCTGCGGCAGTCGCGCATCTGATAAGAAGCGAGCCAAGCTGAACACGGGTGAACAGCACTGCGGCGCGATAAGCCAAACAGCGCCTCGCAGATCTGATACGCAAACCCCTCGGATGATTAACCTGTGAAGGCTGACGCTAACACAACTGTGTGCTACAGCCTATAATGGGTTCAGCCTTTGATATGCACGAGAGAAAAGAGGCGAGGAACAAAGAAATCACACAAACTCTAGACAGCTAGTCTCAAGACCCCAGCAACTAGCAAGAACATACTTACTTGGCAGGAGGGAGCCTTTTTTCGGGCCACATTATGAAAAAGAGATGACATAAGCCCTTTTCTCTATTTGTAATATGAGTGACATTTGAAGGGATCCATACGGGAGTCCGCAGAGGGACACAGGAAATGCTATTAGAATTAAAAATAGATGAGGAGGGGGAGGCCAGGACACCTACACTCCATAATTCAGGGAGAGGAACAGATATTTTTCTCTATGCTCAATGAATGAGAAGAATGAGAGACAACTTTTGTGTTTACATTGTACATGGAATGACAGAACGGCAGATAGAATGATGTACTGAATGATGGACAAAGAGAACGAGAGATCGATAAATAGAACAGACAGACACATAAAAATGACAAACAGAACGACAGATAGAACAAACAACAGACAGAATGACAGAATAACAGACAGCTAGAATGAACAACAGGGAATGACAAATAGAATGATAAAGTCATAAACAGATAGAACAACAGATAAATGATAGAACGATAGAACAATAGAACGATAGATAGATGATAGAAGAATAAATAGAATGATAGAATGATAAAACAACAGATAGATAGATAGATAGATAGATAGATAGATAGATAGATAGATAGATAGATAGATAGATAGATCTAACTATCTATCTATCTATCTAGATAGAATGATAGATAGAATGATAGAACGATAGACAGATGGACAGACTGATGGATGCATCTATCTATCTAGATCTTCCATTCTGTAATTTGTTCTGTCTTTCTATTGTTCTATCTATCTTTTTAATGGCTGTGAAGTACTTTTTAACATCAATAGTATTCATTCTGAAAGTATGTGATTTTGGATGAACTCTTGAAATAAACTCTCTCCTTCTTCTCATTCACCACAATCAGTGTGGCACCAAATCCATGAATATTTGATCTTTCCCACCCCCACATTAGCACAGAAACACACACGCGTCGCACTGTGACATTCACGGAGCACCATGCATATTCTAGCTTTACCCACCCCCAAACACAATTCACTCACTCCCCCATACCCACAGAGAGAGAGGAGAGAGAGAGAGAGAGAGAGAGAGAGAGAGAGAGAGAGAGAGAGAGAGAGAGAGAGAGAGAGAGAGAGAGGAGAGAGAGACAGAGAGAGAGAGAGAGACAGAGAGAGAGAGAGAGAGAGAGAGAGAGAGAGAGATTTTATGTGCAACAGAGTAGGCTTTGTCTGATTAGCAGCCCCACACAGATAATTAGCACTCTGGTGGTGCTGTGGGCTGGGCTAATCCAGTTTCCCCCACAGCCCCCTTCTGCCTGGGAAACCAGAAAAACCCAAGCACACAAAAAAAAAAAAAAAGCAGAGAAGAAACAAAGGAACAGAAGTGCCCCAAAATCACAAATGTGTTAGGCTGGATTTGGTGAAGACGGTTGTTCGCAGCAGTGGGTGCAGGCTGGGTATGTGCCAAAGTAGAGTCTGGCAGTGCCACCCTGCCAAGGTCCCACTGCAGCTCAGAGTCTGAGGATCAGTCAGCAGGAAAGAACGGATGAGACAAGAGGCCATCTGGGGAATACACAGCTACACAATCAACAATATGAAGGGGGAAAATAAACGAATAAATAAACTATTTGCACACACAAAAAAATAACTGTCACAAAACTACTAAAAATCTAAATATCAGATTAAGTAAAAAGACAGGTCACTCATAATACATCATGCTGGTGTGAAAGCAGTTTTAATGCTGAAAACAAACTGTATTTTCTTACAAACAAGCATCCCATCAGCCCCAGGCTGCAGAGATGCTCTGGTTGTATTGCGTTCATGACCTGCATTGGTCCAGCAGACGTTCTGAAGAAGTGTGTCCCTGCGGTGCTGCTCTGGGATCAGTTAACTGTGTTAGTTAGCAGTGGTTACAAATAGAAGATGAAGAAATCTAAGCCTGCATTAGCACTCTGACCTATATGCTTCCAGTCAGCCTTCTGTAATGTATCCACTGCCTCACTTCAGCCGTGATCGACACTCGGCTGGTCTAGACTTCAGTCATAGTGCCATTAAGTGCAGATCACATTCCCACATACTGTATAAGCAGCATGACTTCACTTTCTTCTCCACACGACCAAAAATATCTTAAGCTTTAAAGGCCACTACGGCACTAATTTGCCATTTCTGTAGGTAAGGGCTTCCTGAGATTCTACTAAAAATAGATGTTATTTTCTGGGTCGTATCTGTGAAAAATGGCTGCCAATGCATTAAACATTTTAATGCATTAATTTTACATTAAATTAAATCACATTTATTAATATAACTCATATTTAAGTTAATAAATTGACAGCTACAAAAAGAGGCACTCATCACAAGGAAATTCATTCCAGCTAATTCCATCTAATAATAATTCAGCTACATTTTCCCCTGAGAATAAAAACTGATGACATTCTGACCCTAGTCGTAACATCCAATGCCATGCTTGCATACCCAAGGACATTCTGCCTCAAGAATACTTTTAAGAAAATGAGCTGTCCTGGAAAAGTAAGACTACGCATACATACACATACTATAATTATGATAAAAAGCAAAACCAATTAAGGCCAGCTTACTCTGTCTGGTAAAGAGAAAAATTAATACACTTGACGCTTTACTGTCCCTGAATCTTAAAATATGCATAAGTGTTCTTTAAATATCCCAACAATTTGCATGTGGTCACAAGCGACGCCTCACCTTTTCCTGAGACGTGCAAGTGGATTTGCTGTGTTTTAAGATAGAGCAGGTAACATGTGAATTCGCATTGTGCAGGGCTGGAGCGTGTAATAAGTTAATCCTCGTTTCCTTGGGCAGTCCTTTGTGAGAACCAACCATTCATGCACTTGTCTATAATGTTATCTACAACCTTGGGATAGTATCACAAGATGGTTTCTAAAGGTTTCATGAGTAGAGCAGGCATGGGACCAAGGGATGTTGGTTAGCATGGCCCCATTAGTACCTGCTAGATGATGACGCAACTAAACCATCTGGCTCAAAAAAAACATTTTTCTCCATGCTAATGGTGCTTTAGACCTTCTTGTACCCTTGCAGACGTGGTTGTGTCGTTCTAATCAGATGCAGAGGACGGAGGCATATACAAGTACATGCTGATTAAACTACGGGGGCAAACACGGGACGGAACCTGAGTGTAAACAGAAGCCTTTGGATTGCAGAATACCGTAATTTTAACACTTCATACATAAACACACGCACATTCTGCCACTGGTGGCAGTAACAGCCCTCAACCCAGATGATACGTCTGCCGGTGAGCCACTTCCCAGACAGCAGACATTAAAATACAACACTGGCAATGAGAAATGTACAACTTAGCTCAAAGAGCAGAATTTACACTTAAAAATGAAATGAAATGAAATTAATAAAGCCCCAAGAACAGAATTTCCAAAACACATGGCATGAAATAAAACAAATTAAGTAATTAATAAAGCCCTAGGAGCAGAATTTATAAAATACACAGCACAAAATAAAATATAACAATTAAATTAAATTAAATTAACGAAGCCCCAAGAACAGAATTTCCAAAACACACAGCATGAAATAAAATAAAACAAATTAAGTAATTAATAAAGCCCTAGGAGCAGAATTTCTAAAACACACTGCACAAAATAAAATATAACAATTAAATTAAATTAAATTAAATTAATAAAGTCTCAATAACAGAATTTCCAAAACACATGGCATGAAATAAAATAAAACAAATAAAGTAATTAATAAAGCCCTAGGAGCAGAATTTCTAAAATACACTGCACAAAATAAAATACAATTAAATTAAATTAAATTAATAAATCCCCAAGAGCAAAATTTCCAAAACACACAACACAGAAGAAAATAAATAAATAAATAAATAATATCAAGTCAACCAGTTATGACTGTTCAGAGTGAGGCTCCATCGTAAAATATCCGACCTGTATCTGATCTAGTACCACATATGGAAGTGGCCCAAGTGAGAATCTAAAAAAAAAATCAGATTTCATGTCATTTATGCTGTTCACAATGTTATGAAAAAAAAAAAAAAACAAAAAAAAAAAACAAGGGATTTGGGCCACTTTCGCCTGCAGTCTGAATGTAACCTAATATCCTACATACAGTTTTTTTCTATAAATATATACGTTGACTATCTTAGTCTAAAAAAGACTTTGCTGTTACAAAACCATACAACAAAGTTAAAATAATGTTTAGCAGCAAAGCCTGAATTAAAAACCTGGATAAAGCAGTCGCCTCACAGTACACCGGCTACCGCAGAGCCTTTTCTCTTTGTAGAGGTGTACACACTGAACTAGCTCAGCTTTCATTAGGCATAAGTCCTACTGAGAAACCATCTGTGCTTAAAACACACACATGAAACACTGAGACTGCCTACACTGCAGCTCTCTAGTGTGTGGAGATACAGAGTATGTACCAACATGTGCTCTGAGAGGCTCAGTGTGGTTTTCCACTGTGCTGCACGCATGCAGCGCTGAATGTGTGGTGCATGGCATGCCCATATGTTGAGCGTGAGGGCCCACGGAGCTCAAAAGAACACGAGCAGATCAATAGTTGCGCTTTTAAAGGTTTTGATGAGATATGCCTCTTAAACAGCTGAATGATTCATTAGTGAGTCAGCACACTATACATCCTGTGTGCTGCAGATTCTGGGGCGAGACTACTGCAGGAAAACAGCTGACAGATGGTACAAGCAAAAATTACTTCAATAAAGCAAACCTTTCTGCAATTACATGACCTAGTCTGGTAGACTGCATCAATGTAAGAGCAGGAAGAGGTTTAGAGAATTCAAACAACCCCGTAATACATCAGAATCCTCATTTTAAGATGATAATAAGCAGCTAAATGCTATAGAGGATCATCTGCAAGATATGGAAGTGGAGAGATGTGTGATTTTTGGGTCAAATCATGTCACGGTACCGTAGGGGCATGAGATATATTGGTACCATATTAGTTAACATCATGAACACTGTAAAAAAAAAAAAAAAAAAAAAAAATTTAAGCTGTAAATAAAACAGTATGTTTTACAAAAAATACTATTTCAGTCTTTTACTTAATACTTTATTTGTTACTTGCCATTTTTTTTTTTGCAATTATTGTGAAATTTACTAGGAACTTTTTAGCGTAGTAGAGTTTTTTTTTCTTCTTTTATTGGTACAGGCTGATATCAGTTATTTAATTGGTTTTGCTCATTAACCTAGTTATACATTTAGATATTTATTTCATTTTTTTAATTCATTTTAGATTATATTTATTTTATATTTAATTTAATTTCATTTCATTTCATTGGTTCATTCAATCTTGAAACCAGCTCATTTAGTATGAGTTATTGGCTATAACTACCATAATTATTGCTATTTGCTACAAGTTTCATATTGTTGCATCATGGTTCAAAAACTCAAGTGCCAAAAGGCACACAAAAACAATTTACAATAAGGTTCCATTTGTTAACATTAGTTAACTTGAACTAGCAATGAAAAACCCTAAACCCTTTATTAATCAAATGATAATCTGGAATACATTATTAAAATCAAACATGCCTGTTAATATAATTTAATGGACCTGAGATGTGAACTAAAAATGGGCTGTTGTATTTTTTAACTAACATTAAAACTATATTTTTCAACTAACATTAAAAAAAGATTAGTAAACAGTGTAACAACTGTATTGCTCATTGTTCATGTCAGTTAATGCATTAACTAATGTTATACTATGGGGCTGTTGAATGCTTGAATCTGACTGGCTGACGAACGTTCTAAGGTGTGCAATTATTTTCAGGGAAACGCACGGCGAACGTAGTTCCAGGCAGGTCTTGACCGCATTACATGACCATATCACTTCGCCAAATTATTTGAGTTATTTCAAAGGTCCTTACAGCAAAAGAACCATAACCCACAACGACACTGGCCAAACAAAAAAATATAGAGGAAAAAAAAAGGATAAAAACGACAGATCATGTCCATGTTTTGCCACAAAATTACGTTTTATGTATGGAAAGCACACTCTCTCTCTTCCGCTCTCTCTCCCTCACAGACAGTTTGCACACACATTAACATAAGTGCTAATGTTGTTAGCGCTACTCTGACGATTTTATCAGTAACATAGTTTAACAGCTTAAAAACTACATGACTTCTCACAAGCGAGGTAACAACAATGGCGCTGTTCGTGAAGAAAATGAACAAAGTTTCACTATAACTAGAGACATTGCTGCCGAACACTATTGAGAGATGCACAGACTCACAGAGGTATTCTCTTTCTCTCTCTCTCTCTCTCTCATAACTTAGTAATTAACTGCATTAGTCTACTATCAACAGCTCAAGCCTCCGTTACTAGGTTTAAAATGACGTTTTGGAATTAGCAACGGAGGCATTGGATGAGATGCAGAAGAAATAATCACTCACAATTGCGATTTAAGTAGAAAAACCAGACGAATGCCTAGAAATATATCATCTGATCGATGTCTTGAGGTGTGGCAACCGTAGTATAAGCGGAATAATTGACTTCGGTCCGTTGAATTAATAGAAAAATAATGCACACCCGAGGTGTAACGGCCACTCATCATCACCTCGGGTGTGCATTATTTTTCTAATAATTCAACGGCCCGTCGTCAATTATTCCTTACTTAACTAATGGGCCCTTACTATAATGTGCTATCAACTTCTTAACTGACAAACCCACAACAGTGATAAACATCATGTGTCTAATATGCGAATAGCGAATGATCATGATGCAAATGAGCAGAGACGTTCTGCCTCCACAACGCTCATGAAATGTTGATGTTGATATTCTCAAAGCCCTTATGTGCGCAGACAGCTTGATTAGGGAGCTGGAGAGAAACAGGCTGGTCAGGATGTCAATAATGGGGAGGGATTGGCTGCTAACCGAGCATCATGGGATACCAGAACTGGCTAGCAGTTGTGCAATCATATAGAAGCTGCAGGGAGGGGGAAGTCCTGCGGAGGAGACTGCGTGTGTATGTCTCAGGGGGTGATATAAAAGCTGGCAGTAGATGAGATGTGAAAAGAGGAAGTGTGAGGACAGATTAACATGCACCGGCTGGAGTCACACTGAAGGAATGGAGAATACGGAAGCCCAGCGGTTTCTCATCAAAGGCTCCAACTGTCTCTCACGCTCTCATCTTTCTCTCCCCTTAGGCTTAGGGAAAACTGCGAGCGCCCTGATTCAGGCCCTCATGCCAACCAATCAGCAATATCCTGCTTGTTTCCACATGAAGAAAAAAAAAAAATCCCTCATCGTCTCACATTAATTTCCCATCCTCTCCATTTTTGTTTTTCCAAAAAGTGTGTACGAAATGCATGCTTATTGTTGTATCATTCTGGGTTTTTAAGTGATTATGCATGTCTACAACCTAAAAATATCATAATTATCAAATTATTCATATCAAATATAACAAGAGTGAATGTGCATATGTGAATGATGGGTTGGTGTTTGGCTGATAAGGAAGAGAATTATTTATATACTATTATTCCATTCATTAATATTTTGAATTTGACATTTTTTCAGTTTTCATTTTAAAGTTCATTTTTAGCATTTTAAAATGGAGGCAAAGTCAGGTTTCTCTGTGCACTTCCTGTAGGAACTCTTGGTTCCAAAAATCACCGTTTGGAGAAAAACAAATCCTCATTCAAACACATAAGCAATCCAATTCCAATAAGTGACACATCTTCAGATATGCGAAAAGCCTCCAAATCCTTTAAAAAGCCAGTGTGCGGCTCATTCAGACATATCTTCCACACAAAGACTCTTAAAAGACACAACAAACAAGAATCAAGGCATAATGCTGCCATCCTCACTCATCAGACACCCACCGCCGCTCGATTCATCTGGAGAATAAGAGCAGAGATTGACAGCATGCTGTTGAGACTGAATGCTTTGTGAAGCCCTGAGCATTCGCTTACTATTCTCAAGTGATCTATCTTTAGCTCCTCTTTATCCTTTATTAGCATCCCATGAGAATGCAGAATGCATGTACATTGTATAGGAAGGGCTGATTTCCACTTGGCCAGAGCAGGGTGGGAGGGCATCAATTATTCCAGAAGTCCAAGTCAGTCCAGCGGCTCTACACACCTCTCAATAAAACATTGATTCAAGTGAGAAGAAAGCTTTTTGTCAAGTGACTTTTCTGGCTTCAGCATAGCTTCAGGCTTCCAAGATCAAAAAAGAGAATCCTCCTCAAGCCATTCTGAGAACGATGGTCAAAACAGGTGTGAAAGGAGGATAGGAATGGACCTTAGTTAGGGTAGACGCCACATTGAATTTTACACGGAAGAAAACGAGGCTGTGAAGGACAGACTTTAGAAAGACGTGCTGTATAATACTCTTATATAATATTTATTTTTCAAAACTTTCAAAACTGTTTTATACAGATTTTGTCTACTGAAAATTCTTTCGGAAAGATGTTTCATCAGCTGAACAATTGGTATGTTGTTAAACAACAGTAAGATCTATTGAACACACTGTATTTCTGTCCCTCACAGTCTCGATTTCATTCCTGTCAGAAATTAAATATGGTGCTACTGAGACTAAGGTCTATTGAGGGAGAAAAGCTGAAAGTGAAGATGAGCTTCCACAAAGACAAATTGCTATTCATGCTGGGATCCTCCAGCGTCCTGATTGGCTGTAAGAGTGTAAATCAGTGGTTATCAACATTTTTTAGCCCAATGGCCACCTATACAGTATCTAGGTCACTTATCACCCTTCACCAAATAAAATGTAGGCTGAATATTAATGTTATATATATATTATTATTCTGTTAATAATATTTCTATTGATAATTATTACAATATAAAAAAAAAACATGCCCGGTAATGGATAAATGTCCAATACTACAATGCAAGATTATTTTATCTAAACATATGAAAAATGAAACACTAGAAACTAAAATTAATTGTTGAATTTAGGCATATGAAACATGTTCATTCATTTTTAGATACACTGAAGAGTACATTTCACAGTCTTATTAAATTATTAATGTGTATATATATGAATTTTAAGTGAGCATTAGATGATGGCAATGGTCATTCAAATGTAAAAATAAGGAAAATGCAGATGTACAATTAAATGCACAACATCAGCCAACAAAAACAAATCTTGAACCACTAAGATACATTGTGCATCTCTAACATGTATTTGCCAAACTTCTCTGTCTCCTCTTAACAGGATTCTGTTTTTATCTCTCTCTTCTCTTGACATTATTAAACATCTCTCCTCTTCACTCTCCTCAGTGAAGGGCCGTAATAAATGCTAATATCCCTCATTATTCATGCTGCATCCTTTGGCCAGGGAGACCCTGCAAATCAATTCTGTCAGCCGCAACTAGACAGGCAAAATGTAATCATGTTGTTTGCGGAGGAAATTAAAACAACTGGGCTTGACCTTTTCTTTGTCTCTCTTAGTCAGTTGATTTTAGACTGAATGAGGGAAGGCAGGAACAGACACATGTTTTGTGACCTAAGAAAAATAATGCTTCTTGTTGAACTCGTACCTCCATTCCCTTACAAATGAGGCGCGCTGGTCTATGAAGGTCTGCTTAGCGTTAACCACCACATGCCATGACAAATCACCAAATGTACCAAGAGTTCAGGTGGTTTGTGCGTCACTGATATAGCACTGACATTGACTTCATGACTGAAGATATATTACACAATAATACAGATATATTTTAAGTGTTTTTCTTTTTTTTAACCATTTCAAAGAAATGTATACAATTATTTATTTCTGTGATGGCAAAGCTGAATTTTCTGCAGCCATTACTCCAGTCTTCAGTGTCACATGATCCTTCAGAAATCATTCTAATATGCTGATTTGATGCTCAAGAAACATTATTATCATCAATGTTCTTCTTATTATTAAAAGTATTATGCTGCTTAATATTTTTTGTGGAAACCGTAATACTTTTTTCTAAGGAATCTTTGATAAATAGAAAGTACAAAAGAACAGCAATTATTTGAAATAAAAATCTTAGAAAAAATTATTTGAACATAAATGTGTTTACGGTGACATCTGATCAATTTAATGCAACCTTGCTCAATAAAGATATTAATTTCCTTAAAATAATCTTTCTGACCTCAAACTTTTGAACAATAGCAAAATATCTCTAATACAACAGAAGAAATACATATAGCATGTCACAATGCAGGACACCGCTGGACCAATGCTTGTCAACTACCCCACTGAGAAAATGGTGTGACTGATATGACAACAGGATAGAGCAGGTATTTTGAGTTACACACACACACACACACTTATGCAACTGGCTATTGATGTTTGCATTAGTGGACTCATGTACCTGGTTTGTGTTGGTGTTTGAGGGCAGAGGGTTGGATACCATTGGTCCAAAAATGTCTAAGTCGTCACTGATTGGAGCTGCACTGCTTGTCCCTGCCCCGCTGCTGGCAGAGCTGGCTGTGGGTGCATCTGAGCGAGAGAGAACCAAATGTCATTACAGACATGGACATTACAGACAAAGTGTCAAATGCCTTAAATAGAGTAACAGTCACTGTGGATTTTTATTGGTTTCACACCAAAGTTAAACAAATACAGTGACCAGAAAGAGTTTAGAGTCACACTAAAATACATACACGTCATTGCCTTACATAACATTATAAAAAAAGCACACTTTTAGGAAAACACTGATCAATTTAACAGCAAGGCATCACAAGCAGAACCACTGTTTTTTATGCACTGGTCAATATGAAGATTTTTGTCTATTTTGCTTCCATAACATGTCTTCTTTCAGACTTGTTTACTGTGGATGTTTTGTCTTCTATCCACATTTAATTTCATTCATATTTATTTTATTACACTATCTATTTGCGACTGTAGATTGCAATTACGATACATAGATTTAATGTCCGTTTTCTCAAAACAACAATTTTCTCATGCATTAAAACAAGAAATCTCCACTTCAGTAGTACTTACATAAACCAAACATTTTCCCCTATCTATATTCTGAAGAATATAGATATATTCAGAGGGTTTTGTGTTCTGTACATTTATAAAAAAAAAAAAAAATAAAATAGTGCATATTTAATTAGATAATGCATCATTTGCATATTTCAATATAACATTTCAGAATGCCTGTAATACAAAATAATTGTTTTCATGTACTGTGAATACTCAACTTGTGAAAGTGTGGAGATACGTATTAGTTAAAAATGTTACTATTTTGACCTACAGTGTCTTGCCTTAAATAATAAAATACTACATATACTGCTCAAAATGAAGACAAACTATCTATGGTTGTCAAACTAAATGTCCATATTTTATGTGATTACTCTTCTAGGACACCTATTTCGCAGACCAGTAGGTTTTACGTCAAAAATAGCCAAGAAATGAAAGTTTCATTTGTTTGCGGTGTCCAAGTACTTTTCGGGGCCACTACATTTATCTATTCTGAGCCAATGAAGTCAGATGTCAGAGACACAGCGGCCGTACAGACTCTTTACATAACAATTCAGACGCATCTGTGACTCATTGACTCAGCAGTGATGACCAATGCCAGGCTAAACCTGCTCGCATGAGTCTTTGTCTCTGTAGAGAGAAATAAAGGAGTGTTCATCTGGCAGCGGCCCACACCGCCTGCTCAGCTTGCTTTTCCCATTCCCGCTACCTATCGACTCCATCCAAGAGAGCAGGAAATCTAATCACACTCCGCACACGCCTCCGCCAACGTTGGAGAAAAAGCGCCCGCTCGCCTCCGACGCTAGCCTGCCGCTCAGATGCACTCTCTCATTCCATTAAAGTCAAAGACTCCATCAGAGCCCTGCCTGTGTTCACACGTTACAGTGCGCAGAGTCAGGAGCCGCTGCCATCTTTTTATGACTGATAAAATCCATGAAAATAAAAGAGCTCAAAGTAATATAACTGGAGCGAATAGCAACGGGAGTGGGGAAGAGGAGAGATGCGATGCTTGATGAGCTGGGGGTGTGACTGGAAGGAGAATAGGAAGAGGAAATTAGAGAACCCACATACAGTGTGATGTGCAAAAGAGCGTAGCATCTGGAAAGCACTGCACTCTATTTCAAAGGCCTTATGTGTGCACAAACATCTGATATGCTTAAAGAGCGCCTTTACATGCTGTCTAAATCAGTGGTTTTCATCTGATGATGGAATTTGGGTCTATTTTGATAGGCTCACGAATAGTAAGGAAAAATTAACCTAAATGCAAGAATAAAAACAAGAATGAAGAGATATGAAAAGGATGAATGGGCTGAGCGTCTAATCGAACTTCAGTATTTTTTGCACAAATTCATATGAAACTCGGTGGAAAGGTAGTCAAATTAGGCAATGTCAACATGGATAGGTTGAATGACATGCCTATATACACAAAGACTTTTGTAATGTTAAAATTGCAATATAATAAAAATGTAGCAACAGATCTTTTCTTCCATATTGTTACTTACATCAGAGTGTAACCGATTAGTGAAAAAAGTAAGGGGGAGACTTGGTTCTATCTATTGATTGTATCTATCGATTGTTGTTGATTGGATCAAGGCAGATTTGAATGCGAGCTTGCAATCAATTTTAACAAATGGCAGGATTTATGAAGATGAAATGATTGGAGAAGTCTGACATAAGTCACCAGAAATAAGTCTTTTGATTCACTTAAATATCAAGATGACATTTTGTCCAGCTGAGAGCTATTGATCTGAATCATTCCAGACTTTCAAACACATCAGCTCAATGTTTCTCTTTTTTAAAGCATTTGAAGGAAAACTGCAGATGAGTAAAAACCTCTATTATATTATACTGCATTAAATATGCAAATTAAATGAGATTAGATGCAATGTAGGCCACATTTACACCTGGTACTACCAGATTTTAAGTGTTCATGGCAAACACAGGTGTAAATGGGGTCCAACACATTTTCTGATCAGTTCTAAACCATATTTGGGGTTGAAATGGTTTATCAAAAAAGGAGACAAAAAAAAAAAAAAAAATATAGGGCAGAACTTCTATCCATTGATTGTCAATAGGATGGAGGCAGATTTGAATGTAACCTTGGACCTTGCAGTCAACTATAAGTAATGGACAAGGTTTAAGTATAATGATAAAATAACAATAACAAATGTATGCAGTCATGAATAGTTCCCTTTAAAAAAAAAAAAAATCCAAGTGTCAATACCAGATTTAAAACAGTTCTGAAACAAATATCCTGCGATGGATGTTAACATCAAGTTTAAACAGAACCAAATACATATTTAACAGACAGAATGCAAATGTATTGATATATTGTTGATTAATTGTGATTCATTTGATTAATCAAGCATATAATGGAAGTAATTTGATCTATTTTTAAAATCAACAGCCACATCGACAGAAAGAGAGAAAAAAAATGTTGGTTGTCTGAACACAGTGGTAGAGACTTTAGCTGGTATAGAAGGGTGAGAAGAGATGCTGGGGACTTGAGCAAAAACACATCAATAGCCTCTCTTCATCAGCACTGACCCTTACTGCCCCCCAGCTGAAGACGTTCATCTAAACACTCTAACCTCCTTGCCTAGTACACAAACATTTGTAGAAATTTATATATTCTCACCCAATCTCTGTCTCTCTCACTCATCATAACAGACTACTTGGTAGCAGATCGAGATTGAGAGAGTGAGAAATATCGAATAAGAGAGAGAGAGAGGGTGATAAAACAAGACAGAGCGACAAAGGAAAGCTCCATGGCAGCAAATAGAAACTTTCATTTCCCAGAAAGTAATATGACATCAATTGTGTTTGGTCATTTCAAGGGCTCCAGTTTCCGGCCTGATCAATACCGCCAGGACTGAACTAGCAGTGTGCTTCCCTGAACCTTCATCCAGACAGTAATAACAGTCAGTATGCTCCCCTATCCGAGCCTTAACACAGACTTTAAAACATGTCGCTTTGGTGTACAGCAACACGTTGTCTTGGAACTGTTCTTTGAGTACTTGCTGGACTAGTAAAAAAATAAATAAATAAATAAAAAGCGAAAGAGAGAAAGATACAAGATACGGGGGGGGGGATATATATATATATATATATATATATATGGATATATATTTACTGAGTAATCCACTATTTTGTAGAGGGGGGGTCACCTGAGATTCAGAGTCGAATTACAAGGGGGTAAAAATGACTTCAGAAAGATGGCAGCATCATATTATTTTTACAGAGATTGGTAGGTCTATTAGTAAAATCTGTTGACTTAAGCAATTTTTGTTGCATTATGTGCCAATGGTGACCATTCAAAAATGGTGAAAGAACACTTTAAGTTTTTTCTCCAAAGTTTACATGCCTGTAACTCAAGAAGTATTAAAGATATCTTAATGCCCTTTCAGATGTTGGGTCTTAAACTTTCCTTTTGGCATCTTCATTTTCAAGGCCCTGTATGGTTTGGTTTGGCTCAATATGGCTCCAGGAGCAAATCATTAAATTGTACACATTTTCAGTGATCAAAAACCAAATGTGGGTTACTTTGCATAAATATAATACTACTTTTCTTTTAAAGAGGAATGTCTAAAAAATAACTAATGTTGAAACTAGAAATGTATCGCATTTCCTTCTGTCAAAACAACTGCATTGAACGTACCTGTCTGAGTGCCATAAATATTCTTTTCCAAAGTTCACTATTGGCACCGACATTAAACACTTTGGGGTCATCAAGAATTTTTTTTGAAAGAAATTAATTATTTTATTGACAAAGGATGCATTTAATTAAATACTTTTTAAAATATATTAAAACAGAAAATGGTTATTTTAAACTGAAATAATATTTCACAATATTACTGTTTTTACTGTGTTTTTGATCAAATAAATGCAGCCTTAATGAGCATAAGAAACTTCTTAAAAAAACAAAAAATACCAAGCTGTTACATTTAAAGGGGTCCTATTATGCTTTTTCACTTTTTGAATTTTAGTCAGTGTGTAGTGTGCATGTTTGGGCATAAAAAAGATCTACAAAGTTACAAATCTCAAAGTCCACTCCAAAGGGAGATATTTCGTTTTTAAAAACTCCCTTTTCAAGAACTACAACGAACGGCTCGTTTGGACTACAAAGTTGTTTTCCTGTATTTGTGACATCACAAATTGGCCCATTAGAATATCATTAAAATAAATCCCACCTCCGGAAATTCTAATGCACGTTTCAAAATCAAAACCCAGTGCGGGTGTTTTTATATCACTGTATTTCTGAAGGAAACCGACTGTCTTCAGAAAATGTTGGATGTCATTTTCATTTCATCTTGCATGTAATGTCTGATAAAGCAGCGTTTGTGAGCGGAGCTCTGCTTTGTGTGCAGCGTTACCAGGGAAACCTCGCTCTCTCCCGCTCCAACAGCGCCTCCCGCTGGCAGAGAATGAATTTGCTTTTAGTCATTCTGCCTTGCTTTTCACCAATCATAATGCACTGGGACAGCTAACCAATCACAACACATTACGTTTTTTGGAAGACGGGCCTTCATCAAACCCGGAACTAATCGAGCCGTCTGTGCCAGGCTGGGGAGAACGGTATTGTAATAATGTAAATTATGTGAAAAATGATGCGTTTTTCGAACCACCAAGCATGAGAGCATGTTCTAGTACACCCCTAAAACGAAATCAAGACTTTGTAAAAGAGCATAATAGGACCCCTTTAATATTATTTTATTGTGCATTTTTACTATTTTTGCTGCGGCGCCCCCAGCACCCCTACTTCCCGCACGCCAGTTCATAATTATATATTAATGGGAAAACAAGCCAAATATCATGTTGAATTCATCAATGGCATCAGCTATAGTCAATATCTCTGTACTGATTTGTGTGTAAAATTCCATCTGATTAGTCAATGACACAAAATTGTGCTTCCAATTCCACTACCTCCCACCAATTAAAATTTTTTTTTTGTGTAAAATGGCCTTGAATTCTTTGGGTTCCAGCCTATCTTAGACAAATCAGATTCCCTGATCGGCAATGAGATAAGTAATCAATTATTCATGTCTTACCAAGGCCTAACAGGTCGATGGCGGGCTCTGCACTCTTCTTAGGACTGATTCTGGAATCTGTCTGGTTGTCCTCTCTTTTCTGGGATGAAGGGAGACAAAAAAGAAAGAAAGGAGAGAGTGTTAGTGAGAAGCATTTCTGGAATCACAATTCTGAATGCGACCATCAGCGTAATAGGCCATCAGTTGTTGTCCTGATTCAAATGTTGTTCTTCACAAAAAACAGCCTTCAAATGCTATGTATACATAGCTTCTGTGTTTTATCTTTACTAGTCGGGCACTTTGACGGCTCTGAACATCCTGTGCTGCAAATTGTATGAATAGATAATGCAACGGTGCCAAAATAGCTAGCTTGCTCTATTTGTTCACAGCCTGACTGACACCCGACTGCAACTCACAGGTCTTGACTGACCATGCCACTTTGGAGATGCAGTTCAAAGGCGCTCTTGAGGCCTGTGATTTGTGACGGGCAGAAAGAAGCATCTTGGGCTGAGAAGACGAACCGTAATCCGGTCTGAACGGCCAATCGATGGGCTCTGGGTTAAAGCCTGGATCAAAGCCAGACGGAGGCCTTTTAAAACCTCATTCTACACAAAAAACACTCACATATATACACAAAAACACACAAGCAAACTCAAGAGGACAGCACTGGGTTGCGTTTTTCTCAAAAAGACTGTGAAGACAAAAGGTAACAAAAGGGCAAAACGCATTGGTACAAACACAAACCCAGCCAGACTGTATACTGTCAAATCTGAATAAAACCACCAGTGTCTGACATCTGCCTTATTAGCACAATAAAAGAGAATGATAAATGCGAATTTGTCTAGATGTGTCACTTAACGTCATCATTGCGCAATTGTTCTTGGTAAAAGATTGGATTTGAGCGATTGAAAAATGGGAAATAACTGACACAAGCACTCTAATAAGCATCTGCAGGCAGGGTTTGTGGTGAAGTGTCAAGCCAGGTGCATTGTGGGTAGAGGATTAAATGGGAAAAAGAAATTTGCTGCTCTCCAGTGAGCTTGAGACTCGGGTCCATTCAACTGTTGGGTAAAAAAATAAATAGTTGCCTAATGAAAAAACGCTTGTAGTGATTCCAAAGCCGTCAAATGCAGTTTCTGATGAGAAATTACATTGATCGTTCGTAATTTTACTAGCTCCCGAATTATGAAAGCTATCAGAAGGGTGTTTTATACATCACTGGGCCCTAAGCTCTTGAGAAAAGGTTGGAAATTGAATTAAAGTGAATTGAATCTTAATCTTTTAGCGATGAAAAGCTTCTCCAGCCTTGCATGTCAGCTTTTGTGTACAAGGCCAAGTCTTTCACTTGTGACCTTTTTTATTATAGTACACAAGCAGAGACACACATAGGCAGGAATGTGATGTACATCTGCTCTTCGCAAAAAAAAAAAAAATATGCACAACTTTTATTCGCCTCTATGATTGAAATCCATAATCTTAAAATGGTTGGCTTTGGTTGAATTATGTATGAATTGAGGGCTTAGGTGCGCTACTATTTGTTGACTTTGACACGCACACTTTGAAGACGACTTCGAAGACGAAAACCTTCAAGAATGTATTTGTGCTTCAAATGATGGAAACACGACAGGCTGAGACAAACAAACAAAAACATTCACAAGACAAATAAACTGAAATACAAAGGCATATGGCACACACATCACACCTTGTAAAACAGGGATATTCAACTTTGGGAAGATCATGGGCCACACAGCAAGAGTCCCTTAAGCCTCAAGGGACGAATTTAATTTTTAAAGTCTTTTATATTTATGAGGTGAGCAGGTCAAATGAATTTAATTATTTAAACCCAAAATATTAAAAATAATAATAAAAAACATACAAAATACTACTATGCTACTAAACTGAAATGTAAATATAAAAACATAATGAAAATGCAAAATAAAAAAGCAAATATTAATCATTTAAATACATTATTATTAATATTTTGATATTTAATAATATTTAAAGCTATAATAATATATAAATAATACTAACATAACACTAGCAAGGTTTCCATCCAAGGATTTTTTTGTGAAAAAATATTTAGCGCTTCAAAACTTTTACCGATATAGCTGATGGAAATGCCATTTATTGATCAAATTTCTCGTGTCAACAAAATCTTTTTCCGTTTAACTTTAGCGCATCAATTCTATATCGATACTTACAAATGCCGCAAAAATTTGTGTCGAGAAAAGGGGTTTTAACACAAATAAATGTGTTGTCACATGACAGAATTAGCCTACAGGCAGCGTCCGTGTTCGTGTTGCGCACGTTAAAGCATCGTCTCCCAGTAGTTCAAAAGCGCATTATATCATATTCATATTATTAAATTGGCGAGTTAACTCTCGAACATACATATCTTAATTTGATGTTCCTTTATACGTTGCAAGTAAAAATGTTCTTATTTTGTTCTGAAGATCTTGTTGGACATTGGAACGATAAGTACAACATTTTAAATTAATTAGTTTTGGCTTGTTAGTAGCTTCTTATATTTTTATTCTTGTTTTGTTCTGAGTAATGTTCTACCGTTAAATTTAAAGGATTTGTTCTGAAATGAGGGGAAATAAAATAGCATGTTTTTTTTCAATCTGTTTGGCTGACTGTGTTTTATTATGACAATGAACAGGCTGCGTTGTCGAGTTAGTAATGCTTAACTGCGCGCGGGAGGCGCCGGCATGATCACTTGATTTTTTTTTTTTCCTTATAAAAGTGGAAACAACTTACAATAGGCTACTCCTTCATTTGTGGTCATATAAGAGTAAGAAATTATTCAAAACTATTCTAAATATTTATTTTATTTGTGTACATTCACAATAAAAATAAAGGAAACAAACAGGATGCTGCTTTCTCAAGAGCGCATCACAAAAATAAAATGAAATTCTGCATATAGGCTGCTAATTGTTGCACAGTTTTTTTTCTTCTTTTGTTTTGTTAATTCATTAATTATTTAGACAAATATATTTCGCATATAGGCCTATTTATTTCTTTTATATATAGCTTTATTAAGTTCTTCTCTGTTCGCAGAAGCGCTGCAGGTGCGTGACGTGCATATGAATCTCACGTTCAGTTGTTTATGGTGCTTTTTGCATGTATAAAATTAATCCCTGGAAAACAAATTTAGGCATTTTTAATGGGTCACAGCCACGTATCAATTCAAATTTCATTTAATTGTAATTTAACAATCTTTTCGGTTAATGGTTAATAATGGCTTAACGACCATCGGTTGTCGGTTAGGCTATAGGAGAAATAAAATAACCAAAATGAACATTCCTATTTCCTAATAAAAGTTAATGAGAAAAATAATAATACAGCTGCTCGTTTATGATTATTGCTTGATGATCAAGTATCTAAATAGTCTAGCCTATAACAAAGTACAAAAAAAAAAAAAAACTCATGACACTTGTTAATAAAAATAATTTTATGTAGGCCTATACAATTTAATATAGGCTATATAATTAAGTTTTGTTTCAAATGGATGAAGAACAGGCTACTAGCCATATACACAATATAGGTGAAATTATGTATGCTCAGGGGCAAACTGTTTTTGCGATACACCAAAACTTCGACAATTCGTTTTTTTTTAGGGATGACATCATCATGCATATCATTTTATCGGTAAAAGGCCAGTTGGATGGAAACTTGGCTACTGATGCACAATTTAATGAGTAGGCTAGTCTAATCTTTTCTTCTATACTCCTCCAACACCTCTTTCAGTCTATCTCATCCTACTATGCTACTAAACCTCAGCCTCCATCATTCTCGAAAGCTGTTCAGTGAATGGGTGTGAAATTGCTTGAACTGTGGCGTTCTGTCTCTGGGGCCTCTCCAATCAAGGTCATTTCTAATTCATGAATACTTCCCTTTGATGGAAGAATAATTCCATTTGGGTCACATTCCCTCACACTCAACGCGGCCTCGCAATGCAAACAGGATCAGAGGGAGATGCTCGTGTGCGCTCAGGCGCTATGAACAGGTACACTCGTTTTGCACTTCATTCTGGACTGATGCAAAACTGAACACACTCACAACTTCATGCATTCCAGCTATGAATATCAGAGAGGAAGATATGAGTCTGTCACCTGTTTTGTATTCATTAATGGACTGTTGTTATTTTTGAAGATGCTGAAAGACCAAGAAATGATCAATGTAGTTTTTTTTTTTTTTTTTTTAAATGTGGAAAGGTGATTATCAAGGAGGCAGACATATAAAAGACTCAAACCAAATCAAGCTGAACACAACCAACACTGAAAAATATAGCAAAATGGAAAAAATATAGTATAAAAAATAAATTTGAAAAAGTAAATAAAAAAAGCAGAGCAAAATAATGAAATAAGGTCAAATAAAATAAAATAAGATAAAATACAAATAAAGTAAACGAAAAGTAAAGTTAAAAATAAAGAATGAAACAATACAATGTATTAAAAATAAAATAAAATAAAATAAATTAAAAAAAAAAAAAAAAAGTGTTTCACAAGAAAACACAAACAAAGACAGCTTTTGGGTCCAAAAAAAACAAAACAATACAGCACATAGTGTACACAACATACTGTAAACAAACAAAATACCTACATAGCATTTTCTTGTCTGTGAAATAAAAAAAGGAAAAAACTAATTAAAATCAAGACTACAAATGATTAGAAGATAAAATAAAAAAAAGAAATGTGGAGGGTATCTGGTATCTTAAGGAGGAAAAGAAGAGGTGTTGTTTTTCTCTCTTTCTGCAGCACAGAAATAATGAGAGTGGAAGGAAACTCTCTGCTGAAAGTACAGTGTGTTCTTGAGCTTATGAGTGGGCACATGCCACTACCAGTAGCACAGTTCCTTTACACACTCACAGACCAGGAACAAAGCCCTCACTCCACAGAGGCATTAATTATTAGTGAAACCATAACGTGAAAAAGAAAGACAGGTGAGAAAAACTACCGGAAGTGCTCTGAAGGCTTGACAGACTAGTTCCCATTGACACACACAATAACAAATAACAAGCCTACCTATTGATGTAATCCAAAACTATTTAATATATTATATTATAACAATTAGTTCCAAACTTCTAATCTGACTGACCAAGCAGCATTATGGGCTTTAGTCGGCAAAAACTAAAGGTGGATGTAATAAATTAAACCCCTGTTACAGAATATGATAAGCAGTCAAACTCATTCAGTTTCCAGTAATTAAAGCAGCACAAACCTCAGCCAGCGGTTAATGGAAGCATGGCAACATCTGCCAGCGTATGCACAGAATGAAGAGACTCAGGCCTGTGCCATGGGGGGAGAAAACAAGACTCGGTTATCATTTAATATGCTTATCATTAATTATAGTTCATCATTGTGCTTATCAGGGATCTAAACTTGGGTGGCCTGAGGAGTCTTCGGCTCGTAATCAGCACAGGCATTTACATCACTGATTACTTTATTCAAATTCCACTTTAATCAGCTGTTAATCCACACTCTCTCTCAGTCTGGACTTCCTGCAGCACAAGGGCAGCACTGCAGCTCGATGCAGCTGAAGCTTGAAAACTCTGAGATACAGGACGAACAACAGACTGATGGTCAGGCCCAGACTGAACCTGGGGAGATTTTTTGCTTTTTTCTGCATCGATTTTTCAGAACACGGTCGCATATTTTAAACATCTGAGTTGTATTTGGAGTTGAGAGCAAAGTCTTTTTTTTTTTTTACTAAAAAAATAAACTATAAATAGTAAAATAAATCAAGTTTTTGTTTGTTTGTTTGTTTGTTTGTTTGTATTTAAACCAAAATATGACTTTTAGTTTTTGCATCACATCTTTTTCATTCATTGTGATTAATATAAAACAACATTTCAAATATCTTAAACATTTCTTAAAAATTATTTTTAGCTGTTTAACACTAACTAAAAGTCACTCAGGTGGGTCAAACCACAGCATACTATGACTGGATTATTTGAATAAATTATTATTTTTTTCCTTCTAAAAATACCGTCAGTCTACTGCTAATTATCTTGTGGATATAAGATATCGGTATCTGCCGTTCAAAAATATAATATGAAATATAAATATAAAATGTATAATTTATTAAAACAGTTATTTTAAATTATTAAATTAATTTTCTTTTTTTTTTAATTTTTAGTTATTCTAAATTGTAATTTTTCACAATATTACTGTTTTTACAGTATTTTTGATCAAACAAACGCAACCTTGGAGAGCATAAGAGACTTCTTTCAAAAACAAGAAAAAAAAATCTTACCAACCACAAACCTTTCAACAGTAGTGTATTTTCGGCAAAAAAATGTTTGAACAAAAATTGTTTAATTATTGACATGGTGCACTTTTTTTTTTTTTTTTTTGTCTTGCCTTCGTTAACACTGACAAATATTTTTGTTTGTCTACAAAGACAAAGTATGAAAAAAAAGCAATGAAAAAGGCACATCATAACAGTAATTATCAGATTTTTATTCAAAATATAATATTGACAAAAACAAAAAGTACTGGAAAATATCACATAAAAACTAGAAACAAATTATATATTATAATTAAATATTAACACTGGCTGAAAAATCATAGTGAGACTGGTCAAAATATTGAATAAATGAATCTGTAAGAAGCAGGGAATGTGTAGAATTTTGTGAATGACTAGCATTACAATTCAGCTTAAATCTGTGGGCCTGCTGATAGCCTGAAGCAATGGATAAGAGATGAAGCGAAAAAGATGAAGAAAACAGAGCTGTTTATGTGCTGCAAGCCCATGCAATGTATTGTGTATGTATGGATGTGTGAGCGTGCGTTTTCAAACATTTCACAGTAAACATGGCCACTGTAATCTGTATTATGTATGTGTTGGGTAGTGGGCATTTTCCAGTCGTAAGCCTTTGTTAGCATTAGATGAGATGGACAGGCATGAAAATTCAACAGATCAACAATAGATGTGTGGCTCGGGAGAGCGAACGCTGGTGTGAGGGCTCACTTCTGTGAATGATACACTGTAGGGGGCTCTGGGCCGAGCTTCTGGACCGTCACAAACTGTCAACGCACATCACACTGAAGAGAATCCGCCGCGCTGATACTTCCACGCTTGCCTGTCTACATACACACACATACACTGTGTTCCTCCCTAGACACTGTGCTTTTGTGAAAGCTACGGAAACCAACTTCGAGGGGTCAAAATCCTCAGCTGTCAGACAGAAATATTTTTTTATGGCGGCTGCACTTAATTTGTTTGACAGTCGGGCAAAAGCGTAGCAGGAAGAGGAAGGTGGTGGCAAAAAAGTAACAGTGCACAAACATTTAGAGCTATGATGGAGGAAAGCAGTGGAACAAGATATATTTGTCCCTGTATTAAAAAGTATGAAATTGTAGCAGATGTTGCATTAACCATTAGTTTTCTGCCATTTACCGAAGTTTAAAAACACTGACAGATAATTGCATCAGCTATTATGACATATAAAAAAATAAGACATCTAGTCTATTGCATTTTCCTATTTTAGAAAGTAAAATACCACAGTAAAGGATGCTAATAGGGGCAACAGAAAACAGGACAAAAAAATTGTGCCCCAACAAAAATAGATGTGAGGGAGGATTTGGGGAGAGAAATGAGAGATTCTTAGTGTAATTCATGAGATTTTGTTAAATTAGCCATTGGCTAAATCTGGTACAATACATTAATTGGAAAGTTTTTTTTTTTTTTTTTTTTCCCCAAACACATAAATAAACGGAAAAAGCCAAGAACCTGCAACACAGCACTTGGTAAAGCTAAAATATCTTGTTAAAAGTATCTCTTGTGAAATTAACACCACAAAAACTGACTTCTTAATGACTTTAGAAGAGTCTGTTTTGTCTTGTTGTCCAGTAAGAATTCTTGTAACAAGACAAATTTACATCAGAAGCAACACTGTATAAGATTTAGATTTCAGAGAATTTATCTTTAATAAAAAGTGTATTTTGTCTTTTCACTTGTTTTAACTTGCTTATACTTCAAACAAGTGAAAACAACCTGTAAGACAAAATACACTCATATTACAGATACATTCACTGAAAGCAAGTCTTAATTTCTTATGCAGTGTTGCTTCACAAGCAAATTCATCTTGTTTTAGGGATTTTTAAATATTTAAACTAAAACATATTACAAAGCTACTTAAGAATATAATTTTTGCAGTAAATGGCATATTGAAAATACCAAGCAAATATTTTACTGAACAATGACATGTAATTTGAAAACCGGGAAGATCAATTAATAATTTTTTTTTTTCTTTTTTTTTTACACTTTTCCGATCATTTGGTTTCGCGTTCAAATTTGTAAAGTCAGATTTACAGAAATGCTTGATTTTAATTTGATAAATACATATGTACTTCCACTGTAGCCTCCATTTTTTGATAGTTATAGACCTAAACAAAATGATACAGACTTAAATTATAACTGGTATAGCACAAATAAATTACACTGCATTTATACACTATGTTTTCTGAAATGTGATTTATTCCTGTGATGGCAAAGCTGAATTTTTAGCAGCCATTGCTACAGTCTTCACTGTCACATGATCCTTTAGAAAACATTCTAATATACTGATTTGCTGCTCAAGATATATTTTCCTATTATTATCAATGTTGAAAATGGTTGCATTGCTTAATATTTTTGAGTATATTATTTTTGAGTTCTAACTTTTTTTTCTGGATTCTTCTATGAATAGAACGTTCAACAGCACAGCATTGATTTGAAATAGAAATCTTTTGTAACAATGCAAAACTGTCAGTTTTGATCCATTTAATGTGTTAATGCATTTAATGTATTATTCCTTGCTGAACAAAACTATTAATTTCTTCAAAAAAAATCTAACTGACCCTAAACATTTGAACAGTAGAGTACATGACAGCTAGGTTAACTAGAAGGTTATGTGAAAGTGTAGGTTGTCCACACAAAGGCTATGACATGTCTTTTTTAAATATTGAAAATGTTCGTACTGGGTATGTCAAGAACAAATGTGCACGTATAAACGGAATGCCATACATCTATATCATTTTCGGGAAAATGAAAATAACAATGGAGCATGATGGAAAATTTACAACCCAGTCCGTCAAAGTGACGGATGATGATTATTTGTGGCACATCCTCTGAATTGCAGGTGTGTGTGTGAGTGTGTGTGTTATCACGGCCCTCCTGCTGTGTGATCTCATTCTCTAAAGGTTGCCTGCACCCTCATCTTCCCAGAAAACCCCCCGTCCTCGCTCTCTCCCTCACCTTTTACCTTGACATCACTCTGGCCTGTATATCAGCTAATGTGAATTCTGAGTGGATGGGCTGAGATGTTGAGGTTAATGATGATGCCCTCACTGCAGTATATATGAAGCTCAGTGAGGGCTGTCTGAACCCCCAGAGCCACTTCACTCGGGACCTCAAGCCTCAAGTCAATACAGTGGTTAGGCCTCAATCTCAGCACGGACACACACACACTCACTCACACAGGGTGGGAGTTACAGTCTCTCCACTCCTGGCTTCTAACCACACAGTCATTTTCACGCCTACTGGATCCTCACGCTTTCCAAATTGTTTTTGCAAAGGTCAAATGCAATGTTCAGCTCGCAGGGTCTGACGGTGTAAATGGGGAAGATGGGAGGGGGGGAGGGGAGAACAACCCTTTGGCCACAGATGAGAGAAGAAAGCTGAAGTGGTGCTCTGAAAACAGTTTTTCTTTCTCCTATCGGTTTTTTTCCTCCCACACAATGAAACAATGCGAGACAGATTCAAAGCATCCTTTTCGGCAAGTTCATTAATAATAAAAGAAATGTGAATCACCAGGCAGCAAATTACAGTTTTACAGTCTCGTATACAACCTGGATCTACAGCCACATCGCGCACAGCCGCACAGAGAAGTCTCAAACTCATAGAGGTGGCCAAATAAACAGGGAGAAATGCATAAACTGAGTTTAATAGCAATTCTGAAGGTGAATTGTGTGTGATTTCTGTGTCACTAGAAGCACCAAACGGAATTGCAAAGAAATTGTGTCCATTTTCAACTCTCCGACCACTAAAGCAGGGTAAAAATATTGATTTTATGATCAATAAATAAGTAAAAAAGAAGTACATTTAAGTGTTAAATTTGAACAACCATGATATTGATTTTTAGATTGATTTTTTATTCTATTCCTGTGCCTGAAAATGTTATTTCTCAAAAACGTGTAATGAGTGGTCAAATTTGTAGTATTCATAAGGGACGTCACAATTCTCAATTTAATATCGAACCGTTTGGTACAACATCCACGGTTTAATACGCGTTTGTGAATTGTGGTTTTTCAGTTTTGCTTTAAAATAATATCCGTGTGTTTTATTTCTCTCAGAATTGGCTGTGTGTGTGACCGTGAGTTCACGTGCTGAAACACTTCCCCGCTTATGTCGATTAGAAATGGCTTACAAATATACTTAATCCTTATGAAAATACTCAATATGGCTTGAAGAACACAGATAAACCATATATTGTCACAGGCAAGCATTTATTGTCCTTACATTTCATCATTCAAAACGTTTTAATGTTATATCTTCTTTTTATTCATTTACAGCGATTGCGATTGCGCTCAATAATGGCCAATCCATCCTATTTTGGGTAAAAATCTAAAAAAATAATACCTCTCTCAAAAGAAATGTTAAGCAGACATATAATAATCCATGCTTTTTCCAGTGTACAGAGGTTTACAGGAGTTATTTTTTGTAGCAAAAAAATGCTCTGACATGCCGAGCTATCAGAACCGAACCGAAAACCGTGGTTAAAAACCAAGGTACGTATTGAACCGTGGAATAACTGTATTGTTGCATCCCTAGTATTCATAAACCGTTAGGTGAAAAGTACACGGATGATCTACTACAGATGAGATTTCAAATTGATGGATGCCACAGAAAATGCAGTTAACCACGGCAATTGATGGCGTGGATCACATGACAAAGCCAGCATAACGAATGTATGTCCAGATTTCATTAATACTACACACATTCATACTATAAATGAATAAATTATTCAATTTTAACATTCACAAAAGTTGTTTGTCATCAAAAGCACTACCTACTCAGACAGTATGCAAATCTGTGCAAACTTATGCCACCACTGATGAATCATCATCCCAAGGGTCTGATTCACAACAAATGACTCTCATGAAATATTTATTTTTAGTGAAAAAAAGAACCATTAAAACTCATGAGTTTAAAACTCAAAACTCAACTTAAATTTGAGAAGTTACTAAATCAAAATCAAGTTATTTTGGCTTCCAGTGGTGAATCTGAACCAAATAAAATGGAAACTAAATCAAATCAAGAGCTTGGGAATGAGAATTTGAATCAAAATCAAATTGGAAAATGTGTATTGATACCCATACTTCGCCAAAAGTTGACATGTTAAATGTCTCGAAAACACAATAATGCTTTAACGCTCTTTGGGAAGTCAACATACAAATGATATATATCAGTCTCTCCACACTGACCAAGGACAGGAGAAAGCATTTCATAAAAAAAAAAAAAAAATACACAACATTAATTATAAATTAATTTATAATAATAAATTAATTTATGCAAAACACTAAAGGTTCTTGGCACAAATTTTTCATCAGGCCGTGGGTCAGGAGGGGAAGAGATTTCATTTGGCATAGCTGGTGTTATGGGAGACGACCCTATTCTAGGGTCTGCTGTGACGCAGACAGGCAGGCCACAGGCCCAGAGATCAATGCAAAACACGTTTGAGGACGCAGTCAGGCTCAGTAAATGATGGCTTATTAAAAGAATGAAATGATGGGAGATAGCAGTGGGAGGGGGTGAGAGAGACAGTGATACAATTAAAAGAAAAAAGGCTCTCAGAAGTTCTTCGCTGGCACTTTCAGATGCATTTTTTTGATGCACTTTCTCTTGAGTCGCCTCTGACTCGTTCTCCAAAACTCATTGGCTCTCGCCACATCAAAGCAATCTGCTATTTGTGTACGAGGTGCCGTTAATAGATTTGAACGCAAGTTTTATTTTGTTCTTAATAAAAATACAACCAATGTCACTTTGCATAAAGTAATTGGATTTGCCGTTTTCACAGGCCTCGGTTCCTGCCACTCAGAAGAGGATCTTTTCTGACCAAATCAGAAATCGTAACTACATGCCTTTAAGTGTGCGTTCAGACGTATTCAAATATGGCCGTGCAACATCCTAGTCAGGTTTCTAAGATCTTATCTTGCTCCCCTCGCCTCACACAAACAGACGCATAAAGGCAACAGCCGCAGTAATAAACTTTTAATTAAGACTTTTCATAAATGCTTATCTCTATCATAAAGAACTCTACACAGCTTGAGAAATCTTAGCCCTCATTTCCTCAACCAAACGCTGCAGATCTAATTATGATTCCCACATAGTGTCTCCGTGCTTTCGCTACTCCGAAACGTCGCTAATATTCCGCCTCCAGCGGCAGGTTTAGAAACGAGGCTTCAAACCCGCCAGGACAAAATGTCTTTGTGCTTCGGTTCTGCATCCAACACTTTTAAGGAACAGGGTGACTGTGTAAGTGGATGCCAGTGGATTTCATGAGAGCTCTTGTATGCTTAAAGATGCAAATGAATGTAACACAAATGCATCATACAAAAACACATTTTAGACAGAATAACCTGCGCGGGCTCCCTTGATGCCGATATATGCCGGGAAACGGTCTCGGTTAGTTTGTCGCTCTCCCGCTGCTCCAAATTCAGCCAATATTGATCAGGCTCCCTGCGGCACAGCTATCAATCAGCTGTTTGCAGGTGTGCATGCAATTGCGTGCGGTGTGAAACTAAACTGGGTCCCTGCAGGGTGACTGAGCGGATGGTGGGGGAGGGAGATATCTAGTTAAGGTGAGGAGTGTTGTTTGTCAGAGGACACTGCTCATTTAGGGCACCCTTCACTCTCTCGCTTTCGTACACGTGGCTCTTGTCGCATTAGGGCTGCCAGCAGTGGGGGCTGGAGGCAGATGCGTTGTTGAAAGGTGGAGGCAGAGATGAAGCTGGTGCTGGGGGAAAGAAGAGCCGATTTAACACTATATTAGAGGCCGTAGTAAGCAACTAGTGGATAATGGGTGCCACTGCATTGTTCAGTCTCCTGTGCATCAACAGTGTGATAGTTAAAGGGATAGTTCATCCAAAAATGAGAATTCAAAGATATTTTGAAAGCCAAAACAACATTGGACACAACTGATTGCATGGACAACAATGTTCATTTTTTAGTTTAGTTTTATTGGGTGAACAATCCCTTTAAGAACAAATGTCAATTCACACACAGATACAGAAGCAATATTTTAAACTAATCTATCCATTTCCTTACAATTAAACTTTCCATCAAAATATTAATTATATTAGGGACCAATTCTCACTATTAACTAGTTGCTTATTAGCATGCCTATTATTAACACATTGGCTGCTTATTAGAACTTACAAAGCACATATTCTGCATGACCATATTCTACATCCCTAATCCTACCCAATACCTAAATTTAACAACTACCTTACTAACTATTAATAAGCAGCAAATTAGGAGTTTATTGAGGCAAAAGTCATAGTTAATGGTTTGTTAATAGCGAGAATTGGACCTTAAAATAAAGTGTGACCGATTTTATAGTAACTGTTACCACAATAAATCTGTGCAAAATCTTGTATTAATGCTAGAGGTGATATTTCAGATAAAACCACCCGTAAGGCAAGTAAAAACTCAATTAATTATGGTAGGTTGCTTTAGATATTGGTCAGACGGTCTCTTCCTGTATAAGTGGGTGGTTCTTGGCCAAAATAAACTGCAATATGGAGCACTCAAGACTCAGAGACACTCGCAGACGCATGGATTCTCAAAGAGTGGGCGCGCAAAATGAGTTCTGAAACAGAAACTAAATATTCAATATAACAATAATGTGATTTTTCACAAATTTCAAATCCAGTTCATGATTTAAACAACAACAGCAGCCTACACGGTCTAAAATGAATCAAGAAAATGAAGACAGGCCTGTGTATGGTGTTATCTTGAGTTCGGTGTTATCATGTCTTCCTCTGATTTATGCTTCTGCAATACGCAGTGCACAGCGCGCACTGACAAGCTCTGATCTATACGTTTACTGGCTCACACATAGTTTGTTGACTAATACGCTACACTCCTTTCCAAGTCACACACTTGCTGCAGCCTCACGGGTAACATAAACACACACCAGGGGTGTAAGGCACTAGAGTAACAGTACTATATTTTGGAAAAATTAATTATTTATAGTGAATACTTTAATTTGTAAACAATTACTTTCTTCAGTGAAACACAGAAGACGACATTTTGAAGAATTTATGAACTGTTTGAATGAAACTAACTGGAATCAAATAATTAGACCTCACTGACTTATACTTTTTGGACCAAAAAAAAAAAAAAAGATATTTTTCAAAATATCTCATTTTGTGTTTCACAGAATACTGTCATACAGGTTTGGAATGACATAAGGGTGAGTAAATAATGACAGAATTTTGGTGAATCATCCCTTAAAGATTTGCTGTCAGCATCTGTGTCTGCAGTTGATAAGCACAGAAAATTATTTGAACTCAATATTGGTTTCAGCTTAACATCTGGTATAACCTAGAGCCTTTTAAAGGACACTAAGAAAACTGAGATTTAAATGGGTTCTTTACAAAGTTTGTGCATCCATGTGACTTTAATGATTTAATCAGTCTGGTAAACATTTGCTTTTAAATTTTAAACTGTTTTAAAAAATTACACATTGCCCATATTAATACATATATTACATTTTACACACTGACAAGAATACACACTCAACCTGAACTCCCAAAACCTTGATCCAAAGCCTTAGTCTTAGTCTAATACAGCTGGAATCACAAAGCATTAACAGAAATTAACAGAATTAACAGAAACCTGCATAAAATGGAGAAATGATTCGTTCTCTGGCTCTGTGCTTCTCTCACTAATGTAACATATGTGAATAAGATAAAGCCTAAAGGTGCTGCAGGGTTCTCCTGTGTTCAAAGGTTTCCTCTAAACTGCAAGTGATCCCTGTTATGGCCACTGTCTGAATATGTTACAAAACCACAGAAATCACTGTACAGTTTTGAAACTGAGCATGTGAGAGAACCTTTGTTTTATGTTTCTGAAAGAAGTCTGTTATGCTTACCAAAGCTGCATTTCATTGAACAAAAACAGTTAAAAATGTGTTCAGAGTCACATGATTCTTCCAAAATCATTCTTATATGCTGATCTGGTGCTCAAGAAACATTTCTTATTACAGTCAAAGTTGAAAACAGTTAAACCGTTGAAAGTGAGATACTTTTTCCCCTCAGAATTCTTTGATGAATCGAAGGTTCAAAAGAACAGCATTTCTTTGAAATATAAATCTTTTGAAATGTCTTTACTGTCACTTTTGATCAATTGAATGTGTTGTCGCTGAAAAAAGTATTGATTTCTTTTAAGAGAAGAAAATCCCACTGACCTCAGACCTTTGAACGGTAGTGTACCTGTTCACATCCCTAACCCTTAATATATGAACAATAATAACAATGATGTAGTAATCATCACAACAACACCACAGACTAATGTCCACAATCCAATTATTTCCCAATGGATAACGTTTGTCATTTTCTGTTGAATATTCTGATTCACTCAAATGTGTAATATTATGGAAGTTAATGTTAATGTCAGCCACTTCGCTACACTTCTGCCACTAAAATCCCTCATAAACGTCCACTCTCCAAAGACATGTCAGGAAATCAGAACGCTTATCACGCAAAGACTTTTAAAAGCCAATTGCTTTTTTTTTTAGAATCTTGTATCAGGGACATTTTCTATGTGCAATTTCACAGAAAATACTTATAACACATTTAAATGCATGGCAAATGGCATTGCATGTACACTTAAAGTGCGAAGAGGGTCTGTGAGGGTCTAATTAAAAGTGTTATGGTACATTAATGCACGTATAGCATATGTATGTGCATTTTTTGTGCTTTGACACTGCAGAAAAACCATCTTAACACAAGCGGCACTTACTCTGCCAGGCCTGAGTGTGCTAACTTACAGCACCACAGCAAATCACTGCATTTTCCACCTCCTGCAGGGCGACTGAAACGGCCCCCCCACCTCTCTCCTCCATCACTCGGTTCTTTATTTCACTCCATATAAAATTCATCCTGTCATCGCCATTGCCTCTGTAAATCTTTCTTCTAATCTGTTTATTGTCTGATGGCATTTCAATCTCCTTTATATATTTAAAATAAAGACTTTCTCTCACTTCCTCCTCCCCTCGATTGGCTGTCCAAATCAGGGGACATTATTCCACCTCCCATCAGGGACTCCACCGCTCTCCATTAACCGCAAGCTGCCGATACAGTCCAGCTTCTGATGCACGCCTCCATCACCACAGAAACTTCCTCTCCAACGGCACACACTGATTAGCCGAGATCTCGTGCACACAAACACGCTCGCATCTTTATGAAATCTGGAATGTATTCTTCAGATGATACATCTGTGTGGGGAAATCAAACAACTCATAGCTGTCTAGATCAAACACAAAACCTTCAAACTGAGAAGAACATTAACTGCTCATAAACAATCTTTCACAAACAATCAGTCATAAACAGAAACTGCTGTTTTGAATCCTAGTTATCAGCCTGTTCTATAAGGCAGGCAGCACAATTACGCATAATAAGATGACCTCAGACTACACATGTAACATTCACAGAGAAAGCACTGAATCTGAGGCAAAAAAAATGGTTTGAAAATCGGACAAACGGTACAAGACTGTGTACTTAACAGCTTTAACGAGGGCAAATTAAAAGCATTGCAAATGACATTAACGACCAAATTAAAAATGATGGAGAAATGTGTTTTATATATTATATTGTATATATACACACAATATACACAACATATACATTTATTGCAAAATATGGTGCATATATTGAAAACAAACATATATTTAAAACTTAAGTAATATAAATTTCAAACTATTTAAAAAGTATAATATTTAAGTAGTTTTGCAATTGTTGTTTGTTTGCTTTATTTGGCTGATTGGTGGAGAATCAAGCAGAATCATGGCTACTGTAGTTTTTCACCAGAAATTGTTAAATATGATTATTAAAAAGAAAAAAAAAAATAATAATAATGCAGGCTGATATCTTCAAAAAACATATCACTGATTGAGTAATAACCTTAAGAGTTCACAGTAGGTCTGTCTTTAACTGTTTACAAGGTGAAGTTATAATTAAAAATCAATCCCCCTGTGGAAAATGAATTGGATTTTTACTTCAGGACTGCACTGTTGCACTCTATTTGAATAAACTGCAAGTCGAGTCTGAGGTATCACTTACTAGATTTCATTTCTATTATGATGTTTTATGAAGACACTGGAACACTATGAATAAAATCGATTAAGCAAATAAATTCAGTTAATTAATTAAACATACATTCTCTAAGAAAAACATTCTGTTGCTTGAGTACGTTTAAATGATTTTCCAGCAAAACAAGACAAAGATACTGATTAAAAGAAGCATTTTTTTGCAGTGTGAGAAAGAAAGAGAAAAGGAGAGACATTGAATGAGAAGGAGAAGAGACTGAGACTCTAGATTAATGGAGGTTCATCTTGGGAGAACAAACCTCAATCTGAGCTTAGTCAGTCTGATCTGAGGTCAGTCGTGCTCTATAAATAACAGACGACAGACGGGGAGCAGTGGGCACAGCACAGGTGTGGAGGAGGCCGGGAGGAACAGAAGCTGTGTGTGTGTGTCCTTACAACTGAACATTTATTATGAGTCAGAGAACTCTGAGCAAAAGAGGGAAAGTTTAAAGTCAACATGAATCACAAGCTATCTTACTTCCAAAATTTGATATATATTAGATTATGGCTGCACAGATATGCACCGTGATATGACTCGTGATATAAGATTATCAAATCTCAAAGGCTGTGATTCAAGCTAATTATGCTTCATGTTTCAAAGTGAAATTGCGGCACTGTTCATTTACATGTGTGCAGCTCATGATCCAATGTTTTCAGTGTCTCGGAGCAGCTTAGTTCACAGTAAATGCTGCTTCACACAAACTCATATCTATATCTGCTCTGAGTTTAGGTCACTCAGAAGAACGCATTTGGGAACGCAAACCACCAACCATCTTCCCAAACTTGTAATGAGAAGCACTTATAAACCAGCTGTTGTCAACAAAAGATAAGTTTTAAGGGCTCCCTGCAGTTTTCTGCCAAAATCAAAAGTTTGATAGTTTAACCTAAAAAAAAATTAAATAAATAAAAATTATTGTAACATATTACAATAGTAGTATTTATTCGGTTAATTTTTTCTTTAGTAATAATAATAGTCATATTGATAATGATCTTTAAAAAAAAAAAAATTAAATTTCAAAAATTCTTAAAATCACGCAGCTCTATTTTAGACTGAATTATGAAGTTTGATGAGAGAACCAAAAATGGGACTTGACTTTATCCATTGGGAATACATTGATCATAAAAGAAGATATTTATTGTTTAAGGGTGTGTTAGGGATCCTGACGTCAGCTGGAGTCATTTTTAAATATGCACAAATGAATTGTGCAGAATGAAAACAGGAACAGGTCTTAAAAAAATTAATATATATTATATATATATATATATATATATATATATATATATATATATATATATATATATATATATATATATATATATATATATATATATATATACACATATATACATACATACACACAGTGGGGCAAAAAAGTATTTAGTCAGCCACCAATTGTGCAAGTTCTCCCACTTAAAAAGATGAGAGAGGCCTGTAATTTTCATCATAGGTATACATCAACTATGAGAGACAAAATGAGAAAAAAAAATCCAGAAAATCACATTGTAGGATTTTTAAAGAATTTATTTGCAAATTATGGTGGAAAATAAGTATTTGGTCAATAACAAAATTTCATCTCAATACTTTGTTATATACCCTTTGTTGGCAATGACAGAGGTCAAACGTTTTCTGTAAGTCTTCACAAGGTTTTCACACACTGTTGCTGGTATTTTGGCCTCTAGAGCAGGAATGTTTTGGGGCTGTCGCTGGGCAACACGGACTTTCAACTCCCTCCAAAGATTTGCGATGGGGTTGAGATCTGGAGACTGGCTAGGCCACTCCAGGACCTTGAAATGCTTCTTACGAAGCCACTCCTTCGTTGCCCGGGCGGTGTGTTTGGGATCATTGTCATGCTGAAAGACCCAGCCACGTTTCGTCTTCAATGCCCTTGCTGATGGAAGGAGGTTTTCAGTCAAAATCTCACGATACATGGCCCCATTCATTCTTTCGTTTACACGGATCAGTCGTCCTGGTCCCTTTGCAGAAAAACAGCCCCAAAGCATGATGTTTCCACCCCCATGCTTCACAGTAGGTATGGTGTTCTTTGGATGCAACTCAGCATTCTTTCTCCTCCAAACACGACAAGTTGAGTTTTTACCAAAAAGTTCTATTTTGGTTTCATCATTCTCCCAATCCTCTTCTGGATCATCCAAATGCTCTCTAGCAAACTTCAGTCGGGCCCGGACATGTACTGGCTTAAGCAGGGGGACACGTCTGGCACTGCAGGATTTGAGTCCCTGGCGGCGCAGTGTGTTACTGATGGTAGCCTTTGTTACTTTGGTCCCAGCTCTCTGCAGGTCATTCACTAGGTCCCCCCGTGTGGTTCTGGGATTTTTGCTCACAGTTCTTGTGATCATTTTGACCCCACGGGGTGAGATCTTGCGTGGAGCCCCAGATCGAGGGAGATTATCAGTGGTCTTGTATGTCTTCCATTTTCTAATAATTGCTCCCACAGTTGATTTCTTCACACCAAGCTGCTTACCTATTGCAGATTCAGTCTTCCCAGCCTGGTGCAGGTCTACAATTTTGTTTCTGGTGTCCTTTGACAGCTCTTTGATCTTGGCCATGGTGGAGTTTGGAGTTGGACTGTTTGAGGTTGTGGGCAGGTGTCTTTTCAAACAGTTCAAACAGATGCCATTAATACAGGTAACGAGTGGAGGACAGAGGAGCCTCTTAAAGAAGAAGTTACAGGTCTGTGAGAGCCAGAAATCTTGCTTGTTTGTAGGTGACCAAATACTTATTTTACCGAGGAATTTACCAATAAATTCTTTAAAAATCCTACAATGTGATTTTCTGGATTTTTTTTTCTCATTTTGTCTCATAGTTGAGGTATACCTATGATGAAAATTACAGGCCTCTCTCATCTTTTTAAGTGGGAGAACTTGCACAATTGGTGGCTGACTAAATACTTTTTTGCCCCACTGTATATATGTATATATATATATATATATATATATATATATATATATATATATATATATATATATATATATATATATATATATATATATATAAAAAGCATATTTAGATTTGATGTTGACTTTGAAAGGCTGTGTGCACGTGGCCTTGGAGGCAGAAATCCGTCAGCGCCCATCTTTGATAAAACCACTGGTGAAGTCATAGAGCCATAGTATCTTTTGTAGCTATTTTATACTGCACATACACCAGAAACACACAAGAATACTTTCTCTCTCTCTCTTACACACAGGCCTTTAGGCAGAGTGGACAGTGAATCCTGAAATCCCATTCCTTGCATGAGCGGCCCAGTGAGAATCTACAGCACCCTTCACACACACACACACACACACGCTCCGTCTCACACCACCCGTCAGTCTCCCTCCCTGCACCAACACACCTTTTCGTCTTTTATCTCCTCTTCCTCTCCTCCGTCTCCCCTTCCTTTCATCCACACCTCTCTCCCGTCTCCCTCGATACTTCCCTCTCTCTCATTTCCTTTCCCTTTGTTGTCTTCCTCTCTCTCTCTATCTCCATCTTTCCTAAACCTAATTTCTCTCTCTCCATCTCTCTCGTCACCTCTCCTTTCTCAATCTTTTCTGTATCCCCAAACCAGAAACCCATCTCTGTATGTGTGTGAGTGTGTGTGTGGTGTAAGCACAGGCCCAAGGTCATTGTTAGCCTAGATTAGGCAGGAAGTGCAAAGGAGGAACGGCCATTATCATGTGACCGACTTTCTTATTATTTGGTGTCCTCAGGCTGGAGAGTGAATCAGCATCTACGGTTCCGACGCAGACTATGAGTGGGAAATGAAGAGAGAGGAGAGAGACAAGTGAGGGTGCGCCAAGGCGGTTTTAGACAGAATGACTCAACGATTTGATGAGGCAACACAGACGAGACCAAACTCATGAAGAGGACATTAACATTTACTCTAGTTCGCTGTTCGGCTGCGATTTGTCTGTAGGCGGTCATTACAACAGCACGACTGCGAGTGTGATATTGCTTTTATGCAACAGTTCAATAAACTGTAATTAACATCAAGTAACTTTCATTTTATACTAAGTTTCTACATTTTTTCCCCTGCTAAAAACAGCTTGAGGAGAAAATTTCGTATGATTTAAGACTGATTTCAGAAATGACAGTCCATCTCACTTTGTTTCAACCTGGGGAATGTCCAATCCTGAAAGAACATCCTGAAGAACACCATTAAATTCTGCAGGTCCTGTCAGAGCTGTGGCATCTCACTGTTGATGGTTTTCAGCATTTCATGCTGAGCCCCACATTTTGAGACGCAAGTTGAATGCAATCCTTTTAAAACGTTTAAAAGCACATCTTGTGACATCTGGGTTTTGTTAGATTTCATTGTGCTCCATCTAGCTTTTATCAATGCAAAAATGCATGAATAGATAAAACTCTATTCAGACAGGGATCAAATCAATTTCATGTGTAACTATGTGTCAGTATCAAACTTGTAGTTAAGAAAATACATAGTTATTATAAAGATTTAATGTTTTTATTTTAACGTTATTGGGTCCATTCGATCGGACAGGTTTGGTCATAAATTAGGACAAAAAAAATGTAGAAACCCCTTGTAATAAGATTCAATTTGTTAACATTGGTATCATAAACTAATGATCAATACATTTTAAAGCATATACATCTAAGTTTAAGTTTATTTATAAATATACTACTGTCCATTGCTATTTCATGTTTGTTCATAACACTAACTTAATGTTAAATTATACAACATGAAATGTTAACAAAAGTGTATATACAAATTAAAATTAACCTAAATTAATACATGCTGTAAAAGTATTGTTCTTTGTTATTTCATGTTAGGTATTGCAATAACTAATGCTAAAGTAAAGCCTTATCGATAAAACCTTATCGCATTTATTTTTTTTTTAAAGAAATTAACATTTATTCAGTAAGGGTGCATTAAACTGATCATAAGGGATGGTGAAGACTTTTATACATTTTGAAAAAAAATTCTATTTTAAATAAATGCAGTTCTTTTTAGCTTTCGACAAAAAATATTAAGCAACACAACTATTCAACATTGATAAGAAATTATTCTTGAGCACCAAACTGACATGTTAGAATGAATTCTGAAGGATCATGTGACACTGAAGACTGGAGTAATATCTGTGGAAAATTCAGCTGTCATAACAGAAATAAATTATACTTTAAAAAATATTAACACGGAAAATAGTTATTTTAAATTGTAATATTTCACAACATTATTTTTTCTGTATTTTAGATTTAAATAAATTGGTAGAATAAGAGACTTCTATCAAAAAAAAAAAAATTACTCCAAACTTTTGGTGTACACAAAAAAAGAGCAAGAGAGAGAAAGAAGACATGCATGACACTGGTTAGTGCCAGGCCTTGAGCTTGAAATATCTCATCTGCATTAATTATGCATTTTACCTCACAAAGACTAGGAAAAATATCACCTGCCAGCACTACTCATAAGCTTATCAAGAGAACAGACCACACACACACACAAATGTAAACACGAAACACTCATGCAGCCTTGTCTCTTACACAATAACAACTACTCAATTAAATGCACGCATAATGCCAACAGCAGGTTGGCCCCTGAACTCATTGAACTATGGGATCTCACCTGTTTATCTCAAACTGATGCCCAATCTGGCATCCTAATACATCCCTGACCTCTACCAATATAGCACCATCCTTTGACATCTCAGCAAGCGGTTCCTGGGAGGAGGAGATGAGTGCTGCATATTCTCTGTTGAGTAAGGCCTTTTCTTTTTCAAGGCAATTCACCTGCTGGCCATCACAGAAAGGTCCCCAGATATGTCAGGCAACCGTTTCCAATTCAAGTACAGCTTTTAAATACTTAAATGAAGTTTCTTAAAGGATTTGTCAAATTTATGTTTTGATATGTCAAACCATCAACCAATTCAGACAAAATGAACTGACCTCTTGGCTCAAAATCATAAATCATGACAAGGAAACTCATTTTGCCAGTTTAATTTGACATGGAGAAAAATCAGTGAGCACACGAAAATATCCACACTTAATCATATTTAATGCTGGATGTTGATGATATCTTGCCATAAAGAATTATCATTTGCAGTTAATGAGACACATTTTACTGCACATCAGTGTCACTGAAGACTATGGTAATTATATTTATATTGCAGCTAAACAACAAACATGACTACAAATTCAGTGTATTTTTTTCTTACATATTTCTAACAAATACACTACCGTTCAAAGGTTTGTTGTCAGTAAGACTTTATTTTTAAGCAGCACTGTTTTCAGCATTGATGATAATAAGAAATAGCACCAAATTAGCATATTAGAATGATTTCTGAAGAATAATGTGACATTGAAGACTGGAGTAATGGCTGCTGAACACTGATTACATTAACATCACAGAAAATGATAAAATATATTAAAATAGAAACCTAAATATACTGTAAGCGCAAGAGAATTCTTTCCAAAACATTAAAAAAAATCTTACTGAAGCCAAATTTCTGAATGGTAATGTAAATATTTTATGCATACTTCTGTTTGCATTTACTAAGATACTCCTCTTAGTAAGTGGTTGATTTATACGTGTTTCCTGTCTTCAAATAGACTGCACACACATACTTGTTTTCCCTAAGAATTTTAATTTCGGTACATCATTAAACAAGTTTAAATGATTCAAAACTTTAATTAAAAAGTTTTCAATGTTTTTGGGAAACTGGGCTAGATGGCACATTTTAACATTCTGAATTTATCATCATTCATAATTTATTATTTTTTCCAAAACAGAAACCCTGAATATCCTGTTGCCCTTCTTTGCAGGCTTGAAAACAATTTTGTATTTTCTAAATCTATTAGGAACTTTCACAAATGAGCAACAAAAACGACAAGGGGTAATAGTGCAATAGTAATAATAAACACCCAATATGCTAGTAATATGCATGCTCATAAGCAACTAGTTAACTCTTTCCCCGCCAGCGTTTTTTTTTTAAAAAGTTGCCAGCCACCACCAGCATTTTTGATGATTTTCACCTAAATTTGACGGCCCTCAGAATATTTTTTGCTATGAATATAAGAACATATTATATATCAAAATAATATCGAGCCTCTGCTTTAAAAAAAATAAAAAATAAAAAAATAAAAAATTCTATTTTATTCTATCTTCACGTGTTCAGGTTTTATCACCATTTGAATGCAGATAGGTTTCATCAGAAATACAACATTTTGGACAAAAAACTGAGAAAAATGCATTTTTATCAAAGTAGTGCATTTTCAAACAAAATACATTCAGATGTCATATTCTTTCATCTGTAAATAATTATATGAATAATTAAAATTGCATTCAATAAACAGAACAGACACACGCAAACATATACATTCATATGATTATACACACACAGGCTACATACATGCATATGAATACATATACTGTACACACACATACATATATACATATATATATATATATATATACAGATAGATAGATAGACAGGCAGACAGATAGCGTACACACACACACACCTATTCACATCGACGGGTTATCGGTTACAACTAGAGATGTTTCTGTGTCTGTAAAGGCATCTCTCTCACTGACTACTTCGTCCCGATCAGATTCAAAATGGTCAAAACATGATCTACATATATGATCTATATATGATCTACATTTTCTCTGATCCTTCCGTTTATGGCGATCGTCTTCTATTCGCACCCTAAAGACCCGGAAGTCTCGTAACTCATTCAGGACATGCGGTAGGGCTTTCCTTACCGTAATACACCTAGAACACGGATTGTCGTAAAAACTCATCAATAGCGGGAAAGCGTTGGCTCTTAATTGACGAGATATCTCATCAATGGCGGGGAAAGAGTTAATAGTAAATAATGTTCCCTAATCTAAAATGTTACCAAAATATTTTATCCTATATGGAGGGTTGGATAGCCTTTGAGTATTATGTTGGACAACAGAGGTCTTTTGAGTCAAAAAGGTTAAAAACTACTGGGTTTGAGGCCCATTATGAAGCATGGGCTCTGAAAACAGCATCCATCTCTAGGCTGGAAAGAGCCTCCATCTCCCAACAGCAGACTGCACATCTGGATGTGGCGTATTCTACACAGAATCAAGTAAACCTGTGAGTATGTTTGGAGTAATATGGAAATTCCTCCTCTGCACACAGTCCCCTGACAGCAGACTGTCACAAGAACAGCAGGGGGATGCAAAGATCTGAGCAAGAAATGCGTGCGCACATACAGTCTGATTAATACGTGAAGCTTTCCACGTGTACACACACTTACTCGACCGGCTCACAAATGCACAACGTGATTCTCAGGTGAACAGATGGCTTCCCAATTCATACAATACCACAGACACAACTCCCAGAATCCCAACACACACAGACAACCATACATGGTTACACCATACATACCATACATACACCAAACAAAAACACCAGCATTTTCAGTACAGCAAACACTGCTTGTTTTTTTTGATAATTTATTCATTGCTCAAATGGGAAAAAAGACAGAAACGTAAGCTTCATTTCCAAAGGGAAAAGAATGGAGGATGAGCGAGTGAGAAAGCAAGACAGGTGTTTGAAAGAAGTGAGACTGTTTTGATGAGCAACACAGCCAAAAAACACACACAGGAACATGCTGCGGCACCACATGTGGATTCACACATGGCGTATGATGTTGTGTGGGCGCTAACCCCAGAGAGAAAGCAGATGCTAGCCTAACGCGCCAATGAGAGCATGAGGAGATAATGTTGAGCGTAGCAGGATGGTTTATTATTATATCTATGAAACACAAATTCTAGACATGACAGGGAAAAAAGAGTGAGGTGTGTAAATGCAGAGATAATTTGTGCAGTTACCTTGCCTACTGGCCTTGAAAAGCACATGGGATAAAATGCGATTGAGAGAGAGAGAGAGCGCTAGCAGGGGGCTCGGTCAGGGTTTCTGATTGCATTCAGGGAGAGTCGCTGCAAATGAAAACAATTGTGGCGCGGCTGCCTTCATTAGCGCAGAGAGAGAGAGCTTTTCATACTAATTCCACTTAAACCTTAATGAGCATCTCACTGAGTTTTAATGAGAGACGAGCAGGCAGGAAGAGTTACTCGGCCAGTCCCTGCCCTCCGGAAACGGTCTACTGGGGTCACTGGAAAAAACGTTTGCAATAGTGAACTCCAAGCTGCTTTAGAGTATTAAAAAGCAAAACGGATTAGATAACTAGCTGCTGTTATGTCCAGACCCTCCAGGATGCCAAGAAATTTGGAAACTGCTGCTGGAAGGGAAGTAAATAAAGTCAGGGTTATTTTATAAATGTTTGTTTTTCCCTAAAACACAATAAGAGATAAAGATGGGATTTTTAGCTGTTAAAATGTGCTGTAAACAATGTTAGCCATTCTGAAACTTTCACCAGTATTAGCTACTGAATTAGACACAGCCTCTCTTTCCAAAACCCTGCCCTACTGTTATACAACTGAGAGCACTGTAATAGAGATGGAGAGCAGACACATGTCATCCCTGTGACAAGCAATGGTAGCAAAATGCTCTTCTCCCATGACAAATTAATAACTGCTTATAAAACTCAGTATGGTGCTTGACTTGAATGATCTGCTTCATCTAACATGATCTCCACTTCCTGCTCCCATATATGAAACATCCAAAATGACTGACAGACAGAAAGAGTCTTAGTCTACATATAACTTAAATAAATATTTAAATAAACCTAAATATATAAATGAAATATCACATATAAAATTATAATAAAATAAAAAAAAATGAAAATGAAGAATAGCACCTAAGCAAAATAAAATCATATAAAAATCAATTAAAATATAAAAACAAAAATTAAATAAAGAACCACTTTATTTTTGTGTTCTTGTTACGTGCACCCACTGTAGTAATTATAACAGTAAATCATGTATAATTGCATGCAACTAACCCTAACCAAACCTTAATCCTATAGTAAGTACATGCCATTTATTAACATTAATCAGTACTTAAATATATAACTACACTGCAACAAGGGCAAATTAAAATAAAGTATAACCAACAAATATATAAAACATTACTTGAATTAAGTACAGCATCATTAGTAGTATAATGTGTAATTTGTAAATGCCAGATTACTACCAATTCCCAATTCCTTACACTCCCCTCTACTTAGGCTACTTTTATATATTTTGTCTTTCCTTCCTGGGTTTTGTCTGGCTGTGATGGTGAAGGTAATTTTAGTAAAAGCTGAGTTGTGCTCAGGTGAGCTGTCTAACAGGATTGAGCGTTTTCGTCTCTACCCTTCATTCCTTCTAACACCAACTGTCAGCACATTTCATATTTTTCCAAAGATTAGCCAGCATTCCACTTCTTCTACTGCTCTAGAATCCATTTAAAATGCATGTTCAGTGTGTGCACATACAGCTCTTAGAGTCTATATGCATTCATATATTAAACACAAATGTCCACCACAAGCCAGTACATTTTGATTTGTACCTTTCCTACAGCAAAGACAGATCGAAGACATGATCCTGTGAAGGCATGACCCCTCTGTTCGCAGCCAGACACTCACATTCATTCATTCATGAGCAGCATGCCATAATAACAAGCCTCCATTAAACACTAATCGTACATTAGCTCTATTCCAGAGAGTGTTATAGACCATCTGCTGTAGACTGCAGTCCATATAAGGGACCATTATGTCTAAAAAGCAGAAGAACAGTACATAAATGCTACTTTTCTTGCATAAACAATGACTGAATTTTTGTACATTTTCTAAGGAAAAGGTGCAGAGTCTACAATATTTTGGTCCTTAGATTTGGCTCTGAAACATTGGATTTTACCCTATCAAGTGAAGTCTGATCACTTAGAAAACAATATTACACACCTCACCTCAACAAGCCCCATGATGTAAGGTAACACTCATAATTGTGCAGAGCAGGTTGAGCTACAGTTTAATACTTTGAGTTAGGAGCTTGTTCGAATCCCATGTCCCAAACTATGAACAACAGTGATGCTTGTCTTAGCAGACAACACTAATAATACATAAAGACTTCCAGTCAGGGCTGAGGAGATCGAGCTGGTGAAGTATATCTGTGTTACTGGAAGCAAGAAGCACTAAACAGACTAGGGTTGTACAGTACTAAAAATACTGTGGCACCAAATCAATAAGATGATACTAGATATGATATCATCATTTTGTCAATTTTGGTATCTGACCAAGACTACAATGTGCTACTATTTAGCACAGTTTGGCAGTTCATGCAATGTAAAAAGAAAAAGAAAAAAGTAAAGCACTGAATCATAAGAATCATTAAATGATTTTAATGGATTCAGTGAATTTGACATTATAATTAAGACTGCATCTGATAAAAAAAATGCAGTAAAAACAATAATATTGGTAAATATTACAATTAAAAATAACTGTTTAACAGTTAAAATAACGGTTTTCAAGAATTTCAAGAATCAAGAAATTCAAGAATATATGTTTTTGAATATATTTTAAAATGTAATTTATTTCTGTGATGGCTAAGCTGAATTTTCAGCAGGCATTACTCCAGTTTTTAGTGTCACATGATCCTTCAGAAATCATTCTAATATGCTGATTTGGGGATCAAGAAACATTTGAAAACAGCTGTGCTGCTTAATATTTTTATGATAACTGTGCTACATTTTTTTCAGAATTGTTTTATAAATAGAAAGTAAAAAAAAACAGCGTATATTTAAAAAAATATAAATATTTTGTAACAATGTAAAAGTCTTTACTGTCACTTCTGATCAATTCAAATTGTCTTTGCTGAAAAAAAGGATTAATTTCATTCATCTTACTGAACACCAGTATTTTTATAAATCACATCCAGGTACATTTTTAACAAAAGAAAACTAGAATTTAATTTTAAATGAGAAATTTACAATAAGACATTTTGCTAATTCTACATTACCAAAGCAAACAAATTATTCTTTCTTTAAAAAAAGGAAGTGAATGTTACAAACACTGAGAGCAATAGCAAATTATTAACACTAAATTATTAATTCTATTGAAATCATTCAATCAGACGAACAAGGATGTTCATCTGATTCCATTGATACTGAGGTATCAAAGGCTGGTATTGTACCAAATTACTGGTATCAATCCAATCCTACAGCAGACAGATGGAGCTTCCACTACAGCCAACTGAATTTACTTAGTTCTACATCATCTCAGCCTGGCAAACACACAAGCCTTCTGAGTGTTTTTATGCAGCTAAATAAATCATCATAGCAAAAGATGTTCACCTTTCTCTCGCACAGGCAGGATGTTGTCTGAAGGCTGTTGTGTGTGGCAGAATCACTATAAATCCCACCGTTGTGTCACATGAAGTCAGACTGCCATTTTAATCAGCCTACACATTGACCTGGGGTCAATTTCTCTCTGGTTTTTCCTTCCCTAAAACACACACACGGCTCTGGCGATCTCAACATGTGACTCACAGACTTTGGATCAGCAGAGGTCATCCTGGAGCATAACAGAAGCAACAGAGTCTCTCCCTCTCTCACACTCACACACTGTCGTGGAGGTTCAGGAGAGGCTATGAATATCATTGTAAGGTCCTCGCTTGGCTGATTTTAACATAAGCCAGCAAGCACCTTTGATGGCAAAGGAAATATGTATGGAGATTAACTCACAACGACAGACAAATGAAGGTTGTCGAGGGGGAAAATATGCATCAGATGCCACAAGGCAGGCACCCCCCGGTCCCCGCAGGAGCGCTTTAAGATGGCATTTCATTCAGCCTTTCAGGGATGACCAAATTAAGGATTGATAGATAGCTAGCTGTGGAATGATGTTTGCACTCAACACAGGAAAAGAGAAAAATCAGGGCAGGCAGATTTGTCTTACTCTCAAAGGAGCAGTGTGTCATTTCTGCACCACTAGCAGTACCAAATTTACAGAATTTCAAAAAGAACTGTTTTCAAACAGGTTTCCCCACAGACATGCAAAGAGTAGAGCCAGAAGTTCACGTCGAAACATAGCTGTGTTTTGCTAAAAAACATTTAATTTTCTAAAATTAAAAAAGGCTTTTATTTATATTTTATTAAGAAATTATGCCAAAAAAATATTTCTTTCATATATAAATAATTTATAAATACATACATATAAAATGTATAAGGTGTTAACTTATACTGACTTCTTAGCAACTTATTTTGACTTTAGCACAATGACAAAATACAAGTCAAAAAACTTTTTTTTTAAAATAAAATAACGTACATTTTAAAAAATATTTTACACAAAATTATTGTTGTCAAAATATATTTGAATAAATCTCATGGTTTCTGACTGGTCTTTACAGCAGAATGAAACTGTGTGAGAAAAATATTAATTTTATTAACACTTAAATGTTTATATATATACTTATTTAAGTGTTAATAACTTAATTTGGTTTTAGAACAATTACAAATAAAATACATAACACAGACATCTTATTTGGGGGGGTTGGGGCATTAGAAAAACTAAGGCCTAAGGTATCGATTGAGTATTGATGCAGCATGAGCCTCTGGTACCTCAGTTTCAAAACCAAAATATTCATATTGGTTTGTTACAGCAGACAGATGGACTATCTACTACAGCCAACTGAATGTAGTTTGTTCTACATCAGTGCACTTGTTTTGTGTGTGTGGATGAGCACACACGAGCTGTCACGTATGGCCACAGGCACCAGCCCCAAAGGCATAAAGGTGCTGAACTGCCCTGTCAGGATCTCTCCTTCCATTCCTTCATTTTTCACTCTTTTGCCTTCATCTCATCTCTCCGGGAAGGGCGCGAGACCACGCTAGAACAGAAGGTGCCCATGCAGTGCTAACTCTGTCTTCCTTAAAGCTTTGTCGTCTTCCAGGAGTTACAAAGACTGTGAATATTCTTGACTCAGTAGAGCGGAAAGCAGAGAGATTGCAGCTGGACTTCCAAAGGCCACTGCATTTTTCAATCTTCTCCACTGTGACCCACACTTAAAACTTCATACTGTACAACCACATATAGTTGAGACAGAAATGGCAAGAGCAAGGGACAGTGGACTATTGGGTAGTGAACCAAAAACGAGTTGCGGTTTGTTCTGAAAGCAGTGAAGATGTAATGTTAAAGGATTGCAAATGTAAAATAACTTTTAAAAAAGGTAGAGAAAATGCTTGCCATATCTATAGCTGATTTCAAAGGCTGCGCATCCAACCAAACTCTACAGTATTTTGGTGCATTTTATTTGTCACTGTAATATGGCTAATAATAAAATATACACTGCCCAAATTTTGTTCTCGGTGTTAGACTTCTGGGAAAAACACACTTCTGCTTATTGCGTTTACAAATAATGACACTTTTATGACATTGATATTTCTGTTTCTACATCAGATTGGATAAGCCGCATTCAGAAGGAAAAAAAAAAAAAGACAACTGTGAACAATTCTATATTAAAGTGCACAGTTGCAATACATTTCTTGGCAAACAATAAAACAGCCTACATTTAATGTAATAAACTGTGTTACTTGATGGAAGAATTGCTTATTCTGATTATTATTAATAATATATTGAATAGGTTCTTGAATATGTACTGTTGCTGCCATTTTATAAAATCAATAGTGCAACAGTGCTGCCCACTGTTTCAGTGGCTTTGGTTCTTCAAGTATTTTTCAAATAGGACATTTTTTTAAAAATTCAATTTTCTTCATTAAAGAAATAAAAAAAAAAAAAGATACTTTTTAGGTAAAAGACTGCTTTAATGAAGTAAATAACTACGAATTCATTAAGCACTGAGAATTACATAAATTAAAAACAAACGGACAAAACTACTGATTTAACAATTTTGATTATAAACAATATATTTTCATGCTGGTGGATGCTATAAAGTTCTTTTTGCTGTGATTTGCTCACTATGATTCTTTGACTACTGTATTTTTTTTTTTTTCCATCAGGAATACCACTGTTAAACACGATTGTTTAAAAAAAATGTGAAAAATTATGTAAGATGATGCTTCAACAAAAGCATCAATTAACAACCCTGTAAGCTCACAATAGGTTTTTCTTCAAATGGTCTTCATGGAGAAAATGAAAGGGGCACGCCATACTAAAACCATCTTGAAAAAGTTGTGGATTTAAAATCTTCCCTTAAAGCACCTCTGATATATTTATTCGGTCATTTCATTTTTAACATTCTACCATGACTGTTGCATTTTTAAGGTGGCATGTCATATTAAAAATGCCCTAAAACTGTTAAAAATACATCTTGAGATCCCCTGAATTCTTTCACATGAGTTCTAATTATTCAGGCATCCAATCAACTAGTTTTGCATTTTCCTATTTTATATGCTAGTGGGTTGCCAGTGTATGTCCAATGTAAAATCCTGAAGCAAAGCTAGTTGAGAACCTCTTGTGCAGGACAACAGAGCATGAAGAATAAGAAGCTATGCAGAGAGTAAAAGAATAACTGAAAACGTGAGACACCACTGAAGAAAAAAAATGCATCACTCTGCCCTCTCCATGACTCTTTCTCCATTCTCACTCAGGGCCACCCATCCTCGTCCTCTCGCCTGTCAATCAAATACCTCCATTGTGCTCTCTGACAGCTAGATGACAATAATACACATTCCCAAATGCCTCACACTCTCTCTTTTCTCTCACAAACAACACACAGCAATTTCGATTGCCTTTTTTCTCCACGTTTGTTTTCTGCGTTGCGATCCCAGATGACCCCAGACTGTGCTTCAGGGGAGGGGAAGGTGTGTGTGACTGCGTGTGGTTATGCAGTGTAGCCCGAAGGAAAGCAAGGTGCCTGAAGTGAGCGGATCGTTACACAAGTACGAATGTAAGATGCCTGTTCAGGGTTTTTTTTTCTTGTGCTGCAGAGTTGTGAATGTGCAATGTCGACGAGACGCAAAATTTAAATTATTGCTGCTGTGGCTATTTCAGCACATCTAAGTGTTTGCTTGTTTGCTCAACATCTCTGCAGTACAGAGAGATGAAGTCAAGCCTGCAATATCTGTTACCCTACGTGTCCACTGGCGTGGAAGAAACCCACTCGATACCGCTCAAAGCACTAGAGATCAGATGCTCTGGGGGTTTGTCGGTAAAATGAACAGCACTGTGGCTGTTTCCGTGCGGACTATGATTGTGTTCATTACATGTTCAATAAACCCATCGTATATGTGCTAGATTACAGTTGGAATAACGCAAACTTCATTTCTGTACACTAATATAAAAAACATTTTGATTGCTATTCTGAAAGTGTTGTGTTTTTCAGTAAGAAATGAAGGCAAATCACCAAATCTAAATATAGTTTTGAGTTTTTTTTTTTAAATGTGACAGTTAAGACTTACAAAAATATATATTTCAAATAAATGCTGTTCTTTTGAAGTTTACATTCAAAGAATCCTGAAAAAAAACAGCTTTTATAAAAATATTAAGCATTATATATTAATATTAACAGTTTTCAACATTCATAAGAAGAAATGTTTCTTGAGCAGCTTTGACATCAAAGCAATAATTTACATTTTAAAATATATTAAAAGAGAATTTTCACACTAATTCACTGTTAATTTTCATCACAATATTACTGTTTAGTAACACTTTATTTTAGGGTTTCTTAACTAGTTGCTTATTAGTATGCATATTACTAGAATATTAGCCATTTATTAGTAGTAATTAAGCACATATTAATGCCTTATTCTACATGATCTTATTCTACATCCCTAATCCTACCCAATACCTAAACTTAACAACTACCTTACTATTAATAAGCAGCAAATTAGGAATTTATTGAGTGAAAAGTTGTAGTTAATAGTGAATAAGTGTTCCCTATTCTAAAGTGTTACCTACTGTTTTAACTGCATTTTGAGCAAATAAATGTAGCCTCAGTAAGTATAGGAGTCTTCTTTCAAAAACATGCAACTAACCTGACCAACTTTAAAAATAATAAAAACCCTCTATAGGGTGGATGTTTACTTCTTACCATTAAAATCTGTCATAGAATAAAATCATGAATAATCTCAATGAATTAAATGAATGAAACTATAATAATCTGAAATCCTCTACAGTACCAATGTAACAAATTAACAGATTTTCTTCCAACTCGATCACATTCCAGACACAATGAAAATATACTAAATGAATATGAAATCTGAATTACATAAGTAATAAAAGTAATGTGTCCATGTGATTTCAGCACAGAATCCACCAGACACGTCTGTATCACCTGATTTGCATAAAGTTTCTCCACTATCTGACATTCTCGCCACCATCAATACACAATCTCCCATGAGGTTTTTAACTGAAACGAACTTAGAGATTCTAATTTCCTGCAAAGAGATGTATGAATATGCAAGACAAATTAAACTCCAGTGCTCAGGGTGTTTGATATCACAGGAGAGACAGGACTGTGATCTTCCTTATGGTCACTGAACACTGTCTGGCTTGTGTGGTTCTCAAAATCTCAGATTTGTTAAAAAAAAAAACGTAAGAACTCGAAATCAAGAAAAATACAGCAAAAATATTTGTAAAGGATTTCCCTCGTGGTCCAGCATCAAGCAACTGTTTTCCAAACAGAACATCTTGAATTGATTCATAAACACAGCTCTCATTTAAAAAAAAGGTAATGGCTCCAGTCTATTTGGTAAGTAATGAGGTCAATTACCTTCTCAAAAACTGCTGGCTTGTTCCCTTTATCTGTGTCCTTTTCCCTCTTCTTCTCCTCCTTTTTCTTCTCCCTCTCCTTCTGTGTTAGAATAAGGAAAAGAAAATTATAAAAAAATAAATAAATAATAATAAAAAAAAACCATTTAAGAGTTTGCACACAAGAAATTGAAGGAGGAAAAAAAAGTTGACTCAAATACAAGTCTGAGGTGTCTTCAGGGCACAAGGCTTACAGTTTTGGCTTGAGGCTAGGGCTGTGCAATTAATCGTATGCGATTTTCACGCGCATCTCGTCAGTAAAGCCGGTTCCGTAATTGGTATTAAATCGCCATCACCTGCTCTCAGATGGAGCAGCATTTACTACACAGAGCCATAGTTCACTGACAAGCCAGGCAATATCGCGTTCAAAATCGAATGCAATTCATCTGCGACTTTGAACACGAGATTGCGTAGCTTGTCATTGAACTACGGCTCTGTGTAGTAAATGCCGCTTCATCTGAGAGCAGGTGATGGCGATTTTAATGTCAATTACGGAACTGGCTTTACTGACGAGATGCGCATGACAATCGCATGCTATTAATTGCTCTCTTCACATATAATGTGTTTTAAACAGTTAGGTTATGCTCACAAATTAAGTGAATATTTTTATGGTGTATTTTTTTTTAGCTTAAGAGTAAAGGTGTAGGTCTGGGACAAGGGTAAAGCAAGAAAATCTACTCATAATATATAATATGCCTGTGGTTGAAAAAACACCTATATATAGTTTTGTAAAGGCTTTTAACAAAGTGCACCATTTAAAACTCCCATCACTATGGCCAAGCCAAACAAATGCATCATAAAGGTTTGGCCTTGATATCGAGCAATCAGCCTTCCTTTTCTCTCAGCGCGAATCAATTGCTACTGCAAAAAGCCGGTTCAGGTGTGGGAGTGAGGGATCAGAGTGGGTTTTCTGCAGTGGTGGTGGTGTGTCTGACTGGCACTATGATTATCAGCAGACGGAACAAATGAAGAACAGGCCTAGAGGAGAGGTGTGGATTGGCCGTTTGGAGCTCTTTATGGGCACATTGATTATTCTATTTCCCCTCTGCATGCCGACAGAGCTGTGCTATCGATTCCTTTCCACAGCAGAGCACAGAGGCAACAGACTCCACACATACACTCAAATACAACCACAGCACTTTTCAACAATGAATGTGAACCAGTCAGTGTGATTTCTATAGGTTCTCTCTCCTCGCCCTTTGTTTGGTATAATTAACGTTCTTACAGGCGGTTTAATAATCTGTTGCCAAAACTGTCAATAGTCAGACAGTTCTGACTGGTGCAATTACATCCGATTTACACAATTTTACAAATAGATTATCCAGGAAAGTAAAAAGTATATATGACTTATAATATGTTTTATTATATACAGTTTATTTTTTTTACTCGAGTTTGAGTATATTAAAGTCTGTGTGTGTGTGTGTATATATATATATATATATATATATATATATATATATATATATATATATATATATACACACATATACACACACACACACACACACGTTATTATAAAAATTATTCATTATTATTATTTTTACTAATAATAATAATAATAACAGTTGTTGTTGTTATTATTATTTGTTGCAACTTGACCAGCTAAAATATGCTTGTCTACCACTAACCAGCATGAATCAAGCATGCATGGACATTTGTGCCAGAGCAGGGATTGCATAACAAATTATATCATTGAACATTGATTCAGTGATTGATCACACACAAACATCACACAGAGGTCTGTCCCAATTCGCATACTACTTTGCTAATGATGTGAAAATGCATTTTGTGTACACTTGCATTTAGATAACTTCAGACAGGGACTAAAGGCCACAGAAATCCAATTTTGACAGCATTAAGTCTTAAAAAATTTCACATTTAATTTTTATGCATGCATATTTAAAAAATGTAGCAGCAATTTGGGCCTGTTTGGCATATTTTTAACAAAATATAATTTGAAATGCAATCATTCTAAACTAGCATACTATGTAGGATGGAAAGTATGCAAATTGGAATGCAGCCTAGAGAATGCACAGCAAAAGCACAGCACCAAGATCAGTGAACCGCACAGATGAGCACAGCACAGAGAAGCACAGTGCTACAGTACCTCCAGTTTGCTTTTCTCAGCTGCTTGCGAAGAAGGAGATGATACTGAGGGCAAAGCAGCATCAGAGGACTTCTGCAGGGGCGGAGAGAGAGAGAGAGAGAGAGAGAGAGAGAGAGAGAGAGAGAGAGAGAGAGAGAGAGAGAGAGAAAAGAGAGAGAGAGAGAGAGAGAGAGAGAGAGAGGATGAGAAGGTAAAAGAGAGCAATTGAAATAGAATGAGAGAGAGATAAAGAGCGGGTGTGGAGGAAAAGAGCGGAAGAAGAGAAATCAGAATTAATAGGCTGCAGCGATCACTATACAGTGAATAATTATTCAGCCTGAGGGAAACTGGGAAAAGCAACATTCATATATTGATACATTCACACACATCTCAACACTGCAAAAACACAACTTCATTAATCAGTATTTCTGCCGGTTTTTCAGTAAAAAATATTTAAACATTGTTAAAACAAATCCACTTGTGACACAAAATTGCTTAAGATATTACAACTTGTTTTCAGAGAATATATCTTGAGAATTAAGTTTATTTTTGTTAGCCCATTGGCATTATTTTCTCATGTAAACTTCAGTAAAATTATGCATAAAAAGCAAACCATTTTCTTGCCAGAGGGTTAAGAACTTAATTCAAGATATATATTTTTTGGAAGTAACTTAAGCAGCTTTACTTCTCAAGTGAATATATCCTGTTTTAAGGAGGATTAGATATTTTAACAGGAAAACAAGACAAAAATTGGTTGCAAAATATACAAATCAGGAAGAGGACCCATGTATCTTGGTTTAGTTGCAATATCAGCAGTCACATCTATCATCAAGGACACATTTGGTGACTAAAAATAGCCCAGACTTCTCCAGATGTCCCAGAAGATGTAAGAAGTGAGACCATCTGCCGAATCTGTAGTCAAGAGTTTGTCAATCTGCATGGCCAAGGCTGCTTTAAATCAATAGAATTAGCTCACAAGTGTAGACGCCTCAAATAACTGCATCAATCAGATGGTGATTTTTGAAAAGCTTGTTCATATATGTTCACAGATGCATAAATAAAAGCTTATCCAAGTTCAATAGTATGGATTTCTATTTTCAATTTCATTAAGAATTGTATTGTTAGGGGGTAGAAGGGCATTGTCTGTGATATGACAAAACACCCAAAGTGGTTCAATTACTGCTTGCATAAAGGACTGCACAACTGTGATGAAAAAAAATTCAACCCATTCAAAAAAAAATTCAAACTCATTCAAAATCCTATATTGCCGCAGTCAAGTTATCAAAGCAAAAAAACAAAAAGGCATAGCAGCTGATGTTCAACAAGGTGTGTGAGAACTGCAAGCTAACAAGTGATGCCTTTGGACTCATAATTAAGTCATGTTTTGAGTCCACTTTAGTGTTATATCGATTGCAACAGCAGCTTCAGTGTGTAATCCTGAAGATGAAATGCCAAAGACAAAGGCTGAAAATACAGTTCCTCTCTAATTATGCACAAACATCCTATGATTAATGTTGTGTGAAATACCAAAACACAGTACTGGTTGAGGAAAAAACTCCATATGTGCTCTCAGCATGAATATTATTCCCTGCAATGTACATGTATAAACAAATAAACGCTGCAGAGACAGGCATGTGCACTTAGGAACAAATATATAGCTGTACAGGTCTGAGATACTTGTTAAAGACAAAATAAAAAATCCTTCACTGTAAATGTGAAGTTAAATGTTACTTTTTTCAGCACTCTTTTACGTTTTCTAAATAAAAAGTGTTTTCTGGTAATTCAAGAGCACCTATTATATCTACCATATATGGGATGATACAGATCAAGTCACAGCCTTAACCCTCACTTTCTTTTTGTCGTCTTCTTCCTTTTTACTTTCCCCTCACTGTGCCCCTTTCATTAGCTGTGCAGTTTGTTTAGGCTGATTTTATTGGCTCTGGGGCAGACAAATGGCTCTGCCCCTTCACAGAGTCCCACAAAGACTCTTTCTCTTGGGGCAGGAAAGAGAGTAAGGGAGGGCATGGATGGGTCAGGGCCAAGGTTTTACTGCATTTCTGCATCATCATCTAATTGACAGCACAATCCCTACCAGACAGAGAGAAAAATACAGACAGACAGAGATGAAGAGGAAGATATGAAGGAATAAAGAAAACGGCAGCATGGGTGAGCAAGTAAATGGAATATACAAGGTTCAATACAAGTTAAGCTCAACTGCCAGAATTTGTGGCATAATGTTGATTACAAAAATGAATTTTGACTTGACCTTGTCATTCCTTGTCTTTGGCACTTTCTTGTCTATGTTGGGAATTTTTTATTTGTAAAGTATTTTTATGAGAAATAGTTTAAATTAAAAAGAAGGAGTGGAATCCGCACACTGAAAATAGCTGCTCAAAATGAATTTATTAATAGCAACGTTTCGACCCTCGGGTCTTCATCAGGCACTGATGAAGACCTGAGGGTCGACACGTTGCTATTAATAAATTCATTTTGAGCAGCTATTTTCAGTGTGTGGATTCCACTCCTTCTTTTTCGTTTATATTACTTAGTTGTCCTGCACCTGAGCCCGATTCGGGTGTTTGGGATGTGCACACCTTTTTGGTAATTTTGAAATAGTTTAAATTAAACATTAACAATTTAATAGCAGAAGGTATGGTTATTATTTGTTAAGTTAACCAAAGGATTAATCACCTAATCAGAAAACAACTGATAGACTTAGCTGTCAAAAAATATTTGTTAAATTAATTGACTAAATCAAAAAAAAAAAAAAAAATTATTGGTATATTAGAAATAATAAAAAAAAAATATTATTAGTAGTAGCTCTACTACAGATAGTTTCAAAGCTAACAGACAGCACCACAAAACTCCAATTCTGATTTCATGAGGTCTTTAAAATTTAAAATTACTTCACCTTTAGGTTTAATTTCCTTTCTGTCTGTTTTCAAAAATAGAGCAGAAACAATACAAACATAATATAATTTGGAATGATTAATTCTAATAATTCTAAATTCCATTCGGGGATACAGTGAGGCACTGATACTGAAAGAGAATGGGGCCAATCCAAAAACTGTCAGTTTTTCAAAAATAGCCACATGATGTAAACAATATGATGTCATGGTCTATGAAATGTTATATCAAATTTCACGACGTGCCATAAACCCTAAAACGTCTGCAAAAATATTGTTTTAAACAGCTTCACAGATAAAATAATGTATAAAATGTTTAACAGAAAAATTAATGCCAGTGTTTTAATAATACTATAAGCTTCACATTTGCGCCATAAGCCATTAACTTCCATTGTATGTGCCTCACAGTAACCTCCTTTTTTATTTTTCTGGTATTCAACATAAGCCACATATGCTGTCGGTTGAGCTTAACTTGTATTAAAACCGGAATATTACTTTGAAGCAGGTGACGGTGGCGAGGGAGTTTTCAGGAAGAGGAAAGGACAAGAAGACAGATGACTTTCCTTGTGTCCCAGTATGGAAGTAGTGCCGTCAGCAGCACACGTCCACAGGGCCCAAGCTGAACAAGTAGGTTCATTATAGCCCGAGTTAGCACAGAACTGTCCGGACCGGTTCATTACCTGCTGATGGATCCCCCTCATAATCTGCTTTTATTGGGTTAGCATCAGCACTATGCTCCACAGCAGCATGGGCCCATATTCATTAGAGAGCCATTAAATAATACCACGCAATACTCCTCCTCTTTCCCCCCAATCCCTTTAATACCACCGTGCCCGGCTGGGGAAATAAGCCCAGAACAGGAAGCAGGAGGAGATGAAGAGAGGCGGTCAATAAGCAGAGACAGCAATCAGCCCGGAGTGTGAAGGGAGAACCGATCTCCATCTTAATGCAGCCGAAGGCGTGAAGACTCCCATCCTCTCAAAGAAGTAACAGCATCAGCGTAAGGTCCAAAGGTCTCTGGCTTTCTAGCTGAGAAGTAATAGAAGAAGCAGACAACTAAATGCCCCATAATGCAGTGCAAACGGCCAAGCGGGCCAGGTCACTTGGGGCTGAATGAGGCTTAGATGACTGCAGTGTGAAAAGAGACAGTGAGAAGTATGAGAATTGGCCAATCACTGGCAGTGGAAGGCTGAAGCTATAATTAGCTACGCTCCGATATCTCATTCACACATTCACACTCATACAGACAGTTCTGTGGTGTAAAGAAACCGTCAGTTTTCTAAAAAAAAATCAAGTTACATTTACCATAGCAGAGCTGAGCCTGTGATGTTCATATTCCCTTCGTCTTTTATATATTCCGTTCTTGATATTAAAAACGGTCCGCTGAGATCATTCATTTTGCACATTTTCCATGGTTCGGAAACACTTTGATCAAAATAATGAAAAAAGCATGCAAAAAAAAAAACATTGGAAATGGGAAAAAGCATGTTTTGAAACCATCAAAACAAAACAAGGAAGTGCAGGACGCTTAATATCCTGGGACATTTATTTTCTGAGGTTCCGCTTCGCTGTTGGCTTCACACACACAATCATTTAAATGGTGCGAATCAGCAGGGAGGGAACATGACTTGAGCGCGCTGACTGGCGATAAGGCTTTCAATAAGACACATTTATTCCCCATCTACTGCCACAGAACAACACAGAACTTTCATTACTGCCACGAGACAGGAAGACAAGGAGTAGGAAAGAGAGGGAGGGCCCGTTAGACTCTCTTGAGCTTGTTTTAGTAATTGAAGCAAGAAAAGGCTGCAATATTGCATTTCTCTCCACATGGGCTGGAAGAAGGCAACTACTGATTTCTTTTCTTTTTTTCTTTTTTGGCCCAGATGCCCATCAGATGCCTCCATTCTAGACTTAAGAGTCAATGTCAATGTCACATGATTAAAGTTAAAAAATGGTGGCAAGTTGTGTAACCAGAAAGTGATCAAACACAGTACTACAGCTAAGGAAAAAAAAAAAGATTGAGGTCAGTGAAATTTTTAAGGATGGATTAGATCAATAGTGATAGCAGTGACAATGTTACAAAAGATTTCTATTTCAAATAAAACGTTCTTCTGAACTTACTATTCCTCAAAGAATCCTGAAAAAAATATAGGCCTATAACAGTTTTCACAAAAATATTAACCAGCACAACTTTTTTAACATTGATATTAATGATGCAAATTATACTAGTACCAAATGATTATATTCATTATTATAACATAATTATAATATATTGGAATGATTTCTGAAGGATCATGTGACACTAAAGACTGGAGTAATGACTGCTTAAAATTCAGCTTTGCCATCACAGGAATACATTTTAAAATATCACAGACCCCAAACTTTTGAACAGTGGTGTACGTAATAAATGAACTAATCGTAACTTCTGATAGCATTAAAGGCTTATTGTAAATAATTTGTAAGAAAACAGAATGACAACTGATAATATCTACTGTAATTCAGAGAAGAAAGATTAAGAAAATTTATATTAGTGGACAGTTAACGTAAGCTGGATAACTGCATTCCTTTGTGAAACCATTTCTTTTTTTTTTTCAAATAAGGATATTAACAAGGGCATTAACGAGGGCAAACACAGATGCCAGGAACAGGAGGTAATTAAATCAATTTGACAGACCTAATCTGCAAACACAGCTACAATTCATTTATGGAGGACAGCTACAATTCATTTATGCATTTAGTTTAAAACAGTGGCTATCAACTGGTGGATCATGGTGATGTCCAATGTAAAAATCAGGCTTCTGAAGCAAAATCAGTTTAGTTATTTTAGTTTTATCTATGTAGTATTATAGTACATACTCATATTTTGGATTAGCTTGTATTTTTTTTTTAGATTTTCAGTTTTCATTTTAATTTTAGTTTAAGATTGACATTATGTTCTTTTCAGTTAATGCCATGGCAACTATTCAAATTTTCATAACCATTTGAGAATCGCAGTTTTAAAACATTAATACATTTTAAACACACATAGCCAAAAAGATTGCTACTGTATTCATAATAAGTAACAATCCCTCACTTCACACTGTTCTCACTAACCTTCTCATTCCTTTCTTTTCTTCATATACTATCTCTCTCTCTCTCTTATCCAGACCCCCTCCACACACAATGCAAAATGCCTTAAACTGATAACGAGTTGTTTTTAATAATTTATTTGCGTATAAAAACCGTTGGCAGAGTTGGTGGATGAAGACGACCTGGAATCATAGTCTTTCTTCAGGCAGTGCCTCAGTATTACAGTGTGGCGCACAACACGCCGCTATTTTGCATTTTAGTATTGTATTTTAATTCAACAAACTCTTTTTTATCTTTCTTTTCTTATCCTTTCTCTGACACAGACCAGTGCTGCTTGTATATTTGCCTGGTTTGTGACTCCTCAGTAAACGGCTGACCACCATCACATTGACCACTGCTGAAATCTGATTGGCTGTCTGTTTCTGCAGGCAGGGGCTTTAATTGGCCGGCTCAGGCAGGCCTGTCAGAGAAAGGCAGAGCTCTGCTCGGGTAGGCTTAAGTAGAGAGAGAAATGTAATTGGACAGGGCAGCCTTGCAGAGTTTGATCGAAAACCTTTCACAGTGTAACCATGTTTCAGTCTCTCCTGATCCAAAGCAATCAGAAAAGGCCAAAAGGAGGCTGTTTGTTTAGATTGCTTAAGCTCCTCAAGCATTATCATGAGGTTAAGACCTGCACGGCACACAGGATGGTCAATTATTATTCCTTGTGGCATTTGGTCAACACAAACATTAAAGAACAGAGAGGAAGTCACAGAAAGTCATTTAAAATAAGTAAGAGGTCTTTAATTGGCTGCTGGCTCCTGTCAATTAATTTCCAACACGTAAAGCACAGCTGTAACCCACCAGGCTGTGTAATGTGAATTTGAGGCCTCAGTGATCAGAACAACTGGCCACCAAATCAGGCCTTCCACACATAAGATAGACAGTAAACACTAGAGCTGTGTATTTCCAACTGGCTCATGATACCATGCTATGATTTAATATGCTGCAATGAGTCATAAAATTAAAACTGCAACTTTGCTAAATGCATGATCTGCAACCAAATCTGCAAGATCAGTTTCAATCTTGTTCGCACAGAATGCTTCACTTCAGTTCAGCAAAATACCTCAGAGAAATGCCACTTTCAGAGAGTTTGCTTATTTAGATTACATTACGTGCTTCTTCATTCATTAAACTGCAGGAAGTGGTATGAATTCACACATGAATAACTAAATAGATAAAATAATTAAATAGATAAAGAATACTGATAGAAAGATCTATATATCAATGTAACTATGAGAAAAAAAAGAATCACACTACATATTTTGTACGATTATATATGTAATATATGATTACATATTTTATATATATATATATATATATATATATATATATATATATATATATATATATATATATATATATATATATTGGCAAAGACTTGGTCCACTTTGCTGAGGATTTATAGACACTGTAATCATGAACCTGGGAAATATTCCTGTGCCACACACATACTGTACCAACACACACAAAATAATGCTTGATAGCAACAGTGGATGAGTGCATGCTGATACTCACAATTGCTCCATTGACAGCGTTTTTATCGTAGTACTTCTTCCTCTCGTACTTGTCCCTGATGAAGAACTCCACAGCTCTGAAACATTACTCAGGAAAATTGAAAAACTGATAGCTTACAACTAAAACAAATCATATTAAACATCACAGCATTTAAACAAACATGGCACACATTCACTCTTTAACCTAAGAAGAAATAAGATACAGAAAAGCTTGATGCTGACTGCTAACTGGCCGACTACTTTTTTAAAACCCATGAAATGGCTTGACTTTCTTGTGCTGTGGCAACAAGTTTTGATGGGATATACCTCTCATTATACCAAATATATATAACCTCAAAATAAGTACACAGACTGACAGCCACAAAAATTGTGTTTGTTTTAATGGGGTCTTTTAAAGTTGATCCAAGGCCCAGTTTGAAGTCTTGTTTTTGTTTTTTGTTTCCCTTGGATGGCAAATCTCATATTGGCTAGAAAGATTTAACTGGCATCTTGCTCAGCTACAATGTAACTCCTGCATTAAAGAGGCTAGCCCTCTCAAACTGGCTGTATTCTCTCCTCACCATTAAAGACACCAGAGCACCAACACCACACCTGGACCACAAACTGAATACAACTTAGCATTCTGCATCATGAAAGAAAGAAAAACTCAGGGGGAAAAAAAAAAAAAAAAAAAATCAGGGTCAAAGATGGCCCAAATCCTCCCAAGCCTGTTTTTTTCTTCTTTTCACAGCAAACATGCACACACACACACACACACACAGAGTGGGGCCAAAGACAAATCAAAACACGCTCTCTGAATCTCACTACCTGTTAACAGTGCGAATTTATACAGCGACAGTAAAATGCTAAGAGGACCGGTTCACGCGGCTTTATTGGATTTACACTCTCATGAATCCCTGATCACAATACAATAATGCATCTGATGAAATATGGATCAGGGTGAAGAAGCAGGTGGCAGGAAGAGAAAGAATGCAAGAAAGAGAAAGAGAAAAGACAGGGGTGAGTGACAAAACCCCTGTAGCATCCTCAGAACAAAAGCTCAGCGGTTCTGGTGGTCTGGGAAGAATTTCAAGTGGTGCGTGGGGAGCCAATTTTAAACAATTCAACTAAATAAAATACACTACCTTTCAAAAATACAGGATTGGTATGATTTTAATGTTTTTGAAAGAAGCATGGCACCAAAGCTGCATTTATTTGATAAAACCAGAAAACACAGTAATACTGTAAAATATTAACTTTACATTTAAAATAATAGATTTTAAAAATGTCACTTATTCCTGTGATGACAGCAAAGCTGAATTGTCCAGTCTTCAGTGTCACATGATCCCTGAGAAATCATTCTAATATGCTGATTTGCTGATCAATGTTGAAAACAGTTGCTGCTTAATATTTTTGTGGAAACTGTGATACATTTTTTTTTCAGGATTCTTTAATTAATATAAAGTTCAAAAGAACATTTTTTAGATTTTATGATGTTATAAAAGATTTCTATGTCTTTACTGGTCTTTCTGATCAATTTAATGCATCCTTTCATAATAAAAGTATTAATAGCTTAAAAAAAAAAAACCTTACTGACCCAAACATTTGAACAGTAGTGTAATTATAGTTAAAATCACCAACACTGATTTAGCCATCTGATAAATAAACCCATATTTTTTTGAGGGGAACAAATAATATTTAGCTGTTAGTGTGACACAGTGTGGTGTGACAAAAAAAAATGCATCTAACAAAATGCCTTAATGTGTGTGTATGTATGTGTGTCTGTGTGTGTGTGTGTTGATATAAATTTAGCTCTGTTGCTTTAATTAGTATATAGACAGCTTGCTGTGCTTTAGCTGCTAGCCAGTTATACCACAAAACCCTCTTGGAAAAGTTCCAAGCGTCTTTACATTAATATCCTTTAAAGCACCTACTTTTCACAAACGTGTTGAGACACTTGAGAAAATTCTGTTCTGCTGTGCTCCGTCTACTGTTTTTGAATGCAAAAACGTATATAAATCAGGCCAATCCTGTTCCTGGAGATATACCTTCTTGCAAAGTTCAGCTCAAACCCTAATCAAACACACACCTGAACCAGCTAATTAAAAATCCTCAAGAACACTTAATTATGCAGGGCTTCTTTACAACGATCAGTCGAGCAGAGCTTCAGGCACCTAGACAAGTCGATGTGGAGTTCTGCACATTCCTAAACTTAAAATGATACAGATGCTTTGTTGCATCACGCCGAGTTAGGACGTGATGCAAAAGTAACAAAGAAAAGCCAGTAAGAAAGATGACGCATAAAAAATAGCACTGCAATAAAGATAAATGAGTTATACAGTTTAAAAAAAAATATAAGAAAAAAAAAAAAACAGAGAAAGAAACCACAAGCACACCAAATGAAGGTACCTCTGCTATTCACAATAAGCAAGAGAAGAGAGAGAACTTCAAATTTCCTCTCTCTGCTGATCTGACGTTTATATTAACATGGCCAACTTTTCCATTAGAGAGATCACGAGAGGGAAGCGGTGATAAGTGGGAAGTGAGAGAGGGTGAGAGAGAGTGAAAGACCCCCACACTGGCGCACAAAAGATCCGCATTTCCATCTGAAGAAACCACACCTGTGATAAAGCAAATTCCAGCAAAGCCGGTTTGTGGAGGAAGCTCACCTCTGCTGTCCGGATTAATCCATTTTGACGGTTAAGAATATTGTACCTCATCGGTCAGCATACAAATGAAGCCATTTCCATAGCCACACCAAACGCAGGAGCGCTGATAACAGGCTGCGGATGCCAGGGAAATTCAATTAGGGTTTCTGAAGGCGCCAATGAGGAGAATATAGAATTATCCCGGCCGCCACACACACCCAATTAGACTGATGGTGTGAAATAGGACGGAGGAGGATACCCGAGGCAAGAGGGATGAGGCGGAGGGATGAGAGACATGAGGAGACTTCCTGTTAGGCCTCAACGGTGAGGTAGTTCCTACTCAGCTCTGCTGTGTGTAAAGCAGCAGCTGTTTTCTGTAAATCTCTGCAGCCAGAGGTGTGAAGTCACACAGGCTTCTGCCTGCCACATTCACCATCATTACACCAGGAATTCCCAACTGGACTTTTTTTTTTTTTTTTTTTTTTTGTATATATAGTTCATGACGAAACTATAGGCACGAGATTTTGAGTTGTTGTGACAGAACTGGCAAATGAAACGTATAAATCAAGATGTATTGCTAATTTATTTTGATCTTCCTCATAGTATTGCACAATTATTAAAAACACACTACCAATCAACAGAGGTCTGTAGGATTTTATGGAAAGAAGTCTTTCATGCTCACTAAGGCTGCATTTATTTGATAAAAAATACAGTAAAAGCGGTAATATTGTGAAATATTAAATATAATTACAATTAAAAATAACAGTTTTCTATTTTGATATATTTTAAAATGTAATTTATTCCTGCAGTGACAGGTGAAATGTTCATCAGCCATTACTCCAGTATTCAGTGTCACATGATCCTTCAGAAATCATTTTAACATGCTGATTTGCTGCTCAAGAAACATTTCTTATTATCAGTGTTAAACATAGTTTTGCTGCTTAATGTTTTGTGGGAAACATGATTTTTTTTTCAGGATTGATAAATATAGCTCAAAAGAATCGGTTATTTGAAACAGAAATCTTTTGAAACATAAATGTCTTAACTGTTGCTAAATAAATCTTATAAAACAAATCTTACTGACCCTAAACTTTTAAAAAAGGTAGTGTATGTGCAAAAATCAATGGTAATAGCACAAACAATCAGTGGAGTTTGATCAGGGGTGCAAACTCGTCAGGGGTGAAAAAGGTGACAAACTAAACTAACCCCCACCCTGCCCGCCCGCAACACACACACACACACACACACACACACACACACACACACACACACACACACGATACATACCACAGGACTCCCTCTCTGGCCCTGTGACACCCACCCAACACAAAATACCAAAATATACCTTCATCACACAATATTTTTATCTGGTTAACAGAACTACAAATAATTTAAACAATTTAACAAGTGAAAGTGCGAAATGCAAAATGTTCTATTTAGCAACAAAATATTGAAGTGGGTGAGTGGTAAAGTTTGGCTACCTGAACTAGTTAAATGCCAACGTAGGTAAAGGCAAGTTAATTCACATAGCACATTTCACACACAATGGCAAGTCAAACTGCTTTATAGGGTGAAAATGTTACACACTGCAAAAAATGCTTTTCTTACATTTTTTGTCTTGTTTCCAGTCCAAATATCTAATAAACCTTAAATCAAATCTTTTTTTTTTTTTTTTTTTAAGAAAAAAAATAAGACAAAAGTCAAAATAATCTTGTTTTCGGTTTGAAATAAGATTATTTTGCTTACTCCATTGGCAGATTATTTTTCTTGTTTTAAGAAAAAAATTATTTTTTTTTTTCTGAAAACAAGACAATAATTTTTACTTGTCTAAAAAATGCTTCTTGATTTAAGAATTTTTAGATATTTGGACCAGAAACAAGACAAAAACTCTAAGTAGGAAAGCATTTTTTGCAGTGCACCATTCAAGGATAAACACCTTTATATGATTAAAAGACATTTGAGCGACAACTACGGTCTACAATCAACAAGGGTTGTTGTTAAGATGTTACATGAACTTAGTCAGGGCAAATAAACCACTGTAAATATTCATTTCAGCACTCGAATTTTTGAAGCAGCTGACGGGCTAAACGCGAGGTGTTGCAGGCTGACACTTAGCTATGGCTTAGCACTGCCTCCACTTGAGCTGAGTGATACTAACATTACTGTACATTAAATGGTATGCTTTACTTGTAAGGTCGAACAGTTCTCAAATCGACTTCATGTCAGAGTAATAGCTTACTGATATGTGAGATCGGTCGAGATTGAGGAGCATTTTTGCAAAGGGTAGCAAACTGATGTAGCGATAACGTAACTTACAATCTTCATAGCTATCGCAACAGCAGCCTCACGCAAAAAAAAAAAAAAAAAAAATAATACAAAAACAGCAGCCTCACGCGGTAATCACCATTTAAACTGGAACACCATAATTTACAGCAGATACAAATGCATTCCGTCCTGCTCTACAGCAAACTTAATTTAGCTAGCTACAAACAGGCTAATCTAACCACCAACATAGCCCAATTACTCCAAAATTAATTTGCTTATCGTTAGCTTGTTCCATCACATTTTACGTAGCCTCTGGAAATATGGACAATTGCCTGCAGCGTCTAAAAGTTAGGCTTCAGGAGTGAGATTGGTTGGATGAGGGAAAAAACATTAAGGTAAGCCAATCAGAGGCAGAGTAGGGCGGGTCTATTCCTTTGCCAACAGGGGGGGGGGGGAAACGCTACAGGTGACGTGACACAGATGACTCGCAGATACGACGATGACGACCCCCCCCCCCCCCCGGTTTTTAGTGTACCTACAATTACATGCATTATTTAAAACAACAGCATGTCATATACTAAAGTTTACAGATCACACAATTCTCCTTTCCCTCATTTTTCAATCCCTGAACAATATCATGACCCTGTAATGCAAAAGTTCATCACCTAGAACTAAATATCTCAAGGAACAAAAAGGTACAGAATGTCCTGAGGACAAAGAAAAAAGAGGCTTTTAAGCTACAAGAAGAATACTCATGCATATTCATGGTGAAAAAGTGTATCTAGTATTTTTGTGAGCAGAAGACCAAAGTTTTTTTTTTTTTTTTTTTAAGTAAAAGTAAAATTAATTCACTCAAACAATCAAATTTTATATATGGTTTTCTTCCATTTCTCTGAAAAATAAGAACTGCCTTGAAGATAGTTTTAGAAATATAAGTCATCCACTGCTCATAGAACTGGGTTAGACAAGAATGATTTATAGTATTATTGGAAATGGCACACATCCTTTGCCATCTCAATGGTAACAGTTAGCTCTAGGGCGGAGCCTAAATGTGCTCTACCAGTCACTACAAATTCAAATGCAAATTGACATCACTTTGATTACAAGCTTAAGGACTGCGAACAATATTTTGTAGAAATACTCCAAAACAGTATCTACAAATCCCTGTATTTGGCAACCAGATAATGAATATCTTCATTTATCCATGTACAAGACAATCCAACATGTAGAACTTTAAAGAACATGTGGATCTTTAAAGCGCTAGATACTCTAAACCCTTTTCTGTTGCTTACAAGAGAAAAGTTGCTAGTGTTGGCTACAGAATCTGATAGTTTGTGAATTTGGCAGCAGCAAGAAAAGAGTAGGAAACAACAGTACAAACTTTGCATAAACTCACAAATACACAGTTCTTTTCATATTACAAATCCACAATTGGTCTTTTCTAGCGCCAAGAAAAGGATTTTTCATTTTAATCGTGTCAATCCTCTGCAGACGACCAAGAACGCATCTGTACCGCACACTAAACTCAGCCTCTGAGTAGAAAGTTGATGACTTTTACCAAATAACTAGCAAAGGCCATCAAAGCATAATGTAGCCAGAATTACACACAAAAACACAGGTAGACTCAAGGATACTGGTCAGTTTGCGGCCGTCTGAAGTTTTCTGGGAGATGAGCTTCATACAGTTGTCTTGCCTTGGTGTTGCCCATGCTCTGCACGCTCTAAATAGAGAAAGACAGACCAAAACAAAGAGATAACAGGTGAAAAAGAAGAACACAAACCACCCATTTATCCCAAAGTCCATCCGAAAGGAGAAAAAGCAAGCACCTTAATAAATAAAATTATTTAAAATCAATGCAATCTAATACATATTTTAATACAAAATCTAATATTTAAGTGAAGTGAAGTGACATGTGGCCAAGTATGGTGACCCATACTCGGAATTTGTGCTCTGCAATTAACCCATCCAAAGTGCACACACACAGCAGTGAACACACACACACCGTGAACACACACCCGGAGCAGTTTAAGCTACATATAATATGTTTTTGTATAAAACATTTAACATATTTTGATATTTCTCATTATAAATCAAGCCATTTTCTTTACAAAAAAATATTGCACATCATGAAAAATCATGAAAAATCATGAAAAATCAACTGGAAATTGAGAGTGAATTCACAAACACACTTTTACAATTTTGTCATCTGGTCCGAAACTCAATTAGTGTCCATTATTAAAAGTACAGAAACTCAAAACATATAGCAAGAACTCTACACGATCAATAAACAAATTCATCAAGTTCAATTCATGTATAACCTCTGAAACCGATGCATCTTTGTATAATGCTATCCTGAGGAAAAAATAAATGTATTTATCATGCTGATATGTATTCAGCATTGACCTCTAAAAAGAGTTATATTGATCTCTCTTTCTCTCTCAATGTCAAAGTACTGCAATGACCTCTGAATAAAGAGTGACCTCATTCATTCTTGAGGTGGTGGAATTTGATTGGTTGCTGTGTGCACAATCGCCAGGGCAACAAGAGTGACGGTGCAAAACATCTGTACAATGATTGATACCACACATCACAGTTCCTAACTTCCTAATAAAGATTGTGGTAAAATGCATGACCTTTTAACCATAAAACAGACTCAAACAATAGGTTACCAGCTCAGTCATCTGTGTGAGTTTATGGCCCTGATTCTTAATTAAACATTTAATCGAGGCTATTTCGAACATATACAAATTACATGTATTTGCATTATCAGTTCTATGTCACGTATGTCTAAGCCTGTCAGAGACAAGTTAATATGAGGATGATGGATCAGACTGAAGGAAGAGAAGATGCTGAAAAACAGACAAGTAATTACCCATCAAGAATTAATTATCCATCCAGACGTCAATTAATATGCAAAGGGGAGATGCAAGACTCCCTTTTGGTTGCTTAAAAACTCATAAATCTTTCAAGCCACACTGCTTTTTACAGCACAACACACAAGAGACACACAAATTCAGTTACACATGTATACCTGTAATATCAATGAAGGGTATCTGGACTAGATGAAGCAGTGTTTTGAAGTTTTCACTCACACTATAATAGAAAAACAGGTGTCCTAATATCTTCAGGAAGGGCTCAACAAGGATTTTTATGTTGGCTTGGTCACTGCCCCCACCACAAATATAGCATACTTTTCAAACTACTCCATCTGATATTTCATGGGTTTGCAATTTGGATAAAAACTCATATGTTAGCCAACTAGATAACGTTACTTTGGCAAAAAGATAGGGATGCAAACAGATATCAGCAATTTTACTTTTATATTATTATATTATGCTATATATATATATATATGTGTGTGTGTGTGTGTGTGTGTGTATATATATATATATATATATATGTGTGTGTATATTAGTGCTGTCAAACAATTAATCGTGATTAATTGCATCCAAAATAGAAGTTTTTGTTTACATAATATATGTATGTGTACTGTGTATATTTATTATGTATGTGTACTGTGTATATATATATATATATACCTACAGTATATATTTTGAAAATATTTACATGTATAAATTTATATTCATATTATTGATATTATATAGAGTCATGGCCAAAAATATCGGCACCCTTAGTAAATATGATCTAAGAACGCTGTGAAAATTAATCTGCATTGTTAATCCTTTTGATCTTTTATTTAAAAAAAAAAAAAAATCTAACCTTTCATTGGATAATAAGAATTTAAAATGGGTGTAAATATCACTATGAAATAAATGTTTTTCTCTAATACACACTGGCCACAATTAACGGCACCCTTTTATTCAATACTTTTTGAAACCTCCATTTGCCAGTTTAACAGCTCTGGTAAGTTTTCTCCTATAATGCCTGATGAGGTTAGAGAACACCTGACAAGAGATCAGAGACCATTCCTTCATCCAGAATCACTCCAGACCCTTTAGATTCCCAGCTCCATTTTGGTGCTTCTTCTCTTCAGTTCACCTCACTCATTTTCTATAGGGTTCAGGTCAGAGGACTGGAATGGCCAAAGCAGAAGCTTGGTTTTGTGCTCAGTGACCCATTTTTGTTGTTTTTGAGGTTTGTGTTTGGATTATTGTACGGTTGGAAGATTCAAACATGGCCCATTATAAGATTTCTAACAGAGTCAGTCACTTATTGATTTTTTATCTGTTGGTATTTGATAGAATCCATGATGCCATGTGTCTAAACAAAATGTCCAGGACCTCCAGCAGAAATATAGGCCCACAACATCAAAAATACAGCAGTATATTTCATTGTACACATAGGGTACTTTTTAATCCCTGTGTTCACCAAACCTATCTTGAGTGTTTGCTGCTAAAAAGCTCATTTTTTAGTTTCATCTGACCGTAGAAGCCAGTCCCATTTGAAGCTCCAGTCGTGTCTGATAACTGAATATGCTGGAGTTTGTTTTTGGATGAGCTAGGAGAATTTTTCTTGAAACCCTCCCAAACAACATGTGGTGATGTAGGTGCTGTTTGACAATTTTCTTTAAGGTTTTCTGACCCCGAGACTCAACTATTTTCAGCAATTCTCCAGCTGTGGTCCTTGGAGAGTCTTTAGCCACTCAAACTCTCCTTCTCACCGTGCATTAGGACGATTTAGACACACGTCCTCTTCCAGGCAGTTTCGTAACATTTTATGTTGATTAGAAATTCTTAATTATTGCCCTGATGGTGGAAATGGGAATTTTCACTGCTCTAGCTCTTTTCTTAAAGCCACTTCACTAATTTGTGAAGCTCAATTATCTTTTACTGCACATCAGAAATATATTCTTTGGTTTTTCTCATTATGATGGATGATTAAGGGAATTTGGGCTTTGTTTTCCCTCCTATTAATATTTCTGTGAAACAGGAAGCCATGGCTGGATAATTTCATGTTCATAATCACCCTGGAGTGCTCAAAATTGTGAATATGAATGGGAATATACTTCAGAGATATTTTACTCATAAGAATTTCTAGGGGTACCAATAATTGTGTCCAACGTGTATTAGAGAAAAACATTTATTTATTTCATAATGATATTTCCCCCCATTTTAAATTCTTATTATCCAATGAAAGGTTAGATTTTTGTCAATTTTTTTAAATAAAAGATCAAAAGGATTAACAATGCAGATTAATTTTCACAGCCTTCTTTGATCATATTTCTCAAGGGTGCCGATATTTTTGGCCATGACTGTATATAAATATATTTAATATATAAACATAACATTTTTCTTAAATATATACATGCATGTGTGTGTATTTATATATACATAATAAATATATGTGTGTGTGCTGTGTATATTATGTAAACAAACTTTTATTTTGAATGCAATTAATTGTTTGACAGCACTAATAAATATATTTGATTTTTTGATTTGGTCGTAAAGACGTTCTGCGACTGAATAAATGCACTTCTTGTCAAGAGAAAAAGTGACAGAAGCAGAAGTTGTGAGTGGGGTGGCCAACTCTAGGCCCCGCCCCTGCGTTAATTGCATTAAATATTTTTAACGCGTTAAACTGAAGAAAATTAATCGCCTGCATTAAAGTGCTAATTTTGACACCACTAATATATATATATATATATATATATATATATATATATATATATATATATATATATATATATATATATATATATATATGTATGTATGTATGTATGTATGTATGTATGTATGTATATATATATATATATATATATATATATATATATATATGTATATGTATATATATATGTATATGTGTATATATATATATATATATATATATATATATATATATATATATATATATATATATATATATATATGTATATATATATTTATTTATTTATATAAAAAATTCTTATTTGTAATGGAAATTTAGACATTTTAAATAAAAGTAATAATATAATATATTCATATTTAACAATCACACCATAAGTTATAATGTTATGATGCCTAACCTCACATGTAAAATATTTATTTTAGTTTTAGTGTGTTTTAATTTACTATTCACAGTATTTATTTATAATATTAGCCTTTACATAAAAATAATTATTGGTATAATTACAAGTCTCAGACTCTCGTGAATGCGCATTGAAGACTGACAGGGAAGAGAAGAAATTGTTGAATAAAGCTATTATTTTTGTTTTCTTCGCACACAAAAATATTCTCGTAGCTTCATAAAATTAAGGTTGAACCACTGATGTCACATGGGCTATTTTAACGTTGTCCTTACTACCTTTCTGGACCTTGAACATCGTAGTTGCGTTGCTGTCTATGCAGAGTCAGAAAGCTCTCGGATTTCATAAAAAATACCTTAATTTGTGTTCCGAAGACGAACAAAGGTCTTACGGGTTTGAAACAACATGAGGGTAATTAATGACAGAATTTTCATTTTTGGGTAAACTATGCCTTTAAGAAATTTTTACCAACCCCAAACCTTTGAACAGTAGAGTTTGTGATAAACAAATGTTAGACACTTTGAAATAACAGTACTGCCTTAATCCATCGAATGAGAGTCAGGTCATCAACAGGCCTGAAACATCCTGTTGAGCCCCATAAGAAAGAAAAACCAACCAACACATGAAAACACACATACTTGTATCTGCTCGGGGGTCCATTGGTCCAGGTTGACTGATTTAACGCGTGATATATGCACTCCCAGGTTCCGGTGTATTCCAGCACAGCGGATACAAATAAACACACCAAGATTCCAAGAGGCCCATCGAGGTCCTGCGGGGAAAGAGAGAGAAAACAGACAGATTTACCTGCAGTAAAGCATTTTCCATTATCTGAAACAGATAACACCATCATAACAGGCAGTGAAGAAACAGTGGTTTAAAATAAATCTTCAGAGTCACGGTGCCGCCTCAAGCTCTGTCGCGTAATTCTGCCTTGCCATGGCATCGAATAAACCGCATTGTGCTGTGATGCCGAAAACCAATATCTAAACGATGGAATTTTGCAGTCGTGATAATAAAATTCGATCCAAGTGCCGGATGAATGCAGCAGGTTGCCCACCTGAATCAACAGTCAATAGCCGCAGGTACCTGAATAAAACAGTGAAACTACATTGTGAGACTCCTGATCTCATCAGCCACCGAAAAAAAGGGAGAAGAAAAATGTGAATTGTGCTACAATACAGACTGCATGTGATTATCTTCAGCCCGGTGTGTAATATTCAGCTCTCAGAAGTGACTGTAATAGCACGGGGGCAGACGAAAGCACTCTGACGGTAGATGCTAACAAAGGCAGAGACGGAGGTTGTGTATCTTTCAGTTCTGTTCGAGAAACTGAGCGCGAGAAGTCAATAGCTTTCGGGTGAAAAGTTGCACATGGAAGCGGATGGACTGGGGGTGTGGGCGCATTGGAGCGGCCCTGACAGCTCTCGGCCGGTCGGTTGGCGCTGGTGAGAGCGCTGCTCCTGACGGGCTATAAATCACAGGGTTTGCTGGGAAATGGATTTCTGTGGTTCACCCGCCCTCTTTGGCTTTATCTACACCTGTCAGCCATCTTAGGACGCGTCCAATTCGCTTCCTCCGTCTCACGCTCTCTCGCAGCACGGAGCCGTATCCCTGGTTTCAGGGTGGGTGGGGGTGGGGGAGGGGGGAATGGGATCTGTATTCTGCCTGCAGGACGCCTAGCATGGGTTTGCATGCCCATCAGGCAAGAGTAGAGTAAACCACTGACCCTGGCAGTGCCACCCACACAGCTCCTGAATAGAAAAATCGTGTACACAAACGCACATACACTACAAGTACAGCCATTAGCATAACAAACAATACCGCACTGTTTCTTCACTTTTAAGCATGTTCATAATTTATCCTGCATGATTGCTCAGGATATTAATGGCTATCTTGCTTCTGTTCTGTGCTCAGATGACAAAAGAGGACGGGTGACGTGTGAACAGGCTGATAAGATTCCCCCAACGCGCTGGAAAAACTCTGGCGAAAACTGCGGTAATGAAAGAGAGCGGGTTTCCAGTCTCTTATCTCTCACCCACCCCCAAACTACAATCCGGCTGGCTGCACAGGCTCCGTCTGCCACCCTCCCAGATTTATTAGCCCAATAAAAGGCTGCAAGATTGTGTCTCACACCGCTGCACCAGGAGCTGCATAACTCACCCACAATTAAAGAGGGTTAATTTGTCATTGAGTGGAGCGCGGTGCAGTGAAGGGTGCGGTGCCCCTGCGGAGGGGAAGAGCTGGAGGAATTCTCTCCACACTCTCCCTGCTGGACTGAAACGCTGCAGTGGGGACTGGATATGCTTATTTCATTGTTCCCACACCTTCTGACTAATACATTTCCATAATTTGTCCATAATTCTTACAAATTGTTAAATAGAAAACTCACACACAAAGAATATTTTGTGCTAAAGAATTAAGATTAACTAGAACAAATTACATTGACTATAGAAACGTCCATGCTTTTTAAGATTTTATTAATTTCTATGAATTTCCCAGGCCCTGGAAAAGTTTCCTTTGAAGTTCCCTGATTTTCCAGGTGTTCCATAACTGTGAAAACCCGATTCAAAAGAAAACAGTCCAAATCAAAAGATTTCGAAGAGCACATATACATGCAAAACTTCACAGAACATTTTTGATATGCCTGCAGTGATACACTGGCATAAGTAGGCACAAAATCCTCTGCACCACAGCAATCTGTCTCATTTGCCAACTTGTGACTGGCTTATCTGAGATGTAGGAGTGGGCATCATAATATATATGTGTGTGTGTGTGTGTGTGTGTGTGTGTGTGTGTGTGTGTGTGTGTGTGTGTGTGTGTGTGTGTGTGTGTATATATATATATATATATATATATATATATATATATATATATATATATATATATATATATATATATATATATATATATATATATATATATAAATAATATTACTATAACATTACAATAATTTATTATAAATTAAAATGTAATATTTAATTTAAATATTAATTTAATATTGAAATATTTAAACTATTAATTGAAAAAAAAAATAATTTGAATGTTGAAATAAAACATTAAAATTAAATAAAATTTTAAATTAATTTTAAAATTAAGTTTCATGCTGACTTGTTGGCTTATCTGAGACAGGAGTGGGCAGCATAATTAAAATATTATAATGAGCAATATTATATCACGTAAAATTAAATATTACAGTAATACTAGATACTTTTTTAATTAAAATAATTTATCATTTTATTATAATATCAATTTAACCTTTCATTTTTATTTTCATAAATTTAAATAAAAATCTAATTTAAGCATTAATTAAATATTTTACAAATTATAACATGACTAACATAACTAATGAATTAACTCTGGCATCCACAGCTGTCTGACACTGGGTAGCATTTAAGTTAAAAACAAAAGATTACATTATGAATAAAATTACTGGATGAGCCATATTAAAATCATAAAATATACAATATACATACGTACACCTGTGACAGTGCATCAGGTGATTTGCTGCTACATTGCTGGCCGACCATAAACAACGTCCCATTATACTGTCTCCATATCACACGCAAACACCGTAGACATGATGTGTCAAAACGAAAATTACTCTCATTATAATCAAGGAAGCTTGAAGTGCTTGTCTGCAACATAATTTGCAGCATAGACTGTAGCTTTAACATAAACAGCATAGCAAGCTGACACATTTCTACCATTCATGTCATATAGTCTACAGTCAAGCCGTGCAGCACTACTGAGATGGATGTTAATGCCAGGTATAAACAAGGTCTCTGATAACCAGCCAAGAGTAGAGGTCAGACAACTAACCGCTGTCTGTCTCACAGCCCTGCAGACAGACACGTCTATATAAACAGGAAATGCTGCAATGGAGGGGAACTGGCAGACAGGTCATGACCTATGACCCAGTATAAGCTCTCCATTCTGGAAGGATGGATGACGGCCTCTAGCGTCCAAAAGGGGCAATTTCGGATTCCCAGATGTGAAATGTCATCGTGATCTTACAACTTCCTCTCTTCCCAAGTCCATTCATTATCTCCACAGCCGGTTGCGAGTCCCTCAGTCAATGTACACTGGCTAATAATTCACCATTCACCTCAACGAAACGGCTTCCGGATGCTGTAAACAAGTCCGCGGTAGAAGGATGCGAAGGAGAAAGCGCTGAATAAAATTTCCTCGGAAAGGCTGAGGCATGCTATATTTAGACCTGAGGAGAACAAGCGACGGATGCTTTCAGCAGCTGGGTAGCGAGATAACATATTTTTGGGAGAGCCTACAAATGCAGAGCACCCTGGGTGTGCGAGACGGCCCTCCCCTGAAAACTAAATTAAAAGGCAGGCCAAATAAATGATTCAGTGTCTAAACACCCAGAGAGGGGCTCGCAGGGACTCTGTGCGTGTAGGTACAGCAGGAGATTTACAGTTGCCTCTGTGGTCCCCAGGTCTCTACCCACTTCATTGAGGAGTCACCCTAGATTTATAAGTCTGTAGCTCATTTGCTTGCATTGAATGCACATAAACAATGGGACACGGCCGATATAAGATGTGCCAAACACATACACACACGTCATTCATGCCTTTGTATCACCTGTCTCGCTGAAAATTGAGTGGCTGCATCCTTTCATCAATTTCACCTCAAGGCTACAAGAGAGCATTTGTCAAAATAAACAATAGTCCCTTCTGCCCTCCATCTTTCACTTCTGGGGGCAAGAGCCCCTCTCTCACTCTTTTCACTTCCTTCCTAATCCCTTCCATCAGCTCTGCCAAAGAGGGAGGAGAGAGAGATAGGACAGAGAGAGAAAGAAGCGGGAAGAAGAAAAAAACAGGAGAAGAGAGCGGCACTGTACTTCACCCAGAAACCTCAAAGAGCTCGAGGACCCTCCAGCTATGCTCGGGTAACACTTCAAAAGGCTGGTGCTGATTGTACCGGTCTGGTCCAGGGACAGGGGCCAGTTGTTGTGTTTCAGGACCCCGCACTGTTGCCCTCCACTCCACCTGACATGCTTTAAAAAGCTGAATAGGAAGCAACCCGTACAAAAAAAAATAAAAATATCTGTAATATATGGCTGTGTGTACAAGAGAGGTATTCCAGTAGGCTATGTGAGTCTGTCTGGGATTTAAATGTTTTTGAAAAAACATGGTAAGCAAGGCTGCATTTATTTGATCAAAGTACAGTAAAATCAGTAATATTATTAAATATTATTATAATTTTAAATAGCTGCTTCTATTTCATTATATTTTGAAATTTAATCCATTCCTGTAATCGCAAAGTTAAATTTTCAGCAGAAATTACTCCAGTCTGTAATATACTGATTGGGTAGGAAACATTTCTAACTATTATTAGCGTTAATAATAATTCATATTTTGGGGAATCCACAATGTATTTTTTTTTCAAGATTCTTGATTATTTGAAATGTTTTGTAACATTATAAATGTCGTTAATATTATGTTTTGATCAATTAAATGTGTCCTTGCTGAATAAAAGTATTTTTCCCCCCCTTTTCTTTTTTTGAAAATCTTGCTTCTCCAAAACTTTTGAATGGCAACATATCACAGTTTCCAGAAGACAGTTATTTTAAATTGTGATAATACTTCACAATATTACTGTTTTTAACTTATTTCTGATTAAGTAAATGCAGCTTTTGTGAGCATAAGATGTATTTATCTTGCCAAAATGTATTTTTTCCAATCAGGAAATTGGCAATAAAAAGCTGGAAAATATATAGGTATTATAATTATAGATGAAAGACAAAGATGGTGGTAAATTCTTAAAAACAGACAAGGAGAGGATAAACACCCTATTTAATTTTAAAAGTCAATGTAAATGAGGCTGTGAGGGCTACTTTTTTATTTATTGAGTCTGTCTATAGACTTTTTAAATTAGTGTTTTATATGTACATATATATTTTCTGTGACATGTTTTCCACAATGTTCATTCATTTCAATTTTCCACAAAGTGCATTATAAAGTAAACTGAACTGAACAACCCTTAAAGCTGTAACTCACATCTAATTTTACAAACTACACTTTCCAGTTTTTGTAATTTTTTTGGCCAGACATTTTCACTATTGAATAAATTGACATGAACATATCAAATAGGAAGCCCCTCACAGCCATGTATTTATTCGAGTCAAACTGCATATAGCATCAACCCCGACAAAGGTCCATTAATATTTGTGTGTGGGTAACCCAGAATGCACTGCAGCAATGCTGGCCACACACACTCTCAGTTCAGTTCTGCTAGATAATGTGTATGTGTCTTTAAAAATAACTCGCACAGCTTTCTTTATCAGTGCATGACAGCTCTGATGATGTTTATATAATAGACTGTCTGTGTGTGTGTGTATGTGTGTGTGTGTGTGTGTGTTCACGCCTCGTTGGGTCTGTAAGGGCAAGCCACACTTGTACAGTGCATCTGTGCGCTTCTCTAACTAAGTCACTGCGAGTGGCGACTGCTGAGTATAGGTCACTGCACAAAGCATGCTGGGAATGTGACGGTGGGATCCCAGTAAAAAACAGGAAGAGAGGCGGAAGGAGCTTCCTGCAGTGGCACTTAGCCTCGTCTTTAGGTCCAAAGAGTGAATCGGCACAGCAGTCTGTCAAACACACACCTTAACGTGGGCACACACACACACACACTTTTGGACTGCATAAGGTCACCCATTGATCCTTTTAGAAGTGCTGCTGCCATTTACTTAAAAGCCTCAATTTTTCTCTCATTAAAAAAGGTGACGGCAGAAAACAACCACATCGCACAGAGAACACCGCACACATTCATCTCAACCTGCACCTTTTCAACACCAAATAACAGGCTGTGAATGTGCATGCGTGTATTTGTTATCCATAACTGGAGGAGAAAATGTGTCTGGTTATGTAATGGCAGAGTGGATTGGGGGGGTGGGGAATATGCGGCTCTGCCCTGTCCATCACAGTCATGCCCATTAGTGTGGGTTCTAGCTGTGTGGACTGGACCCCCAGCTGTTTGCCATAGTGAACACACTTGATGCAGTCTATAGGGCCTTTCACACCAAACAGGATACGAAAAATCTAAACGAATCACACACGAATGGTTCATTCACATCAGGAGTGAAACGAATACGGGGCTGAACGAAAAGCACATTCACGTTGGTACAACAGATGCCATAACGCACCCTTCAGCTGGTCTGTTAGAAGCACAGGATGCAGGAAAAGCAAGATCAAGATCGTCATAAAAAGTAAAAGTAATAAAACATAGACATGATATTTAAGTAAAGTGATTTTTTGTGGGGTGAAATTGAGGGATGCACTGATATTCACATATAGGTTAATAAGCAAAATGCCAATAATTATTTTCATGTTAAAGCTGATAAACTCTACATGGTTTTATCTAAATAAATTAAAAGTCAAACATTAAGAAATAAATACTTTTCAAATGGTACAAGCAAATTTAGGCATCACAATAACAATCTACAATATGTAAAAATGAGTTTGGTAAAGATTACATTTAGTGTTAATAATTTAAATATTTAAATGTTTATATAAATGTTTAAATATTAAGATGACCGCAAAGGTAAACATAGGGAAATGTGCATGCACAATTAAATATCAAATACCAGCCAATACTAAGAAAACAACACACATATAAACACGCTAACATTTTTTAAAGAAATTAATACTTTTATTTTACAAGGACACATTAAATTGATCAAAAGTGACAGCAAAAAAACTATTACTGTGTTACCAAAAAAATCTATTTCAAACTTTGAACTTTCTATTCATCAAATAATCCTAAAAAAAAAAAAGTATCACTTATTTCTTTCTTTCAAAATTGATAATCATAAATACTTCTTGAGCAGCAAATCAGCATATTAGAATGATTTCTGAAGGATTATTTGACACTGAAGACTGGAGTAATGGCTGCTAAAAATTCAGCTTTGCCAACACAGGAATAAATTACATTTTCATATATATTAACATAGAAAATGGTTATTTTAAAAGAGACTTCTTTCAAAAACATTAAAAAGAAATCTTAAAGCACAAAAATTCTAAACATTAATGTGAGTTAAATAAATAAATAAACAAATAAATAAATAAATAAATAAATAAATAAATATAGTATTGATAAGATTAAACTGTTTCACAAAGTGCAAAAGCGTGAATGCTTGCTGAATATTTTATACATCATGTTTTAATCTTGCTAAGCATGGGTTATGCCTGTAATTCAAAGAGATTGTGAGCTACAAACAAGAAAACTTCTTTGTTGTTGTGCAAATGTTCATCCCTGGTCTGAATAGCTTCATATGAGTACATTGTTTCTTTTACATTTATGCATTTAGCAGAAGCTTTTATCCAAAGCGACTTACATTGCATTAGTTACAGTTTTTTTTTTTTTTTTTTACATTTTATCAGCTCTTACTGTCCCTGGGAATCGAACCCATGATCTTGGCGTTGCTAGCAATATGCTCTACTATTTGAGCTACAGGAAGCTTATCAACCATTGTTGGTGCTGAACAGTCACAATTAGTGCAAAAGGGCCTAAAGACAGAGCATCCAAAAGGGGCCATCCTAGAATCATGCATCATAAACCACCCATCTTTCAGCACAGCACAGTACGGTAACACAGCTAATTGGTGTTGGTGGGAGTCAAGAAATGTACTGGAACTGTAAGATTATGCTTTGCTACGTCTGGGAATGTTTTCAGATCCTTCCTACCCCATGATCAACCTCAATAAAACCTACACACAAGGAAATAAACTCAAAAACCAAGTGTGAAGCAGAAGCGCACGGCAAGCGTATCTAAATACCAACCATAACAGATAGGCAGTGACCCGCAGAGCCAAGAGGATTTATCTGAAAACTAACCGTGAGACGAAATGCTGACACTGAATACATATAGACTAGCTTCCCTCTGAACTACATGAGAGGACGAGAGTGTAAAATCCTGAAATAGACTGAACGTAATAAATGTACCCGTGAACACAGGGCTTCACACAAACCAAATTACAACCTGTCAGATTCTCAGCTGGTGCTTCCAAAACACACACCAAGGAGATTGATCAGTCCGCCCCGTGATGCTAAAGATACTTAAGGCAGTCAACAGAGAAGGGTCAGAAATAAGGGAGAGAGAGAGAACAAGGGAGCTGGGAAAGGTGATTCAGGATCAGGACATTTCTGAGCTGAACTCATAGCTTTCATTCAGATGGATGTGAATTAAAAGAACTATAAAGAAGCACACTGAGGAAAAAAGGAGGTGAGGACTTCATTGCACTGCTTTAAATATACTGCATTCTCACAGCGCCCCCTAGAGGCAAAGGATGACAGGGTGATGACTAACACAAGAATTTCTTCAAAGGTGATACAAGGTGCCAAGAATGACATAAAGTGAGATAGAAAGCATGTTAAGGGCAGCTAATTGGTTGGAGTAGATCAAATCATGATCCCCAAAAAAGTTCTGTCATTATTTACTTGCCCTCGTGTCATTGCAAACCTGTATAACTTTCTTTTTTTCTGTGGAATATGAGATGATATTTTGAGAAATGCCTGTTTTTTTTCTCCATATAAATGGAAGTAAATGGACATCAAAACTGGTTCCAAAAGTCTTCAAAATATTTTCTTTTATGTTCCAGAAAAGACAGAAAGTGATATAGGTCTGGAATGAAGTGAGGGCAAGTAAATGATGACAGAACTTACTTTTTTGGGTGGTGAACAATCTCTTGAAGATCTTGATTTGATCTACTCCAACCAATTAGTCAGCTTTCACATGCTTTTTATCTCAGTTTTATGTCATTCTCAATGCCTTTTGTCACCTTTCGAAGAAATGGTGTCATCTGAAAAAAATTCAATTTTTGGTAAAATACAAAAAAAAAAAAATCCCTTTAACAGGAGTGAAAATGATCAATTAATTGGCTGAAATTTGGCCAGTGTGAGAGTACAGACTTGGTCAAGCTGTTTGAACTTCAAAAATTTACTGATTTGTAAGTTTATATAATTTTTTTATATGTATAAAATAAATACAAACATTTGCATAGCATTTATTAAATTCACACGCACAAAAAAAAAACCCTGTAAACAAAGATGTTAATCTTTTTTTAACTACTTCATTATCTCAAAATTGCCAAATATTAGCCATAAAAATGATGGTAAATCCAATTTCTTAACCAAAATGGCAATCAGATTTCTTAATCAAAATGGCTAGTATGTAGAAGCTAGTATGTAGTTTAATTATTCCCAACAATTAGACTGTTGGTGTAAATCTAAACGAAGCCACAGTAGCTTCTATTTCCCCCATATTGACCGGCTTTTTTCACAACAGGCTTCCAACAATGCTGCAAAGCATTGTGGGGGGAAAGTGAGTCACACTGAGATCAGTAGGAGCCTTGCAGACCTGCTGTGCCACTCCACATGTACTTCTTTACAGCTCCTAGACCTGTCAAAGTGTCCCAGACAGCCATAGAAACACCACAATATCACTGCGCCAAAGTCAGCAGTGCACACTATCATTAACGATGAATGGCATTAGGGCTGGGCGATTTTTCCAATTTTATCGATTAATTCGAATTTAATGTTTTGCCACGATTTTATTTTTTATAAATCGAGGAATCACGATTTTGAATAGAAATATTACCAAATTTTAGAATTAGACACTTTGACAATATGCTGGTGATAACAGTAAAGAGAAAAGAACGATCCAACCACATGTCGGCGCACGTGATTGACCGCTCACGCGTGACACGCTCTGTGAAGCAGCGCAAGTAGAATATATCGCTAGGCGCCATTCACACAGAATGCGCTTTTGTGTTGACACAGATGCAACGCGGGCAGTGGAATAGGAAAAAAAAAAAATGCAAGATGGCATTTGAACTTCTTTTAACTTGAGCGCCGCATTTTTAGAATGCCGTTTCATGCATGAGACGCTGCGCGAACGCAACAGTCAATGTTTACACAGAAAAAAAACAATGGAAAAGCAGTGCAATTGAATAAAAAACCTGTAAAGTACTGCATGTCTGATATTTCATGGTTGCATCATGGTGACAGGCTGAAAGATGCTGTTCATTTTTTCCATAACATTTATAGTTAATAATAGTCTACTGGTGGTGTTATACCTTCAGTCATTTTGAATTTGAATTACCTTGACTTGTGAGAATTTCTTGAAGCATTTTCCTTGTGTTATTTCTGAACATATAACATGCAAGACAAGTTTGTACAAAATGTAGTTGTAGTTCATGCATCTTTTCTGCAAAGATATTTAACAAGTGATTTGTAATTTAGGCTACATCATGTTGTCAAATTCATGTGTGAAATGAATTGGAATAGAATTTTCTTTAACTAGAGGGTTAATAAAGAAAAAGTTACTTGAATCATGCTGTAGTTACATTTTCAATTGACTAGTTAAAAATCGTATAAAAATCGAGAATCGGTCAAACGATCTGAAAAATCGAGTTTTTATTTTTTTTTTGCCATATCGCCCAGCCCTAACTGGCATACTGAATTTACATAAAACAGCAGCTCACGGATTGTCGCCAAAGACAAAGAACAAGAGAAGAAATAAAGCGATCTCCGAGAAGCAGTAAAAGTGCTTTGATTTTTCAGACCTGAAACCAAAACAAAGCAGACACAGACACACAAAATTTGCTAAGACCTTCATCTTCACAGACACAAGCTCAAAACAGCAGACGCCATGTGACGAAACTCTACAAAGCCCCCCAAATAAATTAAGACTTCAATTAAAGATTAAAGCCAGTCACAGAGATCCTGAGAGAACTAACTCCTTCATTAGAGGAAAAAAAGAGACCCTGTTCAACGAAAAGCTCCGCTCTGCCGGTCTTCTGAGGCACGAGAACACACACATACACACACGGCATCTCAAAACTGGCAGTGGAGTCCAACTGAGTGACAGTTGAGTTCGGCCTCACAGAGGGAAGACTAGTAGAGCATGAAATTAGAGCCCTCTATTCCAGCCTAGCAGGAGAAAGACGTCTGACAGAGACTGAGAGAAAAGGTGTGCGCGTATGCGTGTGCGTCTGCTATCTGTGACAGGTGAGGGAAGGAAAGGCAGAGCGCTTGGGGGGTAGGAAAGGTCTTAGCACAGTCGCTGTTCTGTCAGGTGGAAAGGAGAGGAATGACTGCAAGTGAACATGAGAGAAAGGCCAACTCGCTGTGACCTCTGTGAACAACCTTAATCGTACCCACTGGTCTCATAATATGGTGTTAAAAGCAAGTTTTGGAGAATGTGACCTGCAGCCAAGAAGCCTGAGTCATTTAAGTTTAAACAGAAAGGATAGATGAGCTGGTTCATTTCAGCTTTGAGTGGTGTTGTGCTGCCCCCTGCTGGTGAGAGGCAAAGAGACGGAACCTAAAGACTTATATTTCCAATGTCTGATCTATATGGTAAAGGGAAAATTTGAAAAACGTGCGATAAAGGCTGTACGTTTGGAACGATGCATTGTACCATATTAATATTAGTTTTAGTACATACAGTACCGTTCAAAACTTAAGTGTTTTAAAAATGATTTTGAAAGAAGTCTCCTGTGTTCACCAAGGTTGCATTAATTTGATCAGTAATACAGTAAAAACAGTGAACTATGAAATATTATTACTATTTAAAATAACAACAACTCATCTATTTTAAAATGCAATTTATTCCCGTGATGACAAAGCTGAACATCTCTTATTATCAACATTGAAAAGAGCTGCTTAATATTTTTGTGGAAACAATGATACACTGATTTAAAGATTCTTTGATTAACAGAAATTTTAAAAGAACAATAGAAATATTATGTGATATTATAAATGTCTTTACTGTCACTTTTGATCAATTTAATGCATCCTTGCTGAATAAAATAATTTCTTTAAAAAAATTTTTTTCCTAAATTATACCCAAATGCCACTTCAGATGCCGCGTCTGCACCACCTCTGCAATGCAAAAATAGATTGTTGATACTGATTTCATTTGATTAGTAACAGCCCTATGGAGCCTTACTATTTAAATTTACCAATTATATGTATGAATTTAACATAAAAGATGATGCATATATCTGAGGTTAGCCAAAATTGCACTAATAAAGGTAAAAAAGCCCCTGAAAATAATTTTAAGGTGGCAAATATAGTACATTTCTATCCCTGCTGTGAACTAATCATCACAGAATATGAAGAATATAAAAAGCTTCAGGAGTCATGTACTATAACTATTGTCTAATTATCATTATCAACAAATTCCACCCGTTTCTGTCAATAATCACACAACTCTAGAAAATACAAGGCTAACTTTTTCAAATGAAATACTAGTTAACTGCACAGTGTACACACACACACACACATATATATAATGTCTATGTATATATTCAAATACATACATACACATACATACATACATACATACATGTATGTATGTATGTATGTATGTATGTATGTATGTATGTATGTACGTATGTACATACACACACACACATATATATATATGTGTGTGTGTGTGTGTGTGTGTGTGTGTGTGTATGTATATGTACATACGTACATACATACATACATACATACATACATGTATGTGTATGTATGTATGTATGTATGTGAATATATACATAGACGTGACATAGACGTGTGTGTATGTGTGTGTGTGTGTACACTGTGCAGTTAACTAGTATTTCATTTGAAACACAGCCCTAAACTCTTCCACATGCTCTTTATAAGAGAAAAGCCTAGTGAGCTCTGCTCAAATTAATCACTGCCAGAGACACAAAAGGCTAAATTCCTGTCTTTATTCAGCGAAGACTGTAGCAACAGGGTTTCATCCACAGAGCTGAGAGAACTAAGCCAAAACACACCACAATGAACACAAATCTAGTCAACAGCTTAACCACATACTTACGCTAAGTAATGTCTCTCTTGCACCACCTGCTGACAAACTAAAGGAAAGAACTTAAACATGCTGAGCGTTACTCACAAATATAGTTATAGCATCAGACCACTTAAAGACACTATCGATTTGATGAGACGAAGAACAGACAGGCTTTTGTAAAAGCCTTTAATATATTCAACTATTCATAATTTAATACCACCCTATCCTGAGTAACTTAAAACTTGACTCTCAACAACACCACCTTAGACTGAAAGTTTACCAAGATTGGCTCACTTCTAGGCCATGAAAGACAGAACTGAATTGACCCTGACACATGTGGCCACCACCACACACTCTCAGACTCAAACATCTCAGTTTCGGCAGTCACAAGCTCCACGTTTACATCCGGATGCGGCCCAACTTGATCCAGGCTTTGAGGGGAATGGAATCTGTCTGAAAAGCATTATAAAGCAGCACAACAGCTACTCTAACCGAAACCAGTCCAGTTGGCAGAGCCGTCCGTGAAGCAGCAGGCTAATATTCAGGCAAAATGAAGCATTGGATGAGAAGCACTGATATAAAGTACTCATACATGCAAGTCTCTAAATTATTCTTTAAATGACTCTTGATTAGAATTAAAACCATGAAGCAGAAACTTGAAACTGAGTCATATAAAGAAAAAGTTTCTTTGCTAAATAACACATTCAGTACATTTAACAGACTAGACAAAGAATAATTGTCCACAGATCACTGTCAAATTGTACACATTAGCAAATAAGACAACACAAACGTGAAAAGTTTAATAAGGGAAATGTATTAAATATTTTGTCTAATTTGATCATGTGTTCAGCTACCAACACAAATTTTCCCTATATTTTAATCCATTTGCTGGAATTCCACAGATTTCCTTCCATAATCAGCTTTATAAAAAAATAAATAAATAAATTAAAAAAAAAACTGTAAATTTGTGCACATTCCAGGCCCTACATAAAAACCTGGAGAACAAGTCAGAAAGGCACATCATGCTTTTGTCTGCCTGTAATTACTAGAGCCATAATTCATACGGGAATGATATCATCTGTGTTTGCGAAGGTTAGCATGTTTAGACAGAGCCTGAGCAGGACCGACTCCTCAGCGTGTTTGTCAGAAGCTGAGAACCCAGCACAAAGGAAAGGAAGCTGCTACTATAGCAGGCATTTCTAGAATTCACCCACAGAGATAGTGATCATGCACATCATTCCTGACACAAAGAGGAAAGACTCAGTATTGTTTCACGTAGCAGGGGAAATCCTACTGATAAACATTACAGTGTGGTCAAATATTGCCTAAAATGAAGAGACATACTGCACTACACTGGTATTAGGGCTATCAATCAATTAAAAACCAATCAAAACTATTCTGGTATTCATGATAATACTGACAAATGAAGATAGTGTCTTTAGAAGTAAATGCACAACCATTCAAAAGTTTTGATTCGATAAGTTTTTATAAAATGTTTTTGAATAAAGTCTCTTATGCTCAACAAAGCTCCATTTGTTTGATCAAAAAAAAAAACAAAAAAAAAAAAAAAACAGTAAAACAGTAATATTATAAAACATTACAATTCTTATATACATTTTATATGCTGTTTTTGGTGCTCAAAAAATTAAATTATTAATTTCTTTCAAAAAATTAATTAATGAATGAATGAATGAATTAAATAAATAAATAAAAATAAAAAGTCTTACCCAAACTTGCAACAGAAAACTTTAACATATCTTTACTGTCATGTTTATCGATTTAATGCTTCCTCGCTGAATAAAATTGTTAATCGCTTTCAAAACTGCTCCCAAACAGTAGTGTGTATGTAAACAACCTACTAAAATACACTTTAGTATTTGGCATAAATTTAAAATTAATTATAATCAAATGACATGATATTAATTAAATAACTGCATATCAATTTTTACCGAAAAAGCCAAAATTAAGCTTAAATCAAGGATATTACTCTGGCAGATGTCTACATTATAAGTCTCTTTAGAACTAAATATTGTTTGATTTCTTGTCATATCAATAAATATAAGCATATCACAGGCCTACAGTCCACAGCAATCCATTTTCCAATCAAGTTTATCTGTCTGAGGTAAATTAGAGGCTGAATGATGTTTTTGGCCACCGCTCAAGATCCTCTAGCTGTTTCTGAAAGCAAGAATACATGCAGTGTGAACGGCTCCTTACTCATTCTGTGCTACTACTCTCAGTAAGTGTGTTTGGCAAGCTGTGTTACCTGTAGTAGCGGCTGGGACGAAGATAGGTCTTCAAGGCTGATTTACAAAGATGGTGGGAAAATCCCTCACTATGAAATATATGTAGGAGTCATTAGTTGCACTTTTTTTACATAAATGAATCAAATTAAAGGGATCATATGATGTTGCTAAAAAGAACATTATTCTGTGTATTTGGTGTAATGCAATGTGTTTACACGGTTCGAGGTTCAAAAAACACATTATTTTCCACATACTGTGCATTATTGTTGCTCCTCTATCCCCCGCCTTTCTGAAACGCGCCGATTTTTACAAAGCTCATCGTTCTGAGAAGTGAGGTGTGCTCTGATTGGCCAGCTATCCGGTGCGTTGTGATTGGCCGAATACCTCAAGCGTGAGATGGAAAATTTACACCCCTTCCCATGTTATGATGCCGTGTCAGAGATTTTCTTACTATAGGGAGATGGGAGGGTCTGTATTAATTACTATTGGAGAAAGCGTAACGGCTAACTTGGATCACGTGTGCCGTAGTAACCAATCACATTACAGCCTTGACATCATTGAATTTCAGTCAGAGCTGTGCGACACTCAATCACCGTTTATGGATGCCATAGCTGAATCCCACCTAACGCAAAAAGTCAGTGACTTCTCTAATAAAACAGCATTTTTTTCGTGGTAAATTCTAAAAATAGTTCAATCCAAAAGTTTGGTTTAGTGTAAAACACGTTGAAGATTAGTAGATAGGCTGTCGATAAGCAGTTAACTCTAAAAAGCGGTTTATTCAGCGTAGTGAAGCCTCTCCTCCATTGACATCCATTCAAAAAAAAAAGGCCTCTGGTCTCCTTTCCCACGTACTGGCAGACCGGAAGCGTTAGCTTTAGCCGTTACGCTTTTTCGGCTAATGGTTGCAGGCTTGCCTTCTAATGGCTTTGGCCGTGTCCCGGCCTTTGTACAGTCTATGGTCCCGGCGCGACGAGACTAAAACAATAAAACCCACTATAAACAAGGCATTTGTTGCATTCAGTGAGGACATAATTACTGATTATAATGACTCATATGGTCGCCGCGCTGCATAAACATAACACCATGTCTGCATTTGTGATCGTAGAAATGCCAAACAAGCACTAGTCTAAACTGCTCAAAACTCGCGTTTGAATAGTCAGTAGCAAATTCCTTAAATATCGAAACGTACTTACAGGCTGCAAGTCAGAAGCACCAGACTGTCCTTGCGACGTTGGAATTGCCCCACTTTATAGTGTTCACAGCCATTCAGTGTTCACATTGTAGGCTACTCTCTCCCAGGTTCAGGAAATAGTCCTCCGTAAAATGCGCTGCACACACTCGGATATTTGCGTTGCACTGTTCTGAAACAGTGTTGTAAATATAACTTAACCACTGATTTTTAGTTGTGCACTCATTTGGAAGGCCAAAAAAAATACTTTCGCTTTCACAACGAAAGACACAGCGTCTCCAAGACATGGCGGCGGCAGAAACAATTCTACAGCGAGAATAAAAGTTACGCCTTCTTTCATTGCGTATACGTTTGGGCGGTGTTATGCAAATCTTCCCACAGAGTGACGCAGACATGTGGGGGCGTGTCTGAATGAGCCATTTTAGGAAGGCGTGGCAGAGTCTTAACTTTTATAAAGAATATCTCTTTGGGTTTGAGACTTTAGTCTTTGCAACTTTAGGGATCTTATCTATGCACAAACAACTTTTAACACTCCAAAGAGAAAGGAAAACTTGAAATCGCATCATATAATATGACAGCCATAATATTTTTACTCTCTGGCTTTTCAAACGAATGCTCTCTGCAAATCACAGCAACTTCAGGAGGATATAATGACCAAAACACACACAAAGATGCATGCTGAAGCAGACTTTCAGCAGTTCTTATCTCTGTGAGTGACAGTGTGAAAGAGAGCACACAGGAGGAAGTACCAGAGCACATTTCCTGTCTGTCCTTGTGGCGTGTGCATGTGCAAGAGGAAGTAAAGAATGAGGAGCCTATCAAATAGACGTCTCTCTCAACACTCTCCAGTTGCCAGACACAATGCAAAGCCAATACAGCGCACACACACTCACACATAAAACTCTATCAGCACTTAAAACAGGAAAGACACACACACACACACACACACACAATAGTACTCTCTGATTTCTTCTGTCTTGAGGCCTGCAGTTATGATTGGATCATTACTCATTACTAGAAACTGCCCAGAGGCATTCCCAGAATCTGTGCCCACAGAGTTTTACAAAAAGCTCATGAGAGCAGACTCACTGGCTGTAGCTAAGTAGATATAATGTGTGTACATTGCTTTCCATTGGCTGATTTGACTATGGCAATCTGTGGGATTTTATGTATCTAACCACAAAATCTGACCGATAATGAATGCTGACCACCATTAACAGTACAGTTGATCTCTAATTGTGAAGTAGCTAAAATACGACTCCAATCTAGACACCTACTAATCACACCACCCACTACATCAGCTTAACCACTGGTATAAGACGCAATGATTGGAGTCTCCCTTTTACCTAGAATGCACAGTAGAGCAAGATTCACTGTGGAGAGAAAAAAAAAAAAAGGATTTAACCTTGCAAAGTGGGTAAAACTAACAGTGATTATTATTATTATTATTAAATAAAAAAAATATTAAAATAATTTCCTTTAATTGGGAAAAAGCTGAAATAAAATTTATATAAATATTAGATGAAAAACTTTGTTGCCTTTGTGAATAATTGAAATTTAAGTTTAAGTATTAAAACTATTACAATTAAAACAGCTAAAAGTCTAAAACTAAAATTCCTCAGTTCAATCATTCAGACTGCCTTAAATGTTTGGGACTGAAATATCATTACTACTGCACAGCATAATAAGAAGAATAAGATTTTATTATATATTTATTTTAAATGATTAAGTGATTATAAAAATTTTACTTTAGTGCTGTCAAAGTTAATGCAGTTAACACAACCTCACTTTAAAAAAAAAAATAAAATAAAAAATAAAATAGCGAAATTAATGCAGACTCTATTTGACCCTATGAATCACGCGTAGTTCCAGCCCAGGTTGCCAGGTCCGTGTTTTTCCCCAACCAAACATTATGTGTATTACAGTAATCACAAAGAGCTTTGGGCTTTGTTACTTATCATAAGAAATGAAGTCTCCGCTCTTGAATTCTGTCCATCTTATCCCAACATTCAAACAAAAAATGCCTTTTTGACGCTCTTAAATGTGGTGTGACAGATCGCTGTGTATTATATTTGAAAAAAAATAGCAGCTGAATATTGTTAATTTTAACCTCTAATATTATAGTAATTTACCAAATGAGAAGGTTCTCTGTATAGTTTACGGCATCAGTTTATTAGTATCGGCGGCTAAATTTAGTATTTATATACATATTATTAGTAGAGCTGCACGAATCTGGATAAATTTAGAATCACAATTTTTTTTGTCTCAAATAGAGAATCACGATTCTCCCACGATTCTGAACAAAATAATGTGTGACAAAATATTAATTGCTGCAGTCTATTTAAAAATGTTTAATTAATTTGAATGAATTATTAAACATTTTAATATATATGTATTTAAAATATAATATATTTAATACACCAATTTTAATATTAAAATGATGAAAGTGATTTGAATGAATGATTCAATGACTCACTCACAAATACTTCACTTGTTTCATTACTGAATGAATCAGCGTTTTTGAACTAATCTCTTGAATGAATGATTCAATGACAAATGCATTTTTTTAGTCACTTGTTGCCACCTAGTGGCGAAACTATGTAATCGACAAACGTTATTTGAAGCACCAGTTACTTTCAAAAGATGACTTGCTCTATTTTTATCGCTACTATAGATATCAATGTTTATATCTGAACTATAAACTTTCATCCCAGTATCTCTGAGAGAATAACATGAATGACTGTAAAGACAGAGACCATACTTTGTGGTTTAAAAGACTGTTTGTGAAGCTGTTTCTTACCTAAACATGGTAACTGTCTGCTCTCTGTGTCAGCGGCAGCGCGAACACAGATTTGAATGTTCCGGTATGACTTTTTCAAAGGTTTAATAGACACGGGCCAATCATTGTCATTTAGAAATTAGAATCGAGATCGTGATCCTTTAGCAATTAATCATGTAGCTCTAATTATTAGGGTTGCTAAGGGGTGGAAAAAATTCTGGAAAATATTCAAAAGTTTCTGAAAATTCCTGAAATTTTCAGAAAGTTTCCAAAAAAATAAAAAAATTAATAAAAACAGAGTGATTCTAAAATTTCTGGAAAGTTGCGGAAATTTTTCACCTCTTTCCATCCCTTATTATTATTACTACTACTACTACTACTACTACTACTACTACTACTACTACTACTACTACTACTACTACTACTACTACTACTACTACTACTATTTATTTATTTATTTATTTATTATTGGCCAAAAACACTTGGGTAAATGGAAAGTGAAGAATAAGAATAAAAATGTAAAATATAATTACTAATTGTGATTCTACAAATTAAAAAAAAAAAAAAACTCTATACCTTCTAACAAACTGAGCAGCCAGTAAGGTGTATAATGCATGACCTCACTGACAACAGCCCTCGTCCCACAGCACTAGGTGACCTGTCAAAAAATAGGGCCTGTTCTTATCGCCAGACAACAGGCATGTCACAGTCTGTGTGTGTGACTCACAAGTGCCCTGAGCTCCAAAGAGGGGGATATCCAATGCTCTGCAGCTGGAGCAAACCACTTTCACTCAGTGTAAATAAGCAAACACAGGTATGCAAAAAAACACAGGGACTGGGAGTGTGTGTATGACACTCAGGCTAACACAAAACCTGCACACACAAAGCAAATACGACCTTAAACATGGGGTGGTTTCATTCTCCGGGGGTGTTCTGCATGATGGTGACAGCGGACAGTGGCATCAGGCAGTGAGAGAGCAGCACAGCAGAAAGTAAATAAAAGCCTCTGGACACACTGTGCTCAGCCATGTCTGACCGATCCCTACTATTCTGTCACATCTAATCATATTCATCGGCTAGAACCAGCAGCTCCTGCGGTGCCACACTTGCCCTATCTCTTCTACTATACTACTTGGCAGAGCAGAAGTTCATGGCAGTCTCTTAATGCTACAGCCAAGTGAAATCAAGTTTCACTGATGGCACAAACATATGGGAAAGCGCCACAGCAATCACTTGTAATTTCATAATTTACTCACTTTCACAAAATGAGATACTTTGAAAAAACATCTAAAATGGTTTTCATTGTGCTTTCAAAATACACCATATTGCCAAAAGTATTGGGTCACCCCCTTCTAATGAACAGGTTTGACTACTTTAGTAATTTCCATGAGTACAAATCTTAATGTTTAAGCATATAATGATATTCTAGGGAATTGTGTGCTTCTAATTTTAAAGCAACAGTTTGGACAGGATCCTTTTCTATTCTAACATGACAATGCCTCTGTGTATAAGGCAAGGTTCAAAAAGAAATGATTGATTTAGTCAGTGTGGAAGAACTTGACTGGTCTGCAGAAAGCCAAGTCCTAATCCAAGCTGAACACCTCTGGTGTGACTTTAATGCAGATCTTGAGCCAAAAACTCATCACCAAACACCAATGACTTGTACATATGAGTACAGTCATTTTAGACACTTCCAAAACTGTTGCAACAGAGATGGAAATACAATTTTTAAACACATGAATCGTGTTTCCATCTTTGTTGCCACAGTTTTGGAAGTGCCTTTTTCTGTTCTAAAGAAGGGGGTGTCCCAATACGTTTGTCCATATAGTGTATGTACAAGTCATTGGTGTTTGGTAAAGAGTTTTTGGCTCAAGATCTGCATTTAAAGTCACACCAGAGGTGTTCAGTTTGGATTAGGACTTGGCTTTCTGCAGACCAGTCAAGTTCTTCCACACTGACTAAATCAATCATTTCTTTTTGAACCTTGCCTTATACACAGAGGCATTGTCATGTTAGAATAGAAAAGGGTCCTGTCCAAACTGTTGCTTTAAAATCAGAAGCACACAATTCCCTAGAATATCATTATATGCTTAAACATTAAGATTTGTATTCATGGAAATTACTAAAGTAGTCAAACCTGTTCATTAGAAGAGGGTGACCCAATACTTTTGGCAATATAGTGTATCTTCTGTTGTGTTAGGAATTAAATGAAGGTAAATTATAAAATAGGCCACAATCACAAAGCAGCAGAACAGGGTTGTGAGTCCTGTGTGAGTCATTAATATGGTTGCATTCACACACAATGAGTGACAACTGAATTCTGTTATAACCAAAATCACACCCGCAAATTTTCAGGAATTACAATTGAAATTTTGGCGAAGCCCTGCTGTGAGAACAGAACCAGACTGGAACTAGTTTTCTGTCATGTCATAAAGTGCGAGAGAGGCTCTCTGCCCTACACATATACATGCATCTAGCATGTTTACATGCATGGTTTGGGTAACTTACAGAGACGCAGATATGAGCTGTGTGTCATCTGAAGGATCCAGTCTCTTTCCTCCACCGGAGCTGCTCCAGACAGTTTTGTGGTCTGAGTGTGAATAAAACTCTCTGCTCATTACAGAGGTATAAAAGCTGTGGTTGGTTAATTAAGTTTTAATGGATGAAATTGCACCTCAGTTGAACTTTTGTCATGTCAAGTGTGATAAAACTTTGTAGTTTTGGATGGTGCCTTCTTTGGACATGGGCAATGGTGACAGGTGATAAAGAGGTCACAAACAGAATATGGGCTTGACTTCATTCATACAGACAGTACTCAAGCTTCTATTGTAAGCTACTGTATAAACAGGACATTTCAAAACTCACATTTATACGTAAATGTGGTCATCATTTCCAAACACTGACAGTGTGAGTGTAGCCATAATCATTTTTGGATGAACTATCCCTTTAAATTGGACTCAATTTAGTGAAACAATCATGAAACGGCATTTGCAACTTATTTTACGCTTGTAATGTGCATTATTTTTATTTTTTTTTAAGATTTATTTTGGCGTTTTTGACATTAGGACAGGACAGTGTACAGGAGCAAAATGGGAGAGAAAGAGGGGAGGCAGAATCCGAAAAGGTCCTCGAGCCAGGATTCGAACTCGGGACGCCCGTAGCTCAACGGCGCACTGCCCACAAGGCTATCGATGCTGACGTAATGTGCCTTATTTCTAAATAAAACTGAATATTTAACAAGCAAAAAATGACTTTAAAATTGATTTTACCCATTAGCAGGTAATCAGATGTTTAAAGAGGGCATTTCACAGAACCAACGTGTAGGTGATGCCAGCAAGAGAAACAATTTATTACATTTTGATGAAAAAAGAGAGAAACAAAAATTTCCTCCCTGAATTATGTGTGCTGATGAATTAGTGCACAATAACACCCAGAAAGTGTATTAAAGGGATAGTTCACAAAAAAATTTAACATTTTTGATATTCTTCTGTGGAAAATAAAAGATTTTTTGAGAAATATCTCAAGTAGGGGTGGGCGATGTAGCAAAAATATCATATCACGGTTTTTTTTTTTTTTTAGAAATATCACGATTCATGATTTTATCACGATTCTTTGTCATGTTGGTTTTTCTATTTTGCAAGTTGTCTGAGCATTACAGCCAAACTAATTTCCCTATTATACAGACAAAGCCTTACAAGGTAACAAAATATAAAAAAGAATGCTGGATATTTACGCCAAAGTGGGCGAAGATAAAAATCTTTGTCATTATTTTATCTGTTATTAAAAATAAAACAAACAGTGCTTTTTTTTCCAGTACAATAGGTGTATTTAGCAGGAGCATTCAAGAAATGAACAAATATAAAAATAAAATACTTTATTGATTCTTATTAAAGCAACTGTATTAAAGTTTTTCAGTCAAGAGTAGCGAGTGATTTTTCTCTTTGTGTTTTGGTGTTTTATTAACATTAGTGGAAATATTCACCCGAAAATAAAAAAGTGTTTTATTTTTATACCATCATTTACTCACTCTAAAGTTGTTTTAAACATGAATGAGTTTCTTTCTTCTACTAAAAATAAATGCTATTTTGAAGAATGTGGAAAACCAAACAGTGGTCCACAGTGACTTCCATAGATTTTTTTTTTCCTACTATCAAATTCAATGTGGACCAGCAACTGTTTGGTTATCCACATTCTTCAAAATATCATCTTTTGTGTTCAACACAATAAATAAATTAATACAGGTTTGGCACAACATGTGAGTGAGTAAATAATGGCAGAAATTAAATTTTAAGGTGAACTATCAATTTAATGACAGTCGGCATCATGTTCAGTACTGTCCCTTTAAGACCTGAACGCATCTAATATACAGGCACGCATCCGTTTTTCTCTCAGCTGTTTACTTTCACTTTAGACATAACCAACTGAGCCTATACATAAACCTTGTGTGTTTTGACCGTATTAGCGCTAAATATAACTTAGTTCAGTGATCAGGAGCTGTTTAACAGGTTTTTTTTGTTTTTTGGGGGGGGTTTTTTTAAGCACGCATGCGCGTGTTTCGGGTGTACATGCTCAGAAAAAGCGCACGTCAGACCAGCACGTGAATGAAAGGTTTAACCAGTAAGGCTTTAAAGCACATGCTAGCCTACTTTTGTGACTGCGCATAAGTGCAGTGTCCCGTGAGTGTAACTCTACTGCAAAGTTAACATTTGATGTGAATGTATGTCGTGTTGTACAGTATATTGAGACGGAGGCGCCAGAACTGCAACTGAAAGAATGTGCGCTGTAGCACGATACTACGATATTTCTCCAAAAGCAGATCGTGGAGACACTTTTATCGTCCACGATCAAAAATCGTCATATCGCACAACCCTAATATCAAGGTGTGCCCCAATTTGTGCTTATGCACTATTCTATGAGTGTAATGCGTTCTCACTTAAAATTCCACAAAGATAAATACCCAGACGATGTACCTAATATGAAATTCATACACTAGATAGAGTAGGCCTATATTGTGCATAGTGTACAGTAAGCTAATGAAGCTACAAAATTCCACCCATCAGCATCGGCATTATGTAAGAGAGAGAAAGACAGAGGCAGAAAGAGGCCAGGCAATATGAGCAGTGAGGTGTGGCTGCACAGTGCACTTAAGACACCAGAGAGCTCAGAATGGATGAAACTGGTCTGGTTAAGATGAAAGCTGAGAGGGGAGCTTGAGAAGGTACTGGCCTGTGACATCACCGCAGAGCTGAGGACTGCCTTAACATTCTCACATGCTCTCTATGGAGAAAATGGACTTTGATGGGAAGACAGAAGAGGGATTATAACAGAATTTAAAGCAAACATCCGAATATATATATACAGGTGCATCTCAATAAATTAGAATGTCGTGGAAAAGTTCATTTCAGTAATTCAACTCAAATTGTGAAACTCGTGTATTAAATAAATTCAGTGCACACAGACTGAAGTAGTTGAAGTCTTTGGTTCTTTTAATTGTGATGATTTTGGCTCACATTTAACAAAAACCCACCAATTCACTATCTCAACAAATTAAAATATGGTGACATGCCAATCAGCTAATCAACTCAAAACACCTGCAAAGGTTTCCTGAACCTTCAAAATGGTCTCTCAGTTTGGTTCACTAGGCTACACAATCATGGGGAAGACTGCTGATCTGACAGTTGTCCAGAAGACAATCATTCACACCCTTCACAAGGAGGGTAAGCCACAAACATTCATTGCCAAAGAAGCTGGCTGTTCACAGAGTGCTGTATCCAAGCATGTTAACAGAAAGTTGAGTGGAAGGAAAAAGTGTGGAAGAAAAAGATGCACAACCAACTGAGAGAACCGCAGCCTTATGAGGATTGTCAAGCAAAATCGATTCAAGAATTTGGGTGAACTTCACAAGGAATGGACTGAGGCTGGGGTCAAGGCATCAAGAGCCACCACACACAGACGTGTCAAGGAATTGGCTACAGTTGTCGTATTCCTCTTGTTAAGCCACTCCTGAAACACAGACAACGTCAGGGGCGTCTTACCTGGGCTAAGGAGAAGAAGAACTGGACTGTTGCCCAGTGGTCCAAAGTCCTCTTTTCAGATGAGAGCAAGTTTTGTATTTCATTTGGAAACCAAGGTCTTAGAGTCTGGAGGAAGGGTGGAGAAGCTCATAGCCCAAGTTGCTTGACGTCCAGTGTTAAGTTTCCACAGTCTGTGATGATTTGGGGTGCAATGTCATCTGCTGGTGTTGGTCCATTGTGTTTTTTGAAAAACAAAGTCACTGCACCCGTTTACCAAGAAATTTTGGAGCACTTCATGCTTCCTTCTGCTGACCAGCTTTTTAAAGATGCTGATTTCATTTTCCAGCAGGATTTGGCACCTGCCCACACTGCCAAAAGCACCAAAAGTTGGTTAAATGACCATGGTGTTGGTGTGCTTTACTGGCCAGCAAACTCACCAGACCTGAACCCCATAGAGAATCTATGGGGTATTGTCAAGAGGAAAATGAGAAACAAGAGGCCAAAAAATGCAGATGAGCTGAAGGCCACTGTCAAAGAAACCTGGGCTTCCATACCACCTCAGCAGTGCCACAAACTGATCACCTCCATGCCACGCCGAATTGAGGCAGTAATTAAAGCAAAAGGAGCCCCTACCAAGTATTGAGTACATATACAGTAAATGAACATACTTATTGGTCTTATGAAGTATTCTAATTTGTTGAGATAGTGAATTGGTGGGTTTTTGTTAAAGGTGAGCTAAAATCATCACAATTAAAAGAACCAAAGACTTAAACTACTTCAGTCTGTGTGCACTGAATTTATTTAATACACGAGTTTCACAATTTGAGTTGAATTACTGAAATAAATGAACTTTTCCACGACATTCTAATTTATTGAGATGCACCTGTATATTATATATATATATATATATCTGAGTTTGTAACAGGCCACCTGTGAGCTTGCATCAGGATCCATTGGTAAGATTATAGCTGGCAAATAGCAATGTCACGGCCACTAAGGCCACACTTAATACAAAAATGGATATGCACCATGCAACCGAGAGGAAATGAGAATGCATTTTGCTCTCAATGGTAAGCTCAAATATGACTGCACACAACTACACCAAAGTGACAGTTTAGGATCTGCTTGCAACTTTGTGACAATGTTTACAACAACGACATATTAAAGTTGCGATAAAACAGAAGTAGCAACAAATATTTTCTTCTGTATTGTGGTTTACATCCGAGTGAAATGGATTAATGAAACAAACAAAAAAATGTAGGACGGCACTCGGTTCTATGCATCGGTTGTTGATTCACTGGAAGATCAAGTTATGACATTCTAATTAAACATTAAGAAGTCAAAATATTTTTAAATAATGAAACATGCACGGATTAATCATTCACAATAAGATCTACAACATACATTTAGAAAATAAATGGTGAATTTTCCACTTTGTCCTTAAAATCTGACCATCATTTTAGTCCTCCTCCAACATTCTTCACGCATTAATTCTCATTATTACAAAACCTTCCCTTTGAGCACCAAAACACTATACTGACACATTTATGAGCATTTCAAGTGAACACCCCCCAAACAAATCGAGAGACCATCCACTTCAGCAGCTATTATGGTTACAGTCACCTGGTTACAATCTGTAGAAAAGATATTGGTAGAAACTGCTTTCACTTGCGTAATGATAGAGTATCATTCCTAGCTGCAGAGTCACTGTGGACACATAATAGGGTATTACATACACAGTTTCAGGATGAACCATTATGAAACAGGTGGATATGTGGAACAAAGGCAACAGGATGTTCATCATTAAAGCAGGTACACATATATAGGTTAATCTCTCCAGTATAACATCTTACACAGTGAAACACTACGGTGACAGTATCAGACCTGCTGATCAGTTCAACTCCACACTGGTTTTCCATTCATGCATTAATAATGGTTTTGGTCAAGGACACATGGCTGAATAGTGATTCGCCGGATATCAAAGCACAGTGAGCTGTCAACCTAAACAGGCTGTGAGCATCATTCAATTCAAACGTGATCAAATACGCTGTCTAAATAGGTTTTGACACCCATCTACGGCTTTGCTCCCGGTGACTCAGGACCGTGAGAAACCTGAACAGCTCTGTGTGTAACGAGACTCCTGCCGCGTACAGGTGACCAAAACATCAAAGACGAGCTTTTAAGAGTAGCGGAGGAGATTTTAGATCATCTCACCTTTGGCTTCGCAGTCGGCGCAGTATTTGTTATCATCCTCTCTCAGCATTTTGGACAGAATGGCCTGATGCTGCTCGTTCAGTTTCTGAGCCTTTTCCCTCTCCGATCGCGTCGTCATCTCGGCCCGATTTCTGTCAGCGCTTCTGGATAAAAATCACCTGTCTTGCCCCCGATTCACTCTGTTCAATTGTATCGTTATAAGTGGAAGACCATCCCCTGTGAAATGAAGCTGTGGTGGGCTCAAGGCAACGGAGCGGCGGCTGGGTTGAGACAGATCGGCGGAATATGGCCGGTTGGAGGAACTGGCCGGAAGCGGAAACGGAGACGAGGAAGGTACGGTGAGCCGATTAAAATAGAATTAAAAATACGATGAATTGGGAACTGGGAGATCGTATAATCAAATTTAAGTGGTATATTATTTTTATGTCGATTTAAAAGTCAGACCTATGCTTTGTGAAATCCACATATAAGAGGGCACCGTGACTTTTGCGTCATTGCTGACGTGTGTATGTGTTGGACAGCCGGTATGACGCGAAATATGGAGTTATGACGCTTAAATCATATCTTGCGTTATTAGAATGTTTAGAATGTGCCAAATGTTTAAATCGTGATAAACAGACTGGTTCACTTTGGCAAAAGCTATATTTAAAACTGGATGACTCTAGAAGCTAAATTTGCGAAAGTATAATGTCTACATTTTAAACCGTGACAAAAACTTTTAAATAAATAATAATGAAATTATTACAAATGAAACTTGAAACATAGATTTTAAACCATGCAAGGTTTTAGTCACTTATTTTAACACAACTCACTGCTCATAAACATCAAAATTATCTAAACAAAATGTATCAAAATAAATATTATGAGGAAATCTAAGAAATATTATGTCACAATTATGACATTAAGCAATGTAGCCTATAACTTTTTTAAAGTAATTTTTAAATTAACATTGTTCAGTTTTGTGGCCTTTGCAGAGTTATTTAAGTAAAACCATGGTAAATGCATGGTAAAAACCATCATTTAAATGCTGATTAGGCTGTCTCTCCCAGCCTTGCTGATGTGCCCTGATAATGCATTTAACCTCTCCTTAAATGCTGATATGGTACTGCTTATCTGTAACAATCCATCTTTTTTTTTTTCCACAAAATAAAACTGACTCAATTACATGATAACAAACGCATGTCCTTGTGACAAAACGTTCTATGAATGTTTGAAATCAGACAAAAAAAAAAAAAATATATATATATATATATATATATTACGATGAATACGTTTATTCTTTGAAGAGATCTTTCAGTCAGACATTGTGTTACCCACTTTCAAAGAGAATAAATACATTCGATTTTCAATAGCGGATTCTTTTCAAAATGTCCATTAAAGGCTGAACAGAACCGTTCAAACTACTTTTACACAAACTATTCATACTACATAGTAGGCCCATACAATCAGGAAAAACATACACATTTCTGGTCCAGAAATTCTCTTTTTGTATCTGTATACAGGATTATAATCACATTCAAATGTTAAAATAACTACATTTGTATATTTTTAACAGGGCAAACTAAAAATCAATACAACGTCCCTTCCTCTCCCAGTCACCATATCGTGTAGGTTCAGGACCTCTGGGACCACCTTTCTCCTTAGTTTCTGGATTCACATCATCTGGAAATCCTGTTAAGGAGAAATTAAATATTATTCCATTTTATGTCATATTAATAAACTTAAAATACATTTAATTAGTCATTTATTTACTCTGAGCTACAGTTCGTGTGTATATATTTTCGATAGATACCCTCTGCTCTTGTATGTAATTTATTGTACAATAAATAACTATATAACAGAAAAGACGTGTGTTCTTACTTTCTAAAACATCTTTAGACTTTGACTCGGTTTCGTCCATGTCAAAGCGTCCTTGGGGCGTTTTCGCTTTCTTTAAAGGTTCTTTATCTCTGGTCACACCACCAGATGAATAACCTGCTGTCCTATAACATGCTGCAGAGAGAGCAGCGAGACACTGTAACAAATCTGTCGCAAATTGACTCGTATTTCCTAAGACTCGAACAGGACGTTTGGGAAAGATGCATATTAATATGACATTAGTACAAATCGATGTATGTTGTGTAAACAGGTCAATAAACAGTTAAAACCTAATAAAAGGTTTCTGGTTGCACTCACCAGTACAAGTCGACTCTAAAAACAATCCTCTCTTTACAACACCTCTAGCTGTAGTACAGCAAACACGTAAAAGAGACATTTTTCGTCTCTTTTGCTGTACTAGACTGTTGTGAAGCTTTCCCTTACACAACTGAAAATTACACAACTGAACAATGTTTTGGCGATTGAAAATGACGATACATGCGTCATCATTTAGGGACACAAATACACTCGATAGGGTCGTGGCGGCGCTGAAGAAGTGCAGAAGCGAATGTCACGTATAATTTAAATGTATCTGCTTTGCACGCAATACTACAGAATAACACTTAGATTTCACGTGAGACATAAGCGGTAAAAAAAAAAAAAAAAAAATAGCCTAATAATTTTACAGAACTCAGAAAATTACAAAAAATAATGTTTTAGATGGTACCATGCCAATGCTATAAAAAAATGACAAGCTGAAAAACCATTAAGCATGACTGCATAAACAACTAAATGGACATTTTATGAATTATTAATGAATTAAAGTAAATTTATTTGATGGAATGTGACGTGTTTTTTTTTTCTTAATTGCACTGAAATACAAAAAGAAAACAAAAACACTCTTCATCATGCAATACTTTGAATCAGATCTGCCATCCTGTTTTGATAGACATAAATTCTATTACATGTGCTCGCAAAAAAAATAACAAATAAATAAATAAATAATAATAATAATAATAATAAAAGCTAATAAAACTAATCACTATTCGAATGTCTTGTCTAGGCTATTTTTTATTTGAATATTATCAATATATGTAAGACATTATAAAATGTGTAAAATACAATATGAAAATAATACGTGAGTCTAAACGCACCCTAATGTAAATAATAATTATTATTATTATTATAAAGCAACAATTGGGAAATGCACAGAGTGCACTTTACAGCAGTCGATTCTATTAAATGTCTTAAATATTTCACACTATTAGCATAGAATTTTTGTGGAAATGTATCTTATATTTAGCTTTATTTTATGTAGCAACGCCAGTTTAGCGGATCCCTCGTTACTCTCATTATTAATTCAGAAAACATAGTTAGGGAAATTGTCAGGTCCAAAGATGGTAAAGTATCTTCGGAAAATTGTATCCATCACATTATTAGCCTGTGGGAAATACTGCCAAATGGAGGTAGCCTATACGCAACTACCGCGGAGTCATATTCTTTTATAAATACCCTGGCCCTATTTTACCCACGTTTTTATTCTGCCCAAGGGTTCGCGACTGCGTTCGTGTAGACCTACTTGCGTTTGTGTTTCTGACCTAAATGACTTCCATCTCTTAACATTCTGGAACGTTTTAAACAACACTTACAACATACAGTATATGATTTCGGAAGAGATGATGAAACTTAAACCATCTTCCGATGCAGTTTTGGATATCCTAAGCTTCTGGTTATTTTCAGGAACACCATCACATCTGCACATAGTTATCATAAACACACTTTTGCACTCTCCAATATAGAGGGGGTGGTGGGGGGGGGGGGGGGGGGGGGGGTTGACATCCATTTATCATGCAACCAAAACTGTCATTCACTTGAGAAGAGATTCATCACAGATAGGCTATCTGGGCTCTATCCACAATTACAAAACCATATAGTTACTCAACAAAAACCGTTTAACAAATCGAACAGTTAGAATGACCCAGTCTCAGACATGACCACAGATAAGCTATTTAATCATTCATATCAAGCTATAATAAAATATATTTTATATAGGTCACGCTGACATCTCCGAAAAAAGTGAAGGACAAATACAAAATTCTTAATCACATATATTTCAAGTAAAAGAATAATAAACATATCCGTGCTACCAAGTTGGTTGTGTAAAACGAAAACTGAGACAAAAAATAAAAAAATATGGACTTGAGTACAGGTGTTACTGAGCATTGATATTTCGTCTCTTAAATTTCTAAGAATGTTTGGAATATTTGGTGAAAAATGACTGCTGCTGTTCCTGACAACAATTAAGTGTAATACAGAAAAGACTAACTATATCCAAAAAAGTTGAAATTTACAAATAAAAAGGAAGTACATATTTTCTAACGAATAATCTTTCTGGAACGACTTTCTGGAACAATATTTCTGCATAACGTGCTGTAGTAATTTATATCACGCTTTCGAAAAAATAGCATGAAGCATAAGTCGTTCATGTTGGACAATTTTTCCTGTAGAATATATTTTAATTCACAGGACTATTTTTGCTGCAAATGTTAATTAACAAACGTGCAAATTACAATCCCTCCAAGTAAACATACATACGATTATAAAAAAAAAAAAAAAAAACGATATCGAAAAATAAATTGGTAACACTATAAAAAAACTTCTTCGTAATCGTAATGCTCATCAGCTTATTAGTTGAATGCAGTTAAAACAGTAAATTAATTAGAATAAAGTTTTGAATAGCAATAGCATGATACACCCTATAGCCTAGCCTATAATTAATCGCCTATTTAACGAGATTACGAACGTTCGTTCTTTTCTTACAGGCGTTTAACAAAAGTGCACATAACACAAGAACACGCGTTACGCGCTACATCCGGGGCCTCTTCGTCAATTATAGCTTTTCACCCAGAATCTCCTATTTAAAACTATTAAAAATAATTTTTACTTTAAAAATGAGATATTCCTTTCTTCCAAGTATCCACATAAGTAGCTTAACTATAATTTTGTCAGTGTTTTAAGTAACCTACGTTTACACAACACTTCTAGTGCCTACACTCACTGAGGGAACCTCGGCTGTAAACTGTCTGTCTGTGAGTTTAATCACCGTCATTTTGGCAAGGAGGTCCTCAAGCATAAGATTTCATTTTCACTCGTTTGCAGGTTAAAGAGGTGCAAGCTTCTCAGGGTGTGCTTGGAGACAGTGTGGTCGTATCTTTTCACCCTGCATGTGTCTAATCCTGACAATGACAAGGATATTAATTATAACGAGGCTCACACTATTTCCATGCGCAACAGAGAGGTGGCGTTTTGCTTTAGATGTTCACCAATCAAGCAGTGGTCTGCTTGGTGACAGTACTCCTGTGTGTCCTTACGATTTATTTAGCGTAATGCTGGGCACTATTTGATATGTGACGATTTTTTAATAGTATAGGTCTACTTAAATTAGTAGCCCATGCTTTTGGGGAAACAGCCCATAATTCTATGAATATTCGTACGTTCCTTTTTATTTGTTAATATTTTATTTGTAATATTTTGTGACTTATTAATGAAAGTTATTATAAAGTGTTACCACAAATAAGTGATACCATACAAACGAAATACGACAGTCTTATGTTTACATTTTGTTGAAATCGAAATGATAATATCAATCAAAAAACATAGTATTCGGCACGACTGTAACGGAGAGCAGCAAGTAGTATTCTTTTAGCTGTTTTTACTAGCTGCATATTACAAATGAAAGACTTGATTTTACGTTAAAAACAGAAAGTAATGTGATGCTGAGATATTCCTCTGTACATCGCACGTCCATAAAAGTCTCTTAATCAGTGTTGGGAACGCTGCTGATCTTCGCCGTGTTCTCAGTCCAGGGCTGGAGGTTCTGAAGTGCGAATAGAGAGCTGTTGTGTAGGCAGACTGGGTCCGGAGTAACAGGTTGGTTTATAGTCTTTTGAAAAGCCTCTTGCTGAAGTTGCATAAGGATTCGGTTCGCTTGTTGTCGCTCGGCTTCTCTCTCTTCTGCTGTCTGCCGCCTGCATGGATTTGGATCATAGCATAGGAGTCATTTATTCGGTGATTTCAGTTATGATTTCTAATAGCCGTTTTAGTTAGTGGTTGGCTAAAATGAATCAAAAAATACAAACCGATTATCCTAATACCAAAAAATACAAAATGACTATTTTGACATAATTGGTATAATTACTTCATAACGTGGATGTATCAAAAGAATTCTGACATACATCATGATGTCAATCGAACACTTGTTTCATAAACGTTCTATTATTCCATTAACCTTATATTTTGAAAATTCAGATGGTCATTAATTTGGAATTCATTTAGGTTCATTAGGTAGGCTGAAAATGCATTAGGTAGTTTGAAAATGCAGATTATATATATATATATATATATATATATATATATATATATATATATATATATATATATATATATATATATATACTGTATATATAGGCCAATTATTATACATTTATTTCAGTATAAATTACATTTCAGGTTCTCAGATCAGTGATGTAGCCGAATCACAATTATTTTAATTTATTTTTCATAAATGTCTGTGCACTTCAACTGATAATAAATTATTTTGGTAGCGCATAAACGTCATCACATCAATTATCCTGCATGAACAGCAGGTAATTAACCTTCTAACACAACTAAGACTTTAGGGAAACATTGGTTGCAGTATAACAGAGTATAATCTCTAAAAACTCGATCATACAGGTCCATCAGTGTCTGCTAATATGATTTTAGGTCTGCTCCGATTAAGTTCCAGGCAGAATGTATAATAAAACAGTAAAAAAGACATTGGCAGAAGTCCATCATTAAGATTTAACCTGTTTACACCGCCAAGTAAAAGGCCACAGTCAACCAATATTGATCATTCCAAACTAAATGGAGTCAGTTAAACATATATTGATGTATTGATTGAATTAATATATACGGAGCGAATTACATGAACAGGCCTTCAAAAGCACGATATGGAATGCATTATGGAACTGACCTCATAGAGGTTTTTAAAAACAAAATACTCAACTGGGTTTAGTGGTGAGACGAAAAAGAATGCATTACGTGTGAGTGTAAAAGCATGATTAGATCACAAAAGCTCACCTCCATTTCGTTCTTCTGTTCTGGAACCATGTTTTGACCTGCGCATCAGTCATTTTAAGTGCTTTCGCTAAGGCTGCCCTCTCAGCTGACGCCAGATACTTCTGACGGTGGAAGCGTTTCTCCAGCTCACAGATCTGGAGGCGCGTGAACGACGTCCGGGGCTTCTTCTTCTTCGGAGGCGTTCGGTTCTGGTACGGGTGACCTATACGGCGTGTTACAGTGAACGGTGAGAGGGCCACTAGATTGAGAGACAGAGTGAAAGCAAGCGGAAGAAATCAGCAAAACGACAGAGCCAAGCAGTGAGAAGCAAATGAGTCTTCCAGAGACGAAAGATGACTTTTGTCCTTTGAAAAACATGCAACAATCACGAAATATATCGAATAAGTTCAGCCAAGCAAGCAAATAGACAGGAATATATCATTGAGAAAAAAAGAAAAAAAAAAAAAAAAATATATATATATATATATATATATATATATATATATATATATATATATATATATATATATATATTAGCATTTTCTTATTACGACGACTGTGTGGAATGTAATAAATTTATAAACAGGGAACAGGAAATGTGCCTCATATGGTAACATCTAAATTAAGTGATTTCATTCCAGTCGAAAATATTATTTACTTGGACTGAATCAACCTGATTACATCAGGTTACACTAGTGAAGTCAATTTTTAAGGGTCAAATCAAGAGCTCATTAATATAACAACAGCACATTTTTACTATTTACCTTTTGTAATGTTTTTTTAAATAATAATGCAAAAACAGTAATGAGCATGTGGAACATTTACAGACGTGATAAATCAACATTTAAGTTCTCGTGATAAAAAAGAATTTCACAAATTATTAATTAAACAAACCAGATAATCATAAACTCTATAATTATTCATACCATTGAGACGCACCACAGAAAAATATTTGTATGGATATTAATTTTTAATCTAGTTTTCTTTGGCCTACCGATACGTTGCAGTGATTGTTACTGTGTATAGAAACGTTCGTTTAATGTTATTAATTCGCGAGACCAGTTTAATTTTGCTTCTGACAACGCTATAAAAATAGTTTAAAATGTAAACTTTTCAAGATGTTTTTATAACGTTGTCAGAAACCAAATCAAACTATATAATGGAGTGGCTTTGACGGTGAAGCCCTCGTGAATTATTTTAGTTCATGGATTTGCGAGCCTATATTCAACCAAATTAAAACTTAATTCAAATTTAAAAAGTATAATTGCTGCCTAAAAACTGTAAAGTAAAATCAAAGTTGTGACAAAGTTTCAACCTACAAGAAGTCAATGCAGTTTTTCAACTGCTTTGATCACTGATAGGTTGAATTAGTACTGATATGATTACAACACGATGAAAACATTTTTACATGCAGTGCAATTTCGAACAAGCACGCAGATTCACATAAAGCAGAGAAATACCACTGCAGAGTTCAGAGTGATTTCTATTACCTGTAAATCTGTCTTTGGTATATCTCCTGTTACTCTCCATCCATGGAAACGTTAATCCCGTGAGATTGTTAATGGTGCCCATGCTTCCCATACTTGGCACCGTGGCAGCGCTGGTGGGAATGGACGAGTGAACGCTGCTCAGCGGCCGGTGCGCTGGAACCCGGATCACTCCCGAAGCATTAAGGCAATTCCCATTAACATTCGTGCCCAAGTTCATGTTGTACGAGCCGTTGAGGGAGCCAACGCTGCACGAGTTTCCATTGTATCCACCCGAGTTATTGACATTGTAGTTGCCAGTCATGGTATTATAGGCTGTGCTGACTATGCAGCCCAAACCGTAGTCCAGGTCCTGCATTCTGGGGTTGGAGATCATGCAGCTCCCCTGGTCTGCATTGTTAAGAATCTGATCGATCCCAAAACTGATGGTGTCTGCGTGCGTCTGGTGGAGATGCGCTCCCATATGATCCATGGTGTGGAGAGGCGAGCGCACTCCTGCGAGCCTACAGGATCCTCCACTTCACCCCAGTTATCATACAGCAAGTAAAACGCAGTTTAGTCCAGACTTGTCGTTATCTAATAGCATTGACTGCATGTGTGAGAAGGACTGAACTACAGACGATTGTCTGTTTTACTGCCTCCTTTTACCCTTATAGCTATAGCCTGCCGGATGGAGGCACGGGAACATCAATCAAAATGCCAAAGAGGCTGGGTAAAATTAAGCTTCCAATTCTGGGGTGAGAGACCCAATTGGCTAAAGAAACCACGACGAGTCTGTTCAATGAATCGCACTGGAATTCCCTTCTCAGCACAGGGCAACTCAAAGAGATGATTTATTAAACCAAACACCAACGATTTTTCAAAACAACACAAAAATGACCATTTCAATTCCATCATTAACTTGGCTATGCAGTCTCTGTTGTTGAGATATTTTCTCGTTGGATATTTTTGATCATGAGAAGATGAGGCAGTGATTTCGAGGTCAAGTCTTTTTCACTCTTGTTAGGCTACAACAGTTCAATATTTTGCGATCATGAACTCAAATGAATTACAGTGGTTTGTCAATATTATGTGGTGAGAAAGATCAATCACACAATATTTTTAAAAGCTAGACCATACTGTCAACGATATTACATTTCATTGTGAAATTAACTCTGAATAAACTAATCATTCTTATCGGAATAATTGTATTCATCAAAAAGAGATGATTATTGGTAACAACAAGGTGGGGAAATATATGAAGGAAATTCTGTATGAAATGTCTGTTTCCAAATTTTAAATTATTTATTTTAAATACTGGGAGTCACGACAGAATTAATTTATAATTCAAATTCATTTGGTTAGATACTTCGATCCGCTGCAGTGTTCATGTGTTAACTTTTGTATTAATTATTCATTTTATTTTGTATGCATTAATCTTTCTAAATAAGACGATAACAAAATAAATATGCAATATTAGACGCAAACACTTGCATGTTATCGATTTCCTTCTGGAAGAAAGTGGGTGGTGATTATTTAACGTAAGATGCATTAAAGTATTAATATTTGATGGGGCCCCAGATTAATTCTGGCCAAATGACCAACATTAACGTTTAATGAAGTACAATGGTGTATACTTTCGCTAAAATTGACATTTTTGTTTCAGTAATGTAGACTTAATTACAACTTTTAAGATGTGCATGTGCTAAAGCTTAAAAATACTTTATTATTAATGTGCACTGCAACTGATGGGTCTAAATGACTGTTTTACCTTACAATTAAACAAAAAAGATGAAGCCAGTAGAATGTTAAGTGCTGGATTCAACTGGAACGATCAAACTATGTTTGATTACAGTATTATCAACCCACAAAGGTCCACTTCAAAAGCGTCATTTATTGCGTGGCTAAACACTTCATTCCTCTAATGCAAATTAATGTGACGGAACTGAAATGTATTGATTTGCATAGAATTTACATACAAACCCGTATGCCATATTTGCCTTCTGTTTTAAAAATCATTTAAATTAGATTTTTTTTTTATCATTTAATTTCAATTAAATGTCATACATTTATGTGCACAATTTGTTGGTTCTCCCTCAACCAAAATAGTCTTTTTGCGCATTAAACAAAGCACCATTTTTTTTTTTTTTTTTTTTTTTTGATTATGCATTGATGGTATCTAAGTTTTGTCATGTTTGTCGTTTCCCCAAAATTGTACAGTAAAAAAAATAGAAAGCGTCGAGCAATATACTGTTGCTATGGTTATTATCTAAACCAATGCGACGAAGCGACTTAAATTGTAATTTAACGTTAACGTTAACGTTTAGTGCTCCATTTTTGAGAGACTTCAATGTGGATTATTAAAAAAAATAATAATAATAAAAGAAAAAAAAGAAACTTTTCTTTTACTGACTTTAGTAAGTTCCCGATTTACCAGTACGTTGAAATTGTCTGTGGTGCATAGTGTACCTGTGTAGTACTTGACATGTGATCCATCGGCGCTCACTGGCGCCACTTCCATCAGCCGCATCTCTGAGCGCAGTCGAGAGCGCACAGCCATGCTGCTGACAGCTTTAAGTACATCAACACTGAGGCAGCACTCTCATCAAAACATGACAAGAATTTAGCCCTGCTTCATTTGCACGTAGCTAATTTTGATATATTCACAACTAACATCATTTTAAAAATGAAAACAGAAATGAGCAGCACCAGATTTTTGATTTAGCTCACTATCCATCCGAAACAATACATTAAAGAGACAAACATTTTAGCTTCCTGTATATTTTAGAGTTCATTTTTGAGATATGTTTGTGAAAGGTGATACTTCTAAAGGGTGTTAACCAAAATGAATGCTCACTGATGTCAAAAGTATCTCATGCAGTCCTTATAATCTTGACTTTTTGTATCTATAAAGCCAGTTAAAGCTATTAAGCAGATATTAAATTGATATTTGATCCTCACTAACATTTTTAGGCCTACTGCTGTAGAGTTCTCAGTTTTGTAATAAGGGAAATGGGCTTTTACTTTCAGAGGACAGAATGTTAGGTTCACTGTCTTTAACCTCTGAAATAGATTGATGAACTTCTTAATTCATTATGTCAAAGGGGAAGGGACCGGGCATTTTTGGCCTGTATTGTTAAAAAGGAAATAAGAGAACAAGCATGCATTTTATTTACCACATAAAAAACTGTATAATACGCCATAAAACTTCTAAATAGATCTAAAATAAAAAAAAGCTTTCATTCTCCAAATATGTTTTCAATTTACCTTTCATATTGATCAGAATCAGAAAGAGCTTTATTGCCAATGTTTGCACATACAAGGAATTTGTTTTAGTGTCACAGCTTCCAGTACTCAGAAACAACAGCAGCAGCAGCAGCAACAACAACAACAACAACAACAACAACAACAACAACAACAACAACAACAACAACAACAACAACAACAACAGATAATAAAACTAAGATGTAAATAATATACACATATAAAAAAAAAAATAATAATAATAATAATATGTATGTACAGGTCTGCTATAGATAAACTAGAATGTAAGGTGATAAATAAATATGAGGTTATTGCACATTTTTATTGCACAGTGGGAGAACATTTAACTGTTCATGAGGTAGATTGCCTGGGGAAAGAAACTGTTCTTGTGCCTGACTGTCCTGGTATTCGGTGCTCTGTAGCGCCGACCAGATGGCAAAAGTTCAAAAAGGAGACGGCATGGATGTGAGAGATCCAGAGTGATTTTCTGAGCCCTTTTTCTCACTCTGGATGTATACAGTTCTTGGAGCGTGATTAAAAATTATGGTATGAAGCTAAGATTGCTTCTCAACGGAGTGTGCAAGCTAAATTTTAAAGGTGCAGCACTAAGGTGAGATAGAATATGATTGCTGGAAGAATTAGTTTGGTGTTTAGAAGTGGAATGATGACCAAGTACCAGTTAACAAATGTCCAGATCAGTTGCTGAGGTGCTGAGGGATGGGACATCCATTAACTTGTTGTGTCTCCCATGCTAATGACTTGTTTTACTGGATAATGTATCTGTCAAAACATCGTATGAACAATTATTTGATAAATTGCACATCATTACAATATTTCTTACAGTCGAGAAAGAATCTGGATGCTTTTGCAATGGGAGGATAACTTGACTAATGCTGACCTGGACAAATTAATCTGCAAGTGAATAAGGCAAATTATTAAACTGGTTGTTTGCCTACACCAAATTTGAGAAGTCAAAACAAGGCTATGTTATGACTCTTTTCAGGCGTCTTTCATTATATAAGAACAATGTTCTTTAATGAGGCTATTAAATCATTATCACAGCTAATCAATACTAATGATATTCCCTGCTGCAGATGTATAGGATATGATGTATATTATAGGTGCTATTTGTAATGTAACATAATGCAATTTGTGTGTGCAATAACTTAGAAAACCTGTATCATTAAATATTCAGGTCAATTTAGCTACTGTGTACTTTAGTATTATAACTTTTCCTTAAAAATAAAAAAATCTTAGTAGCCATTGCATCCATTCTCATGCTGTTGGACAATTTTCACACTCAATCTCATATAGCGGCACAAATTACAAAGCAGTAAATGTCACCCCTCATAATGCTTATTGCCAGAGGCTAGCAGGACAGATCTCTCACAGGTTGAACTGAAGTACAGATTTATTGTCTGAATCCCCACTCCCACTAACACATGGGAAGCCTCAATTTATACTCCAGGCACCATGTGGATTCACTCTGCAGTCTAATAGTGGACTTGACACACATGACAGCGGAAGCTGCTCCTTCCCTGTTGCCACTGGATGGTGTGTCAGTCCTCTCGAGTGCGGGTGCATCCTGTCGCCTGTTTTATTTAGGGGAGGCGGGTGAAGCCGGACTCACTTCCCTTTTCCATCTTGAACGCAGGAGCCCAGCTGGGACCTGTTTACTTCACAGAGATGGATGGACTCATCCCACCAGCTACTGGTCATTACGTGTGAGATCAACACTATTGCCTCCCCTCCCAAGCTCCACGGACCAAACAGAGAAAAAAACTCTTCTCTAGAACCCAGTCTTTACTATTAGCTGCTAGACTGCCAAAGCAAATATCCATATATCCAGTAACTAAGAGTATTATGATTATAAAAACATCAGGCGTCTCCCTCCTGATTGTTTTGAACTGTTTTAAAGGCATAGTTCACCAAAAATTAGGATTTACTTACTCTCATGTTGTTCTGAATCTCTATGACTTTCTTTATTCTGTAAATTTTTAAAATATTTTTTATTTCCTATAATGAAAGTCAGTGAGGTCTAATGTTGTAAAATAGTCAAAAATATATATATATTTAATATACATATATATTTCTTTTTTCAAAAAATATTTTCATTCGACAAAATATTTCCATTCATTTTTGGGTGAATTATCCCTTTGAATACAGTTTTTAGGAAGAATCATAGATAATAGGAGAAGAGAAAGTAGAAAATGAGAGGAAAAAGAAATGAGCATGAGAAAAGCAAGTGGGAAAAGAATAGATAATAATCCTGCAATTTTACAATAAGCAGAGAGGGCGTCATTAATCAAAATTACATATTATATGTGACCTAATTTTTCATTATCTTCATTATATACCAGACACTGCAGCATCTACTCTGAATGCATAAAGAGATTTTCATACATATATTCATGATCACATTGCGGGAAAAGCCAGCAATATTTTTTCATTAAATCCCTGACTACGATATCTACATATATATGTATCTAAATGTTGAAAGACCAGGGAGTTATCCAAACAATGCCATTAATTTCCTTTATTATCAAGAGCGCAGCACACGGGGCAACCAGAGACATCATAATCTGTCATCACACGGTGCCTTCAACAGGTAGGCTGTTTTTGTGTTTATCTTTTCCTCCTTGTTCCCTCTCCCCTCGTCCCAATTATGCAGCTTGCTACACCATAACAAACAGGTCCACCAGCCCAAACCTACAAGCCAGAAACACAGCCACAGACTAGCTGGTGCCTGCACAGCCCTCGGGGGCTTCAGCTCACACCTAATGATCTGCTTTGACGGACAGAGGCTGTGGGCCAGAGCTTAGCGTCTCCCCTGATACCTCAGCCCCCGCACAAACAGCAAGGTATGTGGCATCAGCTGATTCACTTATTTAAGACCAACACTGACCCTTTCTTCAAAGTTCCTGTAAGAAACATAACGTTGATATTCTTTGCCATGTATTCTGTCTATCTGATGTCCTAATATCTTCATAAAGTACAAAAGGAGGAGTAACTGTTATGAACGTCCTTATTTTTTCACCGTTTAATAGCAGACTATTAGACGTCTCAGAAAAGAAAACAGACCGAAATGCATATGAGACATTTATCTAGCCTTACAGAGCAGCAGGACAGACATCACTCTCAGGGGTCAAAGGTCATCTCTAATTGGGTGGAGAAAAGAAAACAAGCACTCTTTCAGGGTGGTAGATCTAAGGAGGGCAATCACAACAACTCAAAACAGAGGCGACTAAAACCTCAATAACTATTTCCATCATAGAGTACACCGTGAAGTCAATAAGGGAGAGTGGGGGTATCAGTAACGTGTTTTTATTTTGTTTACTTTTTTTTTTTTTTTTTTTACATTTTCCTTCATAACTCACTCACTGCTACTTTGGCAGGTATATGTTCTCCAGATATACCTGCCATCTTTTTATATAAGAAACATTCACGTGTCAAAAATAACTGTATCATTAGTAGATTTTAACAGCATTCTGTGTCAATTGTAACAACATCAAAATAAAAAGATTATTTTTAATGTAAACATTTATTAATGTCGTGAATCTGGTTTATGAACTTCCGTTCACTCACCACCAGAGGTCATCCGCTCACCACATGGACTCTTGCACCACACTACTGTTGCACTTCACCCCGGACTACAGTTCCCATCATCCATTGCACTGATGACACACACACAGCTGAATGCACTGATTACACAGTTGATTCCCATCACACGCCTTACATAAGCCATGGACTTCCTCATTCAGATCGCCGAGTATTGTTCTAGCGTTTAGCACTCTCCTAGTGTTAGCTGCCTTACCAAGCCATTCTGTGTTTCTGTCTAGTCTCTAGTATTGTTCTGCATTTATCACTCACCTAGTGATAGCTGCCTTGCTGAGTCTAGTTTCCCGTTCTAGTTAGTCTAGTCATTTCGTGTTGCCTTGTTCCCTGTTTTCTGATTCCTGCCTGTGTATCTTGGATTAACCCTTGTCTCGCCGTTCGGACTCTGTTTGTACCTCGTTTGGACTATTGCTCATGTTATTGGACTACCCCTCTTCTCAAGCCCTCTGGATATTGTTCGCCGATCAAAGACCCACGCTTGCCCTAGGATTACTCTTTGTCTTGACTGTGTTATACCTGTTTGCTGATGTTTTGACCCTGCCTGTGTTTTTGACCACGTCTTGGAATAAAGCTTGCAAATGGATCTGCACGTCTCACATCTCATTCCCCCCATTACAATTAATATTAATGAATGGTTTTCTCCTTTATATAGTCCTCCTTTTATACAGTTAATTGAATTGTCGAGAGAGTGTTTAAAAGAAGTGTTTAAACGAGAAATTACTCAGAATCTCTCATTACAATTATTTTAAATAAGTTACTTTTTTGATAATAACAATAATAATAATCATCATTAAAGGTTCAATATTTCAAACATTTATTGATGCAATTTTTATTTTACAATTTTTGTAACTTTGAAGACATGTTGAAATCTTTTATGGTAAAAACCAGTGATAATGACTTTTAATAAGCAACCTAGATATAAAACACTAATATAAAGGCATCAAACTTAAAAAAAAAAGAAGAACATCCAAAAATTATTTGTTTTTAATTTATTGAAAATGTAAGTAATTGCACTTATTTGTCCCATGCACACAGAGAAACCCACTCATGTGATTAGTAGGTTTCATCACACTGACTTAATTGTGAAATTTGTTACAATTACTCCTGGTTTCCCTTATCACATACCTTAGTTACTGCAGAAAAAGACACATCTTAAAAAAAATAAATAAATAAATAAATAAAATATTTTTATTTAAATAAAATAAAAAATAATAATTAAATTAATATTAAATAATTATATTTAATTTATATTATATAGATATAATTATATTTTATTTATATTATATATAAATTATATTTAATATTTTAATTTATAAATAAAAGTAAATCAAAATAAATTCAGTTCTTAAATGTTGGTATATTTTTATATGCTGGTAAAAAATTATCATACATTTTTTACTGTAACTCATGGTAAATAGTTTCTCTAGTGAATGCTCCACAGTTTGAGAGCTGTATCTCATTCATGTTCACTCCAGTATATACAGGGACTCAACCCTGTAACACCAAAGCCATAAATATCAGTGAGCCAGCAACTGAGCACATTATATTGATGACAGCATCCAAGCAAAATGGGAAGCTGTAGACGTGCACTAACTCTTGTCTTGTGGGATTATGGAAAATCGTTCTTTCCCATCCCACAAACCATGTGTGGTGCTTTCTGAAACGTTGAGCTTTTGCATTCAGCGGCTCAAACTTTCACATACCTCTGTGATTCTGTTTCCCGAATGATACATGGTTCCAAAACCATCAGGCACTCGTCTGGGAAGCAGATTTTTCTCTGCATACTGCAACCTTGGAAAAGAGAAAATACTGACATGATGAATTAGGTCTCATAAATTTCAATCCATAAGCAATACAGATGCATTCATCTTGCACTTGAACTTTTTGTTTATTGGAGATAGCACTTATTTTGTCAAGAAGGAACTGGGAGTGAGTTATGCTCTCTTTAGCTGGGTAATGGTCAGCGGCAGCTTGACATCCTTCAGCCTAGTAAACAGTGTCAGGTCCTAACATTGCGCAGGCGCCACTCGACGCACTCTTCATTCACATGTCAACATGACCCACGATAGCTGCGTAACCACTGCCAGCGGCCCCCCTCGGAAGAGAAGGGGGCAGGGCAGAGGACAACAATAATGATGCGCTGCTTTTGTTGGCTTTAATTGAGCAAACTTTTAGTACATCCTCAAAAAACAACAAAGCAGTCAATTTGGTGGCAATTAAAATGGACTCATGTTGGGAAGTCATACTTGCTTACAACAACTGCCTTTCCCGCTGACAGGCCGATGATTGATTACCGGGCTCGGGTCGTCTTTTATAACGCGATAAGCCAAATTAAACCCTTGACTGCGGGGGCCCATCTGAGGTCTGGCTGGGCAAATTAAATCTCCTGCACTGATGTCTTTCTCTTCCTCTCATTCTCTCTTTTCCTCTTTCCCACCCTTCTTTCCTCTGTCTAGCTCTTTGTATGTCATACTAACAGACACTATATCACCCGAAAAACGAGTGCGAGGAAAATAAAGGAAACAAAACATGGCACAAATGGCCTCAATCTCTCAGGCGGCTCTCTGGGGACCGGCATGCCAGGTGATCTGCGGCAGCAGGAGAGCTGAGGACATTAAGACATATTAAACGTACTAAAGACTTAATGAAGTTCAGGCAAGCAGTGCCACAGTTGACTTTATTAGTTTACACCAGATTAATGGGGATAATCATTTAAGTGATGGAGATGGATTACCCTCCGCAAGATGCTCCTTGGCTCGGGCTGGCCCATCCACAGACTGACGAGGCTCCATAGCCAGAGCCAGAATCAACACAGAGAGATGGGAAAAGTAAGCCAGAAGCGAAAGGTTTCATTCCGCCACACAATTAACTACAGGGCTGATGCTGCACAAAAGTGTGACAAAATGTTAGCGTAACGAAAAACACAAATAAAACTTTTTTGGGGAGTGCAGCGATTTCAGCAACACATCAATTTATGTGAATAGCATAATACAGCTTTACAGAGGCAGTCTAGCCAACTCTCATGAGAAGCCATATGAATTTGTACAAGACAGCGAAATTGCAAGAAAACTTACAAATGCATGACCTAGCCATAAAGCCCAAGCTTTGGCCCAAAGCCTAAACCATGCTGAAAATCGTAGGGGAAAAAAACCTATAAAAGCCCTACCTTTTCATTTAAGACAAGTTATAAAGTTTCCTATTGTACTTGAATCATTTTGTGAAATATGCATGATTTTGCCTTCTTGTATGAATTGCTATTTTTTGAGCCTGTTGGGTCTAATAAGTAAACAGAAACATTAAAACCATCCCCTAGAGAAAAGCAAGTTATAGCATAGTGTCATCCACAATGATAATACTAAGTGTTTATATATATATATATATATATATATATACATACATATATATATATATATATATATATACATATATATATATATATATATACATATATATATATATATATATATACATATATACATACATTATATATATACATATATACATACATTATATATATACATATATACATACATATATATATATATACACATTATATATATATACACATTATATATATATACATATATACATACATTTATATATATACATACATTATATATATACACATATATACATATATACATATATATATATACATATACATATATATATATATATATATATATATATATATACATACATAAATAAAACAAATGTAATTTATTTATAATTTAACCCCTGAAGAATAAATATTTTGGTAGATTTTTTTTTAAAAATTAATTAGTTCAAATAATTATTAATATGCATTAAATGGAAAAAAATGTATAAATAAAAGGACATAAGGAAGATCTGTAAGGAAACTTTCTTGTGAAATATAAGGTATAGGTAACATATACACAAACACTTGAATGCATCTAGAGATGGATGAAGCTATTTAAAAATACACTACTGTTCAAAAGTTTGGGTTCAGTAAGATTTGTATTAAATGTTTTTGAAAGAAGTCTCTTTTAGTCACCAAGGTTGCATTTGTTTGATCAAAAATACAGTAAAAATAGCAATATTGTGAAATACTATTATAGTTTAAAATAACTGTTTTAAAATAATTGTGTTGCAACAGACGGATCAGACCACTACTACTCTTGATATCTTCAGAGGAACATTATTCACTGTCAAGAAGGGCACATTCCATTTTTTTTTTTTCTCAGTTGATCCCAGCTCCACAGCTGATTATGTATGATTAAAAGTGATAATGGGAGCTTGAATTGCTTTTAAAGGAATCACACGTTTAGTGGCATACAAAATGTATTATGTTGTAAAACAGCACTAATATTATCATTAATGCTTCCATATTTTCTATAAACTTTTAAAAATACCCAGTAAAATATAACCTAAAGCTATAACCTAAACCACCTGCACGTGGCTCTGACAGGATATTGCATTTCTGACAACAATAAAAGTGTCAAACACACCCCCACCCATCCACCCACAAACCCACAGTGCTGTATCAACCTTCCCAAGAAGGTTTAATTATTGTCTCTCATTGTCTTGCCTTCTCTAAGAAAGATCTCAGTGTCAGAGTGTGTGACAGATGGAAACACAGGGAAGGTACACTTTGCCACACACCTCACAAAATCAGTTTCAACTAGCCCCCATCCTCACGAGCAGGCATACGTATCCGAAACATATGCAGCATCTTTTTAATGGCTGTCTCTCCCCATCTAATGTCACAAATCTTGTGCAGCGTAAGCAGGACTTCCCCAAATGATGATGGAAAGTCACGCTTAAACATAAAGACTGAAGAGCCCCATGCTGTTAAGTAATAGGGCGTGAGACTGAGGGGACATCTGTCAGAAAAACTGCAGGAATACATCCTGTGGAGGACAGAGTTCAAATGGATGTTATATTGATGTCTGGCATACTGTAGTCCCATTCTGAGCCGTTCTGTTTTAGGAAGTGCATCTGAACCATTGCTGCACACTCTATTTGCATCCACTGTAAAATCACAATAAACTCATGTTCTGCGGTAGTGAACATCTTGCTGTTTTTGGTTCTTCCTTTCTGCTGTTCTACATCCCATGCAAAACAATAAGGCACTTAATTTAAGAAATTACTATGACATCAATACTGTGGTAACTTTACAAGATTGTAACCCACAAACTGGTTGTCAGTAAACCACTACATTTTGTTTTATGAGGTTGCATAATATATGGCAAACCCTTTAAACATCTTTTGAAGACAATTGCAAAGATAAAATATTAAGATAAAATACATGTGCAGTTTGGTAAAAACTAAGATAGATAGATAGATAGGACTTTAGTTTTAGACAGATATATATTTAATATTACATATATTATTTTTAAATTATATTAATTTAATATTATTTTTAAAAAATCTTGTTTTGAGTAGTAATATTACTGCTGTAGAAATAGTTAAAATTATTTTAAATATAACTGTAAAATAAAAACAATAAAAAAATCTTACAAATATTTTTTGTATATATTTTTCAATAACATGACTTGATTTTCTCATAGCTGTTTGAACAGCTACTTCTTTGATTAATTTTAGGTTAGTAATGACAAAACACACAAATTCATGGTCAATTTAAGAAACACAAATTCTGTGTGTTTTATCTGCAGCCCAGCTTAATAAAGCTTCATTTCAGGCTCAGGGTCAGGAATAGACAGACAGGTGCAAATAGCTTCACTTTCAACAAAGTGATACATCATCCTGACATGCTACAGAGATTCAATTGCAGACAATGCACATATTATAAAGATAATACATGCCAGGGATTAAGATTCAAATCTAAACACCAAACAATCCATTTCAAATATTTGGTCATAATAACAATAGTCATCTCTGATTCAAATGGAACATGGTATTACCAAATTGATGAAGAGTAAGAAACTTTTGTACAGCACTACACTGTCATATATATATATATATATATACAGTGGGTACGGAAAGTATTCAGACCCCCTTAAATTTTTCACTCTGTTATATTGCAGCCATTTGCTAAAATCATTTAAGTTCATTTTTTTTCCTCATTAATGTACACACAGCACCCCATATTGACAGAAAAACACAGAATTGTTGACATTTTTGCAGATTTATTAAAAAAGAAAAACTGAAATATCACATGGTCCTAAGTATTCAGACCCTTTGTTCAGTATTTAGTAGAAACACCCTTTTGATCTAATACAGCCATGAGTCTTTTTGGGAAAGATGCAAGAAGTTTTTCACACCTGGATTTGGGGATCCTCTGCCATTCCTCCTTGCAGATCCTCTCCAGTTCTGTCAGGTTGGATGGTAAATGTTGGTGGACAGCCATTTTTAGGTCTCTCCAGAGATGCTCAATTGGGTTTAAGTCAGGGCTCTGGCTGGGCCATTCAAGAACAGTCACGGAGTTGTGAAGCCACTCCTTCGTTATTTTAGCTGTGTGCTTAGGGTCATTGTCTTGTTGGAAAGTAAACCTTCGGCCCAGTCTGAGGTCCTGAGCACTCTGGAGAAGGTTTTCGTCCAGGATATCCCTGTACTTGGCCGCATTCATCTTTCCCTCGATTGCAACCAGTCGTCCTGTCCCTGCAGCTGAAAAACACCCCCACAGCATGATGCTGCCACCACCATGCTTCACTGTTGGGACTGTATTGGACAGGTGATGAGCAGTGCTTGGTTTTCTCCACACATACCGCTTAGAATTAAGGCCAAAAGTTCTATCTTGGTCTCATCAGACCAGAGAATCTTATTTCTCACCATCTTGGAGTCCTTCATGCGGGCTTTCATGTGTCTTGCTCTGAGGAGAGGCTTCCGTCGGGCCACTCTGCCATAAAGCCCCGACTGCTGGAGGGCTGCAGTGATGGTTGACTTTCTACAACTTTCTCCCATCTCCCGACTGCATCTCTGGAGCTCAGCCACAGTGATCTTTGGGTTCTTCTTTACCTCTCTCACCAAGGCTCTTCTCCCCCGATAGCTCAGTTTGGCCAGACGGCCAGCTCTAGGAAGGGTTCTGGTCGTCTCAAACGTCTTCCATTTAAGGATTATGGAGGCCACTGTGCTCTTAGGAACCTTAAGTGCAGCAGAATTTTTTTTGTAACCTTGGCCAGATCTGTGCCTTGCCACAATTCTGTCTCTGAGCTCTTCAGGCAGTTCCTTTGACCTCATGATTCTCATTTGCTCTGACATGCACTGTGAGCTGTAAGGTCTTATATAGACAGGTGTGTGGCTTTCCTAATCAAGTCCAATCAGTATAATCAAACACAGCTGGACTCAAATGAAGGTGTAGAACCATCTCAAGGATGATCAGAAGAAATGGACAGCACTTGAGTTAAATATATGAGTGTCACAGCAAAGGGTCTGAATACTTAGGACCATGTGATATTTCAGTTTTTCTTTTTTAATAAATCTGCAAAAATGTCAACAATTCTGTTTTTCTGTCAATATGGGGTGCTGTGTGTACATTAAATGAACTTAAATGATTTTAGCAAATGGCTGCAATATAACAAAGAGTGAAAAATTTAAGGGGGTCTGAATACTTTCCGTACCCACTGTGTGTATATATATATATATATATATATATATATATATATATATATATATATATATATATATATATTCAGACCCACTTAAATTTATATATATGTATGTATGTATATATATATATATATATATATATATATATATATATATATATATATATATATATGTATGTATGTATGTATAAAATGTGTACTTGTCTAAAAGATATATAAAGAGGACTCACCAAGAAACCTTTTACATAATAGATCCTTCTGAACTTAATTTTGGTCTCTTTCAGGTTGTTCTACTGGAGAAAATTAAAACAAGAAGAATATCTGTTATATTAATTTATTTTTGATTACACTGTAAAATAGAACTGTAAACCACCACCTTTCATTATATTTACCTGATTGAATAAATACATTAAAATCGACAATATAATCCCAATCAGACATTTTTAAGCTAATGTGTTTCATTTAATATGTGACATAAATGTCTGTTTCATTCATTCTGCATTCAGCTTATTCTGCATTAAGTGTCTCTGATTCAACATATCCCAGCTCCCTGATATAATAAATTTAAAGCAGGTGTCATCTGCATAGACATCTGCATGGCCTTACCAATAATGATGTGATGCAGTCACTGAATACATATTACACAGCTCCTATATTACACAGAAAGACTGATATCACCACATATGTAAATTATTAATAGCATGCATAGTAAAATACAGGCTATGTATGAAGGCAAATTAAATTTTGACTAAATGAAATTTATAGCAGTGAAAATCAGCATATGAATATACATGATTATAAAAAAAGTACATTAATATCCATGAGATTGTATGATGCAGTGGTGATTTCCCATCCTGAATATGAGCAAGAGATAAAAGAAAATCATTTATCAAAACCAAATTTCCACAAATGTTCAACTGCCCTCTAGTGGTAAGCACATAGTACCTCCACTAACAATGCACACTGGAAATATGCACTTAAAATTGAAATCCACTCTTCAAGGATGCTGTGACGATAGAAAAACCCATTTTTTTGTTGGTGAAATAACTAACGGCAATTAGTGCATGTGTTAAATCTATTGTGATTTGATCCTTAAAGTATGGTTCATTAGACTCATGCGATCTCTCTGTCTCTCTCTTGAAGGCCTGTTTGAGGTCATGTCAGCAGAAGCCTTTACTTATCAGGGTGAGTTATGGGCTTGTCTGCAGTAATGGCCTGTCAGATACTTACTCTGCCTGCCGTTCTGTTTTGCTCCTGTCCTTCTTTCTCTTCTATCAAGCATCAGCACAGCTGACCACTCTCCAAAACACATGCAGTACTGATGTGTGTTTACTGCATGCGTTACAAAGAGAGAAAGAGTTAGTTTCTAAGAAAATAAGAATTTCTATTGCTATGTAAATTACTGGAAAAGTTAGTCATAGTTAACGTTTTAAATTTCTACGACTCTTTTAAATACCATAATATGTTCTATTTTTAACTTCCATTATTAATTCAGTTTTAATAAATATTCTTTTTATTTTCTAAATTCTAAATTCACACTAATTTTTATATTTGACATTACTGCTTTGGCAATACAAATGTACAGCTCTGTCGTGAAAACAAAACACACCTAATTAAAATGAAAGAGACAGCTGAAATGGTGCAATAAATACAGGTGCATCTCAATAAATTAGAATGTCGTGGAAAAGTTCATTTATTTCAGTAATTCAACTCAAATTGTGAAACTGTGTATTAAATAAATTCAATGCACACAGACTGAAGTAGTTTAAGTCTTTTGTTCTTTTAATTGTGATGATTTTGGCTCACATTTAACAAAAACCCACCAATTCACTCTCAACAAATTAGAATATGGTGACATGTCAATCAGCTAATCAACTCAAAACACCTGCAAAGGTTTCCTGAACCTTCAAAATGGTCTCTCAGTTTGGTTCACTAAGCTACACAATCATTGGGAAGACTGCTGATCTGACAGTTGTCCAGAAGACAATCATTGACACCCTTCACAAGGAGGGTAAGCCACAAACATTCATTGCCAAAGAAGCTGGCTGTTCACAGAGTGCTGTATCCAAGCATGTTAACAGAAAGTTGAGTGGAAGGAAAAAGTGTGGAAGAAAAAGATGCACAACCAACCGAGAAAACCGCAGCCACAGTCATTGCTAATATTATACTCATTACCATTCAAAGTTTGGGGTCAGTAAGATTCATTTTATGGTTTAAAAAAGGTTCAGCATATATTCTCCAAACTGCTTGCCCTATGTAGTCGCAGAGTACATTTGTTGTCATCCAATTTGACTAGGTTTCTAATATCTTTTAAAAACTATTTAATTCTGTCTGATTAGCTTGTATATTTCATAAAGTACCTCTTCTGCTCTGGTTTCCCAGAAATATTGAGTCTGCATTTTCCCATGTCTGGACTGTGCTCTCTCTCTCTCTTTCTCAGCTGTGAATGCATCTCAGCAGGTTCAGACAGCATGCAGGGCTCTCTCTCACCAGGGCACTGAGCGGCACTTCCACACAGCCAGAGGTCACTTCAGGAAGATAACACAGGGCCAGAGGTCACGGATCTCCTTATTCTCATCCAGCCACCATAGTACATACATCTCCACCCTGGCCATATTTGAAAACAAACAATACAAAAATATTTACAGCGGTTGAGGGAGTTTATTTATTTTATTATATAGTAACTGACTGTGGCAAAGCATGAAGACAGGTTTACATTTTCTGAACGAGGGTCAGAAACAAAACAACAGCAGTTGCGCCAGCAATAAACCAAAAACAGTTTATAGCAATAAAAAAAAGCCTTATTTTGTAAAGCTGAAGTAAGCTATTTTCTGTGAATGCGTGAGACTTCCCATTCATTAGCCGCTATATAGGTAGGCTAAATAACAAAGTGCAGTAAACGGTAAAACTATTTAAATAATAGATTAAAATAATATGATAACATGAATACCAGTTTGCAATATCAAGCAGCATAACAGATTATTTTTACAAAGCTAAAATAACTAACATTGCCATGGGAAACCTTCCACATTATAGCTACGTTAAAAATAAGGCAGGCCTAGATAAGTCTGCGTAACATTAGCACACATTCATTCCTTGTGGTTTAATTTATAAACAGATTGCGTGATATAAAAAAAAATATGATTACATTTGTAATTATGATATCTCCAACAGTCTATAGGCTACTGCACCTTTAGCAGCCTTATAGGATACAACTGTCAGCTAGCCTAACTGCAAGACTTTTGAAGTGAAAAAGTGAAAGTCGTGATGTATTGTCAAGTATGGTGACCCATACTCGAAATTGGTGCTCTGCATTTAACCCATCCAAGTGCACACACACAGCAGTGAATAGTGAACAAACACGCGCACACACACCGTGAACACACACCCGGAGCAGTGGGCAGCCATTGCTCCAGCGCCCGGGGAGCAATTGGGGGTTCGGTGCCTTGCTCAAGGGCACCTCAGTCATGGTATCGAAGGCAGAGAGAGTGCTGTTCATTCACAATCCCCACCTTCAATTCCTGCCGGTGCGAGAATCGAACCGGCAACCTTCAGGTTACAGGCCCAACTCCCTAACCATTAGGCCACGGCTTCCCTTTTAAAGTAAAACACATTTTCTAATGTATTTGTTATTTTTACATCTGTAATAAAGTGATAAGTAATGGCATAATGTTTGTCTGTGTACCGTCCGATTTGGATTTTGATGAAAAACCTGTAATTAACTTCTGTGGTATACTCATACTCTTTTGGCAGAGTCGGCCTATGTAAGCACAGGTGTGTTAAATGTGTTACATACATTTCACCACTAGATGGCAGAATAAGACAAAAAACCGCTGTATGATGGAGCGCTCAGAGAAGCATGACTACTAATGACCACACGATGCCACCCTTTCTTTTAACAAACCCCAAAGACAGCAGATAATATTAATATGGGAGCTGTCCATGTAACTTGACAAAAATGCACTGCATGCTCTCAAAGCTTATGAAGTTAGTCATTACTTAAGACTCGTACGAGGCATTTTCATCATTAGTTCTTTCAGTCAGTAAGCCTACTTTTAAAATTACATTTATGCATTATCAGCACGTTTACATTTACAGAATAAATATAGCCTAGTTTCAGTTGTCTCAGTTTAGTTTTAAGTTGCTTTATTGGCATGACAAATAGGCTGTTTTCACCTTCATATTTTTAAAACATTTGCAGTGCTGATGAGTGCACTTAAAACGGTGCTAAATGAGAATTATAAAAAACAACACTGATAGGAAAAAAAGTGTTATTGACAACGATAATTAATAAATTAATAAATTGTGTTATTGTGTTAACGCTCTGGTTATTTTTCTTATATTCTTTCTAACCTAATTTCTATTAGATTTTTTTTTAGAATCTTTTTATTTATTTATTTATTTTTGGTATTCATTCAAAGTTATTAAAGAAAAAACTTCTTTTGAAATTATTTCATTTTTGGAATGTATTAGGTTTCATACGTCATCCGTATTATCCACTTTTTAAATTGCATTATTAATAAACGTAATTTTACGCACAGAGGGTGAAAAATAAAACTGTGATTTTAGATGTTCTTTTCATCTACTAACTTAATGGTCAGGATCACTTTAGTACAACTAGCCAATGGCCCAATGGCAATAATTTGGACACTTAGATCACTCCACAGAGCTTCTAAGCAGTGCTCAACCGTTTTTCAACACTTCAATCAACACTTACTGAAGACTTCATCATGTTTTATTTGAATGAACTTCAATGGCATGCGGACATGTCTGCGGACATACATTGGCCTACAAGCTCAATACTGAAAATATGAAACGATTGTGGTGCCATCACTTTGTGTTTTCTTCGAGTTCAATATGCTAAACTCTTTTCTGTCGCAAAACAAAATGATAGCAAATTCTTCGGAATTAGTGTTTCTTCTGATATTTTCCTCTGTATTACAACATGTTGAGAATGCAATTACAATATCCTGATGTAACAGCAGATGAGGTGGGGTCCCTCAGCAGAGCAAAAATCAATACAATTGTATTGTGACAACTTTTAAATTATAAGCTGAAAACAACAACAATGCAATATACACTTACCTGCACTCACATATCTATTAAAAGGAAAAAAATTACTTAGATTGGAAGTGAATGTATATTATAAGACGCTTCATCGCACACATACGCTAAATCAAAAAGTTAATAAATCAGTTATAATTTTTAAAATAATTTATAACAATAATAATTAATAATAGCAAAAAATTAAACGCGTTCCTGCCGTGAAAATATAAAAACGTCAAAATATTGCATGCTTCATGAAGGTGGACGATAAAAAAGGGGTTTCCATTGCAAATTACACAAATGAAAGCTCTGCTCCCAGTGCTCTTTTTCAAACACACGCACAGCTCTGTGTTGAATAGGCCTCTTTCCCCTTTAAATCTTAGACATTTTGACAGGACACATTAAGATCTGCCTGCTCAGCATGAACACATCATAAAACTGGACAGGCAATTTCTGTTTTCACCAAATAGCCAGGCTAACTTGTTCTGCATCTTTGATTTTAATACACTATACACGCAGCTTAGCAGCAAGGGAGGGGGAAAAATATCTGGCTAGGTATATTTTTTGAGTTATGCCCCTCAACTCCCTTAGATCCATTTTTCCGTTTGAATTATCAACTAGAATTTGATTAATATGCAAATTTGAGGCGAAAAGTCTTGTATAATTCTTTCAGTGGAGAGTAATTAATCAACAGTTAAAGAAAATTAATACATATATCAATTTTGTCAGGGACATGCTTAGTTCAATCGTCCGTAAAATTGAAGTTTGAAGTATTAAGGGGGTCCCACAGAAGCGTTATAACTAAAACACAGGAATCCACCCCTATTTAGTGATCAATCAAGCTTTCCCCTCAGGTTAATCTGCTTAATTTTTCACCTCGGATCATACACTGTTATGACATGTAGTCTCGCATCCATGGAGTCGATGAAAGCTTTTTTAAAATGTTAACTGCATGAAAGAAAAAAAAAACTATCTATCTATCTATCTATAAGCGAGAAAAAAATGATATTCAATTTTAATTAAGGCAGGAAATCGCTGGTATCTCTTTTCTAATCAAATAATTAGCCAGAAAAAGAAAGGATAAATGGCTGAGGAGAGAGAGAGAGAGAGAGAGAGAGAGAGAGAGAGATGGAGGGAGGGAGAGTGCAAACCCCATTGTTTCAGCAGGGACTCATGCATCAAACTTCAATTTTCCGGGCGATTGAATTAGAGATTTTTTTCTCTCTCTCTTGAGCTGAAATACACTTAAGACTTTGGGATTAATTACCACGTTATGCTCTTTCAGATTGTAGTATTACTTATCTTTGCCACATTTGACAACACCTCATAAAATAAGGAACTGAACCCCACCAGCTCGCGCTCTCCTGATATATCAGCACCCCTTATATACATTTTCCACTTTCTGCCTGTGCAAACAGCACGAAGAGAGAGAGAGAGAGAGAGAGATAAGGATAACGGGGATGACTTGGTCTGGATAAGGACATCTGGGTCTAACATGGCTTTGTTAAACCTCTCTCATTTGTGAGCTAGCGCTTAATGTGTTCTGGTCTCTGTGTGTGATGTGGGCTAATCAATAACCTAAACGTTTAAAAGGTGGGCAGAAAACGCTAAATCACAGACACATACACAAAAGGCGTGTGATTGTATTGCAGCACAGAGGCGCATGAGCAGACAGTGCTGGAGACTCTGGCGTTTACTCATGTTAATGGAGCGGTGACAAATATCACATTGTCCGCATATCATCTCTGATCCAGCCATTAAAGCCGCTTCATGTTGCTTAAAACAGTCTATTCATAGTTGCGATGGAGCTCTTTCGTTTTCATGATACAAAATAATATTTTGCTTAGTTAAAAAAAAAAAAAAAAAAAAAAAAAAAACACGAATTATGTAGCCTAATCACGAATAATATAAAGTTTTTGCACTCGACTTCCACAATGCTAAATTCTACAGTTTGACTCTACGGAAGATCTTTTGCCAAAATGTTGCTATAAGGCGATCTGATACATTGAATATGAAAGTACATAGACCTGTAAAAATAAGTAAATAATTATGACATTAATAACAATTAATAATAATAATAATAATAATAATAATAATAATATATATATATATATATATATATATATATATATATATATATATATATATATATATATATATATATATATAGTATAAATGTAGTTTCACTTTTTCAAAAAAATATTTGTCTGTAATATTAATGATTATTTAATTAAATGTATAATAATAATAATAATAATAATAATAATAATAATTCAATGTATTTTTCTTTTTCTTATTATTATTAATTAATATGCACTGCTAGGTGTACTTAATGAAAATAATTAATACAAAACATTGTATAACAGTATAACAGTGTTACGAATTGAAAAAGAAACGTGCAAAACATGAAGATTACTCATATAAACAGCATCTAAAACATACAAATGTGTCCAAATAACACATCTTGCAAGGAAAACAAAAATTCCCTACAGCAAATGAAAATGCAAACAAAAAAAAAAAAAGAAAAGAAAAAAAAAATAGAAGCCGATCGAACCGCTTGAGGAATTTTGCACTAATTCCATACAGTGTCACTCCAGCCATATGTTCTGCTTTTACGTGTAGCCAAAATGGTAATTTTATTATTTTAAGCCAAATACTCAAACAAACAAAGGCAGAAGACAACCTCTTAACAAGACGAGTCAGTATCATTGTAATTCATAGACTTGTTTAAAACAGCCGAGTGAAAAGAGAGAATAGAGGGGACATTAATAGGCCCAGATGCCCTCGCCCCTGTGCGCATTATTGCCTTTGTGAAAACTGAGCGAAACACTTTAAAAAGAAGGCCAGCTCAATCCATCAAATTGTCTGAAAATTGTGAGGAAAATTCAAAAACCATATGGCCTCCAAACGTTTGTGTCCTTTTTGTTCGGTGGGACACGCTTGTCTCCGTATTGAGAGCCGCGGGAGGCAGAGCATGCTTCATTGTAGCTTGTCACATCAGGGGAGACTGCTCATTTGTCCCCAGTTTTCACGCCTTACGCTAGAAATGACTGCCTCTCTTCGCTTTGCAGGGAAATAGCGTCTTTCAACCGCAGAGAAACGGGCCAAAAACCCTGCGTTTTTGGCCATCCTTTAAGCGCGCATTCATCAATCCAGATTTCTGTTTCTCACACACATCCATTGTGAATATTGAAACACATCGTGGGGACAGGAAAACATGTTATGCCATTTTGAAAATCAAAAGCGTAAAATGTCAAATCTAAAACACATTCAATGCATTTTTAAAGACTGTTGGTGCAGGAAATAAAAATAGGCTACAAAGATAAACAAAACACTGCATAAAAAAAAAAACAATTTTACACAAGCTATATGTTTCGTTTATATTACCTCGATTGCTTATTTCAAAACGATAAATAAGACTAACGTCAGACTAAAGTCAAAAATTTTGAGAAAGACATTTTTATTTAATTTTAAATACATTACACTTTGTACACTTGGTTTAAATGGTTTCCTGGCTTAAAAGGCACTTACAGGCATACAAACCATAAGAAATATATTAAAATGTGACAATCCAGATTTAATCAGAGAAGTCGATTTTTTTTCCTGTGATAACTTTTGTAGGAAATATTCTATAATACACTCTTTTATCAAACGATTTCGTCATAGGCCAAAAGGCATAATAGGGACACGCAGGGGGGCTGCGTGTGTGAATTAAGATTCGGATATTTTGAGATATCCATGTCAGATCTGCAGCCATTTTTAACTAAAATAATTTCGTGGAACAAAATAAAACATGCATTCAACTTACTCAGAACCGGGTAAAAAAGTTCTGCGTGGGCTATCGTGCTTTCAGTGTGTGTGTGTGTGTGTGTTTATATCTGACAGAAATATTATCAAGGTACTTATTGCTCTTCAGCTATAAACGAATAGGCTAAATGATTACAATACTGCCACTGCATAAATAGATCTGAAGAAACTGTCCCATGCTTGCTTTGATTATTTCTTTTCCTTTTTTATATTTGCTTTTAATACAAGTCATTTAATACATTTGGTGCATTAATGGCACTTTCAACTCTATAGTTTTAGAGGACCATCTCAGGGAAAAAAAGGTAAATAATACCGATGCTGTTCAATGAAAATCAGTCATCGACATCAATTTCCTCGTCTTCATCCTCTGAACACTCTTTGCTCGTTGTGTGGTCTGTAAACGGTGATGATGGTGACATGTGGAGGTTGTTTGTGCCCTCGTGCTCGTGGTTAGATCGTGATGGAGACTTGGCCACTGATTCTCCGAGAGTGCCATTGACGCTTTTCTCTAGGTCTGCCAGTTTGGCGATTTTCTCAAAAGGTACAGAGCCTACTGATTTGGCCGACTCCACGTCCGCTTTCATCTCCTCCAGGTCTCTTTTGAGCTTGGCTCGACGGTTCTGGAACCAGGTGATGACTTGAGCATTCGTGAGCCCGAGCTGCTGAGCGATCTGATCCCGATCAGCAGGAGACAGATATTTCTGATAGAGAAATCTTTTCTCCAATTCGTAAATTTGGTGATTGGTAAAGGCTGTTCTCGACTTTCTCCGCTTTTTAGGGGTATTCCTCTGACCGAAGAGTGTCATGCCGTCTCTTCCTAAAACAAACAAACAAAAAGAATGCAGCGATATTAAAATGCATTCAGTCTGCTACTTTACTTTAACGAGTGGTGCCAATTACAGCCATTTAGTATTAATAATAAAAATAATACAAATATTAGATTACTGTCATTTGTAAAAGCAATGTCTTCAAGAATATTTAACAGTTCAGTTTCAAGTGGCAAAATAAAATAGGCCTGAAAATACGAATACTAGCCGAGTCCCGAGTCCTATATTGAAATGCACTTGCACACATTTTAGCCGTTTATATGTAATTTTTAATTGCACGTGGATAGCCTACATATTTTAACCATTTATTTTGATTGCACGTGCACAAAATTAATGCACATATTTTTGCTTTAACAAATATATTCGATATCTTTTTAACCATAAACAGCGTTAGAAACAATATAGTTTCACTTTAGCTGTTGAAAACGTTTGTTTGTTTGTTTGTTTTTTTAAATATAAAGATTTTTTTTACAAATAGCGTCCTTTAAAACTATATGAATCTAACAGCCTGAATACAATTTTGCACACACAACGGGCCTTGTGTTTACCTTCTGCCGCTTGTAGAACACTGACTTCCAGTCCCTTGAAGGTTTTGCTGGCGAGTTCCTCCAGGGCGCACAGTGGAGATGTCTGGGTGAGCAGAGCGCGGTTGGAGAGGGGATGGCCCGTGGATGGGTGCTTCTCACCGGATGAAAGCAGGTGCGCCGTGCCGCAAATTGTGTAACTTCGTTTGACAGAAGGTTTGTTTAAAATATCCTCTATGCTGAACGGAGTGAGGGGCTTGTTTGAGTTAGCAGGTGGAGGAAGATGGTCCAACGGACTGCGCCTTCGATCCTCAACCGAGGCGCCTTTTGCGTCTTCTTTGGAGGTCATTATTTGTCTTTTAGCTTGTTTTGAAAATATTCTAGAGTTTATTTTTTCTTTCTTTCTTTTCGAAATCGCACAATGCAGAAGAGCTCAGTTTATAAAAACTAATGATAAACACAGAGCAACTTGAATGAGAAGAAATCCCCAAATCCGTGGAATTAGATGTAGCCGATCAGCAGCATGTTGTTGCTTTTGCCGCAGGGTCGGAAAACTTTAAGTCTTTCTTTAAAAAGCCTCGTCTGCTGTCCTCAGCTCCTGGATAACGGTTGAGCTTCAGTGAGAAGCAGCCTGACAACCTCTGATGCTTCAGTGGAAACAGTCAGCCTCAAAAGCAGCCAGAATTGACTATTACTAACAAGTTATTCTTGATAGCAAGACAATCAATTACATCCAGTGGCACTTTTCTCTCTCTCTCTCTCTCCCTCCTTCTCTCTCTCTCTTTCTTTCTCTCTCCCTCTTGCTCTTTGACTATGTTGCAGTCCGATGCAGACTTTAGCAGGAAAGGAGCCCCGTTAATTAGAGGGCATGGAGGAGGAGCTCAGCCGGATTACAATAGGCTACTTAATGTTCCCACTCTTTACTGCAAATTAATGATTTGTCGATATTCTCTTCGTTCTTATTTACACATTTGTACCACGCGATTATAATAGAAACACATTTACATTTCTGTGCAAAATATTTAAAGTAAAATTAAATACCAGAAGAATATATCCAGCACAAGTTGTCCATGTTTACAAATTAAAATGGTCTATTAAACTAAAAATGTTTGCTTAAAAAAATTTATGTTCTTTATGTTTTGCTCAATAGATGTATTTTAGAGTCAGGTAGTATATCATGGCTGATAATACTTGTGGATAGAACAAAATAAGTGTGTGTGTGCGCGAGTGTGTAATAGAGAAAGAGAGAGGGAGGGAGAGAGAGAGATCGTCCCCTTCAGCTGCACCAAATCTTCTTTGCCATAATTCAAGCGCAAAGGGCCAGCTCACATCAGCAGTAAGATATTTCATCTCTAAAAATCGCCTGCTGTTCAATCCTCGGTATTTTTGGCATTATGGGAACTATTTTTCGTCGATTTACGCAGAACGGGGGTAAACTTAGCCTACAGATATGCACAGAAATAAAACTAAAACAGTTAATAGTTATAATAAATACATTTAATTATGTAGGCTATTTATAATCTATATTTGTAGCGCGTATGTATTTCATATAATTAGTGCACTGGTTAAAGCGTCTAATGATTGTTTTTGCGTTGTTTTCGTCGTGCTCTTTAGCGTAACGAGGCCTGGGTTAAATTGGCAGAATAAGGCTGAAGCTCACCGCGAGGGACATCGGATAACAGCCGTGTATGGCGGATAAAAGCTGATCTACAGCGTGACAAAACAGTGCGTTTTGTTGGTCAGTACACTGTATACTGTTTTGTAAGTCACTTGTTTAAATCTTTTTAAATTAAATGAAAGCAAAAAATGCTAAATTAATTAGTATTGATTTAGATCAAAAATTTATGTATAACAGCAATTATTCACGTTAAACTAATTATATAATTTGCATAGCATTAATTTAATTTGCAGAGAGTATACGAACATTTAGAATTCGGCAAAAACAGCATAACAACTACTCACATTTTTTAAAACCACAAATAAATACCTATGAGGAACAACAACAACAAAACCAGAATATCTGAATACATTCAAACAAATTAATAGTCCATCGAAAATTAAAAAAAGAGAAAGCACCATAAAAGGATACCGAGGCAGGTGGTTACGCTTGTGTGTCATGATCATTTAGCGTCGCTTACAGTGAGCAGGACGCCTGCGTAAGCAGATATGACGCAATGAAATGCCATGGAAGATACCACTACTGAATTCATGCAAATACAAACGTTTATTTTACTATGCAATACAGTCTGCGCATACTACTTATATTTAATGGCAGTTTAGATTATTATTATTATTATTACATTTTTTAGGATCACAATTAAGTCAAAGTAATATTCTTATATTAATATAGAATTAGCATAGGCACTATTATCAGTCAAAGAAGAGTTACATACCGCCGTTGGTTTCATATTATGTAAAACTTATAATTGTGTTTTTCTGTTCACCTTGTTGCAGAAGGAATTCGCTGGCAATTTAAACGGGATTGTCCATGCCTGAAGGACTGAACCAAAATATTTATGCCATTTTATGTCATTAAGTCATTTTTCGTTGTCTACACGGGGTCTGTGAGTATTCTGCATGTCTAATGACTCAGAGAGATTTGTCACTTACTCCAGTGAACGTCTGTCTGGACAGTTTTATTCCATAATTTATTCCCCGCTTCCGACCCCGAGAGCTCCGATTTCACAGGCAATATCGGATCTTTTCACTAACTTTTATTCACATGACCTTTCTGGGGATTGTAAATGATCTGCCCACACATCTGGTAAGATGGATATATAAAGTTTTCATGGAATACTGTCTAAACTGAGAGGCCCTTAATCACTTTTCACGAGAGAAATGTTTTATTTGACAACTCTATTATATCTCGTTTTCATCGAAATGTATCCCTTTTCCGGCATAAAATTTGCTAACCGTTTTAACTCAGACAACTTTAATCTTTTAGTAATTTTACTGGCATGGTGGAACCACTAAAACACACTCTAATAATAATAATAATAATAATAACAACAGAATAAACTACCTGCTAATGGTTATCATTCAACAGCCAAAATGTTTGACGAAATGTCCTGTTTAAATTAAAAAGTGAGCTAAAATTTTATTCGTTTGTTCATTTTTAATCTACCGCTTGCAGTATAATAATATTAAACATCACTGAACAATGTACAATTTTTCACTTGTAATTATACTATAATAAGCCACAGATTCAATCAATGTCAAAGACAATGTCACATTTTCAGAGCGTCACATACTAACCACATAAAAAGACTGGCCTGTAGCAAAACTCCAACATACAGTTGACTAAACAAACTCATATGACTATATCTGAGAAATTGTTGCTTACTGCATGTTCGGGAGAACTTCTGAGTAAGGCAGCTACTGAAAATAGTTTTCTTAATTACTCAAAAAGACTTCATGGTTTACAAGGGGTTAGCATCACCCATGATCCACACTGAGGAAGATAATGTATTCCAAAACAAAAATCAAATTTTTTTTGGTTTCAATAAATTTTTAGGTCACATGACATTACAGTCTATAGCTCTGGCTGAGTTTTTCATTATATGTATGTCTGAGGGGCTATTTACCTTGGTCATAATTTGAGTTATTTATTTTGTACTTTTTCAATAGCAATAATTCATCTGACAGAAAGAACTGTTGTTTCACACATTTTGTTTGCAGTGTGGTTAAAAACAGTTTGATATGGACAAAAAGAGGCCCCAAGACCAAATATATTCAATGTGACAATCTTGCAATAAAAGAATCTCCATTCATGAGATCAACAACACAGGTTTCATAATGTGTTGAAAGATGAGGCATGAGAATGAATCATGCTAACCAGACCCTGTATCTATTATTATCAACAGCTTGGATTGCTGCCCAACAAAGTTGGATTAACATTTGGCAAGCACAGCACTGGCACCAAATGTCCTGTCATCCTAATGTAAATTACCTGCCTTAAAAAAAAAAAAAAAAAGTTACAAGGTCAGTGTAATGTGATTAAGATATTTTCTGAAGAGATAGTCGCTCCTAATTCCTGTCTGACATAATTTTATGGTGTTTTTCCACAGGAGTAGTGCTTCTCAATGGTGCAAATTGAGAGCAAATCATTGTTAGTGAGAAGAAAAATCCCTGAACAGAAATCAGAAACTCATAACCAACAAAAAATGAACCCCTGCTTATCATTATCTGTACACGTAATCACCTGAAACTCAACACGAATGGATGCATTTATTGCAGGCTCTTCAGGACAGCCCCAAATACAGCACTGTATTTTTGACTGAAGTCCATATCGTGCTCCAAACACCATGGACGCCCCTGTTTTTTTTCCCGTGCCCTCTGGGGCAGTACAGAGTAATGTAATACTAGACTGAGATGCTCTATGGGTCGCAATGGCTGCGGTGAAAATAATTCTGGTTGGTTAATCTGCAGGGCGGCAGCACAGCACACAGGCCTCTACATCAATTAGGTGAGTAATAGATGTGGAGCTGGCACAGGATCTCTTTGACACCAGAGCTAACGGCTTGCAGAAAAACAAGTGCAGAGTTAAGGCCTGCGTGAGGTCCATTTAGAAAGAGGATGCATGCTTAAAAGCGGAGGGACTGTGAAGGTGTGTGGAGGGTATCGAGAGTGAAGCATGAACGCACAGAGTCTGGTGACATTTCAGTCTAATTGCAGGACTGGGCTTTGACTGTTAAGACAAAATGAGTGAGGATTAAGTGCAGAGCCATGCTTAAAAGAACCCATTACTTAAAGGGTAAGGACAGGAAAGTGGAAAAACTTTTCACTTCAAGTATAAGATTATTGACTTCAGACACAATATCTATGTCAAAAGTAACTCTCTGAATGAATTATGGCCGCATAGGATCTTTGGAAAAGCATTGCCTTCTTGAAAACATGAAGACTGGAAGTAGGGAAGACAATGATCATTTAGTTATACCAGACCATCTGGGAGAATGAAGCAGAAGTTAGCAGAACTAAACAAAAGTGAGAACGTTAGAGGATTGAGGGAGTCTCAAGAAACAGTGATGTAATCATTTTGACATCCTTTAGAGCATCATGTACCTTCTTTTGAGATCTGATCAGACCAAATGTTACCATTTTTTGAGGGAGGCATGAAAACAAAAACTGAGCCCCATAAAGCATCACAAAAATGGACCATCTCATGTGCTACATACTTGTTAATTAATTAATTGGTATTTTGAATCTAATCTTTTCAATTAATTAGTTGTTTTGTTTTAGAAAACCGATCTGGGGTGCATTTACCAAACAATAGTGTGACTCGCTGCTTAACTACTACAATATTGAACTGTTGGAGAAACAAACTAGCTATTCACAACTGTTTCCCGAAAACGCAGGAACTTCGTTGCGCATCTGTCTTTCAAACCACATTAGTTAGAACTGTCCTTAATGACATCAAGCAGGTGGGGGAGTGATAACTTCTGCAAATGAATTAGTTTGAGATCAAATTAATGTCAGATTATTTCTCTAAATAATGAACATGGCATCTGATGACTGCTTTGCTATTTTTGTTTTACGTTAATTTGTGGGTTCTCTTGCGGGTACTATGGGGTTCCCTCATGGTAGTAGAGCATGTATGCATATGCGCACTCTTCAAAAACAGCGCTTTAATTCTCTTAACATACTAAAAGATGTAGAATGAAACTTGTATATGTATGGATTAAGTTATAGATTGTACTACATGTTGCTTAGTTGGTAACACTGTAGTATATTGACCAATTCTCACTATTAACTAGTTGCTTATTAGCATGTCTATGCTAGGCTATGCTACCATATTTGCTGTTTATTAGTACTTATCAAGTACATATTCTGCATGACCTTATTCTACATCCCTAAACCTACCCAATACCTAAACTTAACAACTACCTTACTAACTATTAATAAGCAGGAAATCAGGAGTTTATTGAGGCAAAAGTCATAGTTAATGGTTTGTTAATAGAGAGAATTGGACCTTAAAATAAAGTGTGCACATTTAGTTTAATTTGTACGATTTGATTCATATAAAAACGTATGATTTTTAGAAAAAAAGTAAGCACGAAGGTCTACCCCAACCCAAACCTATCTGTCAGTGAGTAGACTGTATGAAAATGTATTCTGAGCTCATACAAATTTGCCACCAATTCACTAAAATGTAAAATAGTTGCCAATTGCCATGAGAGTGTTTTATGTTTCATAAGAAGCCTATGCCAAAAATAATATTAAGAATTGGGAATTATGTTTCAAGTAGTTTTAAAGCCATTGCTAATTAATAATATTTAAAAAGAAATCATATTGGACGTTTGTGGAATTCCATGTAGATTCCATTTAATTCTATTTTTTAAAAACAGTAGTAATTTATAAGACTTGTATATATTTTAAAAAAATCAAACCTGATTTTCATCCAGGTGTCGATCATAACTAAATATTCTGCCAATATGGTTGACGTTTGTATAGAATTATATCCAAGCACGGCCTCCCTGGGAATCCATCAAGCATCTAGCTGATAGTCCTGTGGAGGAAAGAGGGGACATAGATAACAAGTAGCTCATAGTCAGACACAGCACACTTATCGCCTCTCACTTTCTGACAGACCCCTTTCTAATGCCACAGCCTGGAGAAGTTCTATGGCAGACATGAGAAATAGATCCCTGTCAGAAAAAAGATATTGGGAGAACAAAGTGTGTCAGGTCAGCACCTGAGGAAAGCTGCCATGGCACAAGCCCAGCCTCTGCCACTGAACAGCACTGAGAGCCTCCTGCGGCAGACAGGAGAGAGCGATGACCCATCCTTCTGCCCCTGATGGCCTTATTAAAGACATCCACTACCACACGTTGACTCACTGTATGTAAATAATTCAGATGTACAGTAAGGATTATCATAACAGCAGTGTGAATAAGAGAAATCTGGATTTCCTAGCATGGGACGTGTGGAAAATAATCCACGCAAGTATTCATACTCAAGTCAAGAGCACAAATATTCTTAATAAACTTAATCAAAAATATCATAATTAAGAGAAAGAAATCACTTTTATGCTCATTATCAAATAATAATTGATATTCAAGTTCAAATGACAATTCAATATGATAATTTTAATCTTAGTTTGTAATCATACTAAATAATTTTATAATCTTTATTACAGAATTAAAACTGACGGCCGGCGGAGATCTATCAGTCACGTTAGGCTGCGTCTGCTCATCAGAGCTAATTTGGGTGTGCAGTTAACACTTCCATAAGCAAAGAGAGTGAAGTGGCCCTATTAACGAATGCCTGCTGACAACAGGACAGAAATATTCTTCCCCAGCTGTGAATGCTTCTTTTTTTTTTCATCCAAATGAACATGTCATGCTTCACCTGCGTTACCTACAGCATTGCCAAAAGTAAATGAACACAAACACAACAAACGTGAGTGAAGCACAACAGAAGCTCTTATCCTTTGGGCTGCTTAACTCATTATGGTTTAATCTGTGGCACCCAACTGACAACCCTGTAGTAAAATAACTATACAGCTTTTATTCAATACTTGTACCCGAAAGTAAAGAGAGGAAAAGATTTGTGAGTTGTCTTACAGTAGCGGTTCTCAACTGGTGGGTCATAGTTCTGTGGTGATAGAGCAGTACACAGTAGGGACTGATCATGTTAAATGCAAAATACAACATATTTAGGACAATCAAAGAAAAGAAAATTTATAGTTAGAAGTAGAATGTAAGAAGAAAGCACTTCCCATATCTTGCTGTTGATAAAGTGGACAACTGTTTTCAACACTGATAATAACAAGAAGAAATGTTTCATGAGCACCAAATCAGCATATTAGAATGATTTCTGAAGGATCATATGACACTAAAAACTGGAGTAATGGCTGATTAAAATTCAGCTTTGCCAACACAAGAATAAATTACATCTTAAAACATATTAAAATAGAAAACACTTTATGTTTAAAATTGTAATAATTTAGTGTAATGTAAATGAAATACTATATTTCATAAAGATGATACTTAAGTAGATATTTAAATAAAAAATAAGTCAAATTATACTAATATCTGCAACCTATTAATGACTGAGCAAAATTTTGTGGTTTACATAAGCAATTTTTAACCTTGCTACAAGACAAAATTAATTTTAATGTATTGTAATGTAGTCTAGATTAAATATATTTAATGTGATTTAAATTACACTTATATAACTCATTATTTTTAGACATTATTTTAAGGACATTTCTGTTTACTTTGTTTTGCGATTTGAGTTGTGGCACCACCACTTGAGATGCTTATGCAAAATCATCATCTTAAAGCTGGAATACACTCAGTGACTTTTAAAATATGAATAGACTAAAACACTAGAAATCATACACTTGCTGACTTGGTTACAGAGAAAACTGGGTATAATGTACACTAAACTACTAGGGAGCACATACAAACAGACTTTTTAGTTGTTCTAAACAAACAATTGTGCAGAAACACGTGCCTGATTGCTATAAGATGCATGACAAATTAAAACAATGTGTTCTAAAATTGGCTCAAAAATATCAAACATATTTGACATCCTCTGACTGGATGGAGTTGGTCTGAAGTTAAAATTAAATTTAAATTTGTCAACTCCAACTGCTCGAAATCTACAGAGGTTTTGACTTTTGGCAACTAGCGTCAACTCAGGGCCAAAATCTGGGCAAATGTTATGTAGTGTATTCCAGTCTTTAGTTTACATTTTCTCTGTTTCTGTACATAGGCACAAAACAGCACAAAAATACGCCTGCTCTAAAAACAACAACAGGATTCTGGAGGCATGGAAAATCTGTAGGCTCTGGGAGTGAGTCTTCTATCAATCACAGGTGAAGAGGAGAGTGCAAAGAGACTGATGTGCAGCACAGAGAGAGAGAAGAAAAAGAGAAAGCCATCCTTCACCTGTTATAATTAGCCCTGGCCTTTTCACAGGATTAATTAAAACAAGTTTCTTTCCTGATTTAACCACAAGGGATGACCTGCAGGACCAATATAACTATAGCTGAAGTAGAGATAAAGTATGCAGCGATGTCTACGGATCCTTCTCTCACGGATAACTCTATTTTTCTTTCTCCTGATCCACTGACACTAGTGACTTCGGCTTTGAGGCCCCATTCACAGCTCACTCAAACAGCATCACCCTATCTACTAATGATTTATGAGATGACCTCTTTATGTCAGTGTGTGTTTGCAGATCTCACACACACACACTTTCTCCCTTTCCCCTTTCTCTCTCTCGCTCAGGTACTAGGGGCTTGTTATCCTCCCAGTGGCTGCTGCATTGCATTAATATGGCTGCAAGTTGTCTTCTCCATGAGAGAGAGACTACTGGAGGGAGAAGGAGGGATAGAGGAGGATAAGAGGCCTGATGAATATCTTTACCTGGGTGGCTAAAAGCGGAAAGGAGGACGCGTGGACCTTGAGCAGCGTGAGGGGAGTGTTGGTCTTATGATGGATGGCGAGGAGCCGGGTGTGTCTGGATCAATGCTGTGAGCTCTGCAGTGTGGAACAGGTGAGAGAAAGATGAGAAATGAGTGCTGGGGCCCGGCCTTGCTGTGCGGTTTGCCAATTCAAAGCACACTGATCATTTTCACACCCACACGTGTGCACACAAAAAACACACAAAAAAAAAAAAAAACAACCCATTTGCATCATCCTCAATCTGTCTTCTCCGTCCAAGCCGCTTGAGAACGGCTAACTCGGTTAGCCTTTCCTCACCCCTCTTCTTCATGGCTGCGTGAGGAGCGTCTGGGAGAGTGCTTGGACTGGACTGATATGTTCATTAGCGGTGAGTGATGCCCCTGGATGGGTCAGGCAGCTGCCCGGCCCTTTGTGACAGCAGAGCGGAGACCGTGTGAGCCGAGCAACTAATCTTTCACTGACAGACAGCCGGACAGCCTTTGCTCTCAGATGACAGACTGGAAAAGTGCTGAATTATACAGTTCTTCTTCAAAGTACCTAAACGTACCATGGCACTCTACCTGGTCTTACCATAATTACTGTTATGCACAAGTTTTACAAAATGTGAAAATGTAGCTGCACTACATTTTCTAAAAGCACCACAATTTTTATTCCCACTGACACAAACCCAAAGAGGAGGTGGTGATTAGTAAAGAAAAAATAATAATAATAATTTATTAAATGTTAGTTATAAAACCACAACCTGATTGTGTGAACATGAAGACAAATGTTTAATTCTGCATGAACAACTCCAGTACTATTTTGTTGTAAAGCTTTTTTAAAGAGGGGTAATAGTGGATCATGGCATTAGTAATGTCAAAGTCATGGGTTTGACTCCCAGGGAATACACAAAATGATAAAATGAACCTGTAATAGAACAAACTGTACAGTGTTGAACCTTGAACACACTGTAAGTGGCTTTAATGCATCTAAAAATATAGTAGGATCTTGAAGTTGAACTTTGGATTTAAAATTGCATTTAAATGCTCAAAATGGTAATTTAAATATTTATTTTTATACTTATTTCATAAAATGTACTCTAATTTGATATAAAATTTGTTACATCAATTTTATATACAATACTATTCAAAAATTTGGGCTAAGACTTTTTTGTTAAGTCACTTATGCTCATTTATTTGATAAATACAGTAAAAACGGTAATATTGAGGAAATATTGCAATTTAAAATAAATGTTTTCTATTTTAATATATTTTAAAGCGTAATTTATTCCTGTGTTGGCAAAGCTGAATTTTCAGCATCATTGCTCCAGTCTTCAGTGTCACATGATCCTTCAGAAATTATTCTAATATGCTAATTTGGCGCTCAAGAAACATTTCTTAATATTATCAATGTTGAAAAAGTTGTGCTGCTTAATATTTTAAGGCAACTGTGATACTTTTTTTCAGGATTCTTTGATGAATAGAAAGTTTATAAAAGTCACTTTTGATCAATATAATGCATCCTTGCTGAATAATTAAAAAAAAAAAAAGCCTTTTGAACAGTAGTGTATTAAAGCAGAAAATGTCAGGCACGACCAATGTACTCTCAAAAAGGTAATCGCTGAGTACCATATATATCAATATATATACAATATATACACATAAACACATACACAATGCCACAGACATAGTGGAAAAGAGTCAGAGAAATCAAATGGCAGATGAGAGTGATTCACTAAACCGTCTGTCAGTGAGACAACATGAGACGGAGGGGGAAAAGAGAAAGAGAGAGAAAAAGAAAGGCTTGGGGAAGATGTACGACTCACTGGCCTGCCACATACAGCAGATGTTGTTGCCTATTGAGCTGTTAATTTAACGGGAGTTTATTGAATAGTAATTAGGAGGAGCTCACTTACCATGATAGAGGAAGAACCTGCTCTGCAAGCTAAACTTGCCTTCACCCTCTCTTCCTCGTTCCTCCTCCTCCTCGATCTCTTTCACCTCGATTCCATGGCTGTTCATCAGAAAACCTGCGCAAAAAAAAATTATATATATATAATTTTTGAGTTTCATTATTCTCATTAAAATATGATAAGGATATGCCTGCAGACTGTAGGTGATAATAAACTTCACTTACACTATGCAAGATGATCAAAATGCAATAATCCAAGATATTACGCAAAGCATTGTGGTTCCCCAGATATAACAAATTTTATTATTCCACAGTATTATTTGTGGAGACCTCTTAATGCTCTATTTATCAGGGTGAGAGGGTGCTGAGAAAAATCAATGTTTAATCAGCAGTAAGCTGTTTGCACGGGGCACCGAGTGAAATCCTGTAACCCAGACACACTCAGTGATATAACTATCTCAGAGTCCATAATCAATCAACATCTACAACTTCATAGAACACAATACCAAAGTGCATATGATCCCATCAAAGTTTACAACAGCCTGCCCACTAAACAAGCATACAGAGAGCTCTTTCTGTGTGCTAAACAGATAGACTAGCTCCAGTGGTTTCGGCTTGGGAGGGTGTGTTATAAATCAGAGAAGAAGTGTTACTAGCAGTGTTGACTTTCTCTTTCGTCTCCGAGTTTGTGGGTTTCAGGCACCTGGTCTCTGTCGTCAGTCTAATATGGACTCTGCCAGCTCCATGCGCTAAAATACCCACAAACATATGTCGCCATTGTGATGGAGATGAGCAGCAGGGATGCCTCCCTCTTTCCTTTCACTACGCAGCCAATGGGAGACCCCCGTGGAGGGTCGCAGGTCAAGTAGGAGGGTATTGTGATTGGTGGGCTCAGGGGAAAGGCCTTGAGGATGTGTGAATTAGGCTCATCAGCGTGAGGTCACGCGTGTTTGAAAGCGTACGTCTGACCCCTCGTGTGTCTTCCAGCCCTGACAGCTTCATCAAGGTTGGGCCTTATGAATAAAAATCAGAAGAGTCATGAATTTTAACATGCCCACAGGGCCAAGAAAGCATTCTCCTTGGTTAACAAAACTTAAACCCAGTGAACTGTTTTCATCGTCTGCCACATACTCATTTGATTTACACTTGATTCCACTGGCTATCAACCACAGCAATAAAAACTTACTGAATGTGCTTAAAAAATTGATAATTTTGATTAAAACCAAGCAGAAAGTGTGAATTTTATCATTTTTTTATAATATGTTTAATGCATTTGTAAAAATGAAGACAATGTTTGTCTTGGTCACATTGTTGCTGATGAAATTAAATGCACTGTAAGATTTGATATCGTATATACACACATGGCAGATAATTTATCCAAAACAACTTTATCCAAAGTGCATTATATGCCTGTGTACATTTGGAAATCAAACCCATGACCTTGGCATTAATGTTTTTAATGTGATATTTCAGTTAATTTGATTTATTTTAGAAAATGTCTTTTCTGTATTTTAAAATGTAATCTGTTTTGTAAATCACTTATACAAATGTGCTAATCCCTTGAAATGCTTTAACATTTGTTATATGTTCACTATATACCCTTGATTTTGTTGTATCATAAATAAAAAGTATGGATATTTTCTTATTCCTTTTTTATTTTGCTTAATAATACTTAACTATAATAATTATTAACAATTATTGTGAATAATTATCACTGATATCTTCATTGCTGTATATTACGAAAAATACCAAAAGGTTTTAAAATAAAAAGCTTAGGGTTAGTAAGACTTTTTAATCTTTTTGACAGAAGTCTCTTATGCTCACAGCTGCATTTATTTGATCAAAAATACAGTAAATGTTGTGGGAAAGTATTACCATTTAAAATGACCTTTCAATTTTAATATATTTTAAAATGTAATTTATTTCTGAGATTGCAAAGCTGACTTTTTCCTGTAGCCATTAAGTCTTCAGTTTCACATGATCCTTCAGAAATCATTCTAACAGGCTGATTTGCTGCTTATGAAACATTTCTTATCGTTATCAATTTTAAAAAGTGTTTCTGCTTAATATTTTTGTGAAAACCGACAAAATATTTTTTCAAGATTCTTTGATCAACAGAAAGTTCAAAAGAACAGCATTTATTTGAAATTGTAAATACTTTTAAAGTGTTACACTAAATTTCTGTCATTTTTGGTCAATTTAAAGCGTCCTTAATTGCTTAATAAAAGTAGCCTATTTCATTCAAAAAGAAATTGCCGACCCCAAACTTTTAATCGGTAGATAGGCTATGCTCTTATATAAATCGCTAATAATATAAATATTTCGCACAACAACGTGACATTTTAGGACAAATGTCTCTGCGCAACAACAATGCAATATTTTAAAACTTTCAACAACGTGTCAGAAAACGCAAGAGGTACCGAGCGAGAGATGGAAACATAAAGAAAACAAATTGCCACATAACAGTCAAAACTCTTAACCAGGCTGTTCCAGGCTAAACATTGATTTTAAATAAAACACTGGATGTCTGCAGCTACTTGGAGCACATTTCAAAATGTCACATTTCTGGCCTGTCGAGCTCTCTCTGGCTTTGAGCTGTTTAGCTGCTCCACACCACAAACCGGCCTGCGTTAATACCACATCAGTCTCTCACTGATTTCATGATGCTCGGACCACCTTTTCTTCTTGAATCAATCTGAAAATAAAAGAAAACCAGAGGCAAAAATAAGCAAGGGAGGTTGCAACCTTTGATCTCGGCAAAATTGAAAGAAAAGGTCAAAGCTTATCACCGCAATGCATAATAAACGCAGCAACGATTTCTCATTGTCAAATAGATAAAAAGTAGCCAATATGTGTATTCATAAGATAAAATATAAAATAGTATAAAACAAAAGCAGACCAGTGATGGGAAGGACAATATTTAAAACTAACGACGCTACTAACTTACCTAGGCTATATTTTTCAGCAGTGTAAGACAGTAGATCGGATGTTTCCACACGATGCTTTTTCAGTAATTACCGACTTTTCCCGAAGACTCTCGATGTTTGTCGACACTAGTGAGCTGTGAATAATCAAATACGCTGTCCTAAATGACTCTCAGTAGCGTTAGAACATCTGATTCAATCCAGTGAATCGGTTCATCCTAAACAGTCCTGTCCCTCTCATATGTAGCGTTGGAAATTCCGATTCATTAGTCAATCGGTTCATCCTAAACGGCTCTCTCTCTTCTGTAGCGTTTGGAAAGTTTGATTCATTCTGGTGAATCGGCTAGTTCAAAAACAAAAAAACTAAAAGAGACGATTCATCCTTTCGATATCTTGTACTTTCGTGCTTTGGCTCGGTTATGTTGTACTTATATTCCATTCAAATCCCTGTTATGGAAACTAAATAGGCTTTTATTAATTTATGAATGACACAATAGGAGAATTATATTAGAAATCTTTTGTAACATTATAAATGTCTTTACTGTCACTTTTGATAAATTTAATGTGTCTGAAATAAAAAGTACCCCAAACTTTTGAAAGATAGGCTAATATTCATAATATATAATAGTAAAGTAGCCTAATATAAATGTATTATATACACGACACATCAATTTAATGCATTCTTGCTGAATAAAATTATTAATTTATTTAACTTCTTTCCCAAAATAAAATACAATTCTTACTGACAAAAGTTTGTTACAAAATGTTACAAAACTTTTTCAGATAAATATCATTCTTTTGAATTTTCTAGTCAAAGAACTCTGAAATAAATAAATAAATAATGCAAAATTGTACACAAATGTTTTCAACATTGATGATAATAAGAAATGGCAACACAGGAATAAACTGCATTTTTAAAAAATATCTAATTAGAAAATAGTTTTTTAAATTATAAAAAATATTTCACAATATTACTGTTACTACTGTCCTTGCTGGACTTTGGATCAAATAAATGCAGCCTTGGTGAGCAGAAGAGACTTCTTTTAAACACACAGACGCACACACACATTTTATATATATATGTAAGTCATAGCACCTCAAAGTAATTACAACATTATACATGGTATGATGAATTTTAAAGTCTCCAAAGTGTGAAATGCAAATACATGAACACACTGTAGATAAAAACAAGCACTGACATACTAGATTAATCACTCAATCATGAGATCCACTGGTCACACCACTGCCTACTCTACTGCCCTCTAGTGAACACTACAGACAGTAGCAAACTGCCTCCCAAACACATAACAAACTCCAACACTGCAGAGGGTTAAAACCTCTTTTAGCATCACTAAATGCATACAGTGACTCCCTGCACAAAAACAGCTTCTGAAGAACTTCATATCTGATAAAGGTGACACAGGGAGAGATGAACCAGAAAAGCTGCAATGCAGAGAGGCAGATGGAGGAGCAGAGAGCATTAATACAGGACAGTCATTTAGCTCTTAGACACGCACCCGCAGATGGGAAGTTGATGAATGAAATTCATCTGAAATGTGACGTTGAGCTGATGTAGTTAAATGTTAGTCGAGTCGAGTCTTTCCGAGGCGACGAGAGGAGGCTGCCCAGCCTGGCGCTTGGCCTTCTTTCTTTTCACAGCTCAACTGCTTGTAATGAATCACTGGCCAACACAATATCCACTCCCCTGAAAGAGCGAGAGAGCCCCTTGAGCTTTAAAGCAGCATCCATCTGCACATAAGTCTCCTCCTGCCACCTCAACTGCAGCAAGTAAAACAAATGCGGTTGGTCATCACTGCCAGTCGTGCTTTAAGGGCCTGACGAGAAACGACTGCATGTCCCTCCCACCCTTCCCCAGCCGCCGGGCATATCTCTATTTCAATCTCTCTGTTCTGTCCCTTCCTCTCTTTCTCCCTCTCTTTGCGGTGGAGCCCAGGCAAGAAATCACTCCCATTCAGCCAAGGACACAAACTCCCATCACACACACAGAGGCACGCTCTCAATATAAATATCTCTAGCGCTCTGGATAGCTCTGAGATTTATTCTGCTGCCAAGCCAGCAGAAAATTGACTTGTTTCATGGAGGCAGGCTATTGACACACTACCGTTGGGAGAGTTAGGGAGGCAGAGAGAGGGATGGATGGAAAGAGAGAGAGAGGGTGTGTGTCTGCATGTGTGAAAAAGCGCGAGAGAGAGCTAGAGAGGAAGACGCGAGCCCCTCCATTAAAGGATAATGTAATCAGCAGTGTGGGAAATGGCAATGAGTAAAATGGTACAGCTGACATTTATATAAGAGGATATTGATGACATAAGCTGAGAAGGCAGACGTCCTCCCCTCTACTCCTGCAGATTGATAAAGAAGCTCATTTAGCCAGTATATCATTCTTTCCCCAGTAGAGCAGCGAGAACTGCTGGGCCTGGAGCGAGGCGTGAAGGCGGGGGTAGACAGGGAGAGACGGCAGATAAATAGGCCCAGATCTAACCATAACCTTTCCAGGCAACAACAACAACAACAAAAAACACGACAAAAACGCAGAGTCTTCTTTACGCCAGTGCTATGAGGTGACGCAGATTACATGGGTGATGTACAACGTGGCCTTATGATACTGTCTAATCCTGAGCACTTTCATGTCAACATGAATAAAAATTGACCGTAGAATTTGGAAATGCATGTTCCCGATTTGTGTGTGTTGTTCTCAAAGAAATAAAGGTCTTTGTAAACTTTGTATTAAAAAAATAATATATTATTTAATATTAAGCAATAACAGACTAGTTATTTCCAGTACCGGTCAAAATGTATTGCTTTTTAAAGAACGTTTCTTATGGTCACCAAGACTGCATTTATTTGATGAAAAACACAGTAAAATTGTGAAATATTATTACAATTTAAAATAACAATATTAGTATTAATGCTGAAAAACAATTTCTGGTACTTAATATTTTGTGGATTTTTTTTTCAGGATTATTTGATGAACAGAAAGCTAAAAAGAACAGCATTTATTTCAAACAGAAATATTCTGTAACATTATAATGTCTTTATCTTCAATTTTACTATTAATTTAATGTGTCCTTGAATAAAAATATGAATTTCTTTTTTATGTTACTTATTAAAACTTTTGAATGGTAGTGTATTAAGGTATTTTTATTTATTTATTTTTTTTTTTTACAAATGTATTAATCAGTAAAAAAAAAAACTGATGATAATAAAAAATAAAAAAATAAAAAATTCTTGAGAATGATTTCTGAAGGATCATGTGACACTGAAGACTGGAGTAATGATGCTAAAAATCCAGCTTCTGTCAGAAGTTTTTTTACATTTAAAAAAAAAAACATTTAAATAAAAATTAATACTTCACATTATTACAGTTTTACTGTATTTTTGGTCAAATAAATGCAGCCTTGGTGAGCATAAGTGACTTCTTTCAGAAGCATTAAAAAAAAACTTAAATATAAGTTAGTGTAGGTATTTAACGCCCACTTTTCACTATCCCGCCCTACATTTTTATCTAATTAAATGCCATTTCAGTCAGAAGTATGTCTGGTTATGGAAGTAAAATAAGTTTGCACATTCAAAAATAGAGCACGCACACACTTTTTGCACATTTGGAAATAAGAAAGTGAAAGAAACAGAGGGTGAAGGAGAGAAAAAGAAAGAGTGAGGAGAAAGGGGAAGCATTTTTTTCCCTCTGGCCCGGTTTAAAAGAGGAGTGGAGAACAGAGGATGGGCAAAAGATGGTGAGGTGAGCATGAATTTTTGCTTGAATCAGCATTCGCTCATCCGAGAGAGGAGAAGTGCGGGACTATAATTTAGCCTGGGCACAGCTCAAGGCTCATGTCAACCCTAAACAGACACCCTGGTTGATCATTTGAGAGGTGCTACGCCCAGCAACTCATTCTCATTAGATGTACTAAATCAGTGTAGAATTATAATAGCATGCACCAGGAACTTTAGAACAGACCAAACACTAAAGACTGGTGGGTCAAATGTGCATTCTTCAGTTTCTTTTTCCAAGATGTGTTTTTGAAACCCTTCTGAATTCATTCGCTAAACGGCTCAAGCATTTAACCTGCTTGAAGTCGTGTTCCGTATCAAGCCATGGAAAATGCTGGAGGAGCTCCACAGTATGAGGTCTCAGAACTTCACCATGACAAACCTATGAGCACATGAGTCTTTGTGAAGACATACAGCCTAGAGGAATACTAATACCCGCTTTACTCATGATGAAGTCACCAAATCAGAAATTACATACAAACAAATATATATTAGAAATACATAAATGGGGTTGATTTTTGATGTTTTTGAAAGAAGTCTCTTATGCTCACCAAGGCTGCATTTATTTGGTCAAAATACAGTAAAAACAGTAACAGTTTTCTACTTTAACATTTTAAAATGTAATTTACTCCTGTGTCGTCAAAGCTGAATTTTCAGCAGCCATTACTCCAGTCTTCAGCGTCAGAAATCATTCTAATATGCTGATTTGGTGCTCAAGAAATATTTCTTATTATTATCAATATTGAAAACAGCTGTGCTGCTTAATATTTTTTGTGGAAACTGAATTTTTTTCAGCCTTCTTTGAATATAAAGCTCAAAAGAACAGCATTTATTTGAAATTGAAATATTTTGCAACATTATTTGATCAATTTAACATCAAATAATGATGAATAAAAGTATTCATTTATTTAAAAATGTATGAATGTTTTAAACATTTTACAACTTACAACTAGGCTAGCAATCAAACTGCACAAAATCCTTTGATCAGATTACAGATGACAAAATTACACAAAAATAGCAAATTTCTCAGTAGTATGAAATCATCCATTCATACCTTATGACAAGGACATCATGAAACTTTTTTTTGGTATACTTGGTGCAATAAGAGAAATAAGACCAAAGAAAAACAAAATATACTGTTTATCAATTAGGTAGCATTAGACAGGATAGTCTATCGGTACAGCTTTTATTTTTGCACAACATAAGGTAGATCATAACAGAATTTTCACTATAAAGCCGATGATCTATGGATTTTGACAGGACTGACCAAGATCAAAATGCTCAAATGTCCCTCTCGGGTTGAATATGTATGATGCTTCTGAGTGACCTGAAAGTTAATGGTAAAGAGTATAAAAATTGTCACTTTAATATGACAAAGTAAAAACACACTTCTCTCAAAAGCTAATATAGTATCAAATGCTCATGCATTCAGGTCACTTCCCCTATGGAATACTCCCCTGGAAAAAGCCACCTGGACAGATTCTGGCAGTGCACCTTTCAAATGACCTCGGGTTTCCATCAGAGTGGCTGGTGCGTGGCCACAGTGTTGCCACAGAGGCTTGACCTTTAGCTGCCTTTGTTGAAATTCAATAAGAGGCTCAGGCCTGACACCCTAACCCAACACAGGGTGCAACACAACCCCACTACACCTCTAACAGGCGTGACCGCACCTCTCTCATACCTACTCACAGATAACTCAAATTTATTGAACCCCCTTTTCCTCTGTTTGTCTATAGAATTTCCACGGGGCCATGGATGACATTTCACATGAATATAATTAATGAGTGCAAACCTTCCGAGATATTCCGTATGTTCCTTCAAAGGCATAGAAGACATCTCATTAAGTCTGCATTTGAAGCAGATTTAAAATAGCATGTGACCTAAATTTGAAACAATTGTACTTGAAAAAAATGGCCTAATAGCATTTTCTGTAAAGCTGCTTTGAAACAATATGTTTTGTGTAAAGTGCTATACAACTAATCTTCAACTGAAAAATTGAATATTTAAATTTTTCTATATATATATAATTTATTGTAGGGCCAACACTTTTAGATTTATAAGAAAACTGGCAGTTTAAAGTCATTTTATTTATTATTTATTTTTATATTATTTTGTATTTACATTTTTTTTATTTAGTCTGCCAATATGTGAATTTCTCAGAACTTTAAGGTGAAACTATTTGACTTTTTTTTTTTTTACATTTTTAAATCTATAAATCTATATATAAAATTATCTATAATTATCAAGTAAGCAGTTAGTTAACATTAACAATCCTTAATCCAGTTATCCAGTTAAACTATGCAAACATCGCATTCTTATTGATTAGAAACTAAATTAGTTACTTAAGAAGTGTTTTCCACAAAGTAATTAATTTTACATTTGCTGTCTGAATTTAGTTGGCAAGTTTTTGGAAAGCATTTACTTTTAAAAACAAAAGCACAGCATCAAATTTGTCAAAGGAATTCATCCATGTTCCTCAGTTCAGCACCAGATGTCTTTCTCCTGACATGTGTCATCTAATCTGTCAAAAACCCTTTCCCTGGGTACAATAATTCCTCCATAACTTTCATTTCATTCTGTATTAAGACCACAGAGTCACACATCATGTTGTGAGGTCAAAGCCCTTACAGTGATGGACTTCAGATATTAAACTACAGATCTAGAAGGATCACTGAAACAGCTCAGCTCTGGTATTTTTAATGGTGAATTGTGTCTACTAATGTGCCCCTACAACCTTAATAATTCTCTTGTGTTTCTGGAAAACACAAGAATAATAAAGAGGTGTTAGTTTCAGTATAGACTGTGTTAAAGCCCATTTTCTATATGTTTCTTGGTGTTGGATCAGCTGCTGTGCTGAGGACTCAGGGTTAGTCCTGACTGATAATGTGGGTCCAGGAACTGTGCCATATTGACCTTGCTGTTGGGTTTGGGGGGTTTTAAGCACTGCAAGGTCGACGGCTTACACCAGATCAAACATCCAGATGGGCTAAAAGAGAAAGCAAACTGCCATAGTCTAGACTGAGTCATTGAAACAGATCTCTGTTACTCTGTTTATCCAAACAGGAGTTGCAACTTCTGTGATTTTGTTCAACGGACCCCTATTAACCTCTGGACACACAACGGACTTTTCTCAGTCTGAGAGGGATCCAGCAAGCTGGGAGATCCCTCTTATTCACGTTTTGACTCTGATTGTTAACAAATCAATCTGAAACAGCCACTCTGTCAAAGTGCTTCTCTTACACTCAGAATTTGTTCACATAAAGGTAGAAATAACTTCATTCACTTCAATCATTTCTGTCGCTTCCTTAAGGAAGTCCATTTCTGCCACATAAGGAAAAATATTATACTTTGGTAAATCAGAATGATTATGGCATGAAAAGTCATAATGACATAAAAGTTATAAAATACTAAGTCATAAGGATGAGATCAAATTTTGAAATTATGACAGCCACAACTAAGATAAAAAAAAGTCATAATTATGAGATTCTAAGTCATGATGAGATAAATGTCAAAATTATGACAAAATTGAGATAACGTATGAATTATGACTTGTCGAATTTATGATGAAAAGTGAATGATAAAGAATGAAAAAGAAAATGAAAAGAATTATAAAAAGCAAAAATTATAAAAATAATAAAAAAAATAATAATTATGACATAAGTCAAATTATGAAATAAAGCCATAACTATGGCAAAAAAGTCCAATTATGACAAAAATTCTAAACTGAGAAATTGAGATACTATGACTTTTTATGTCTGAATTATGACTTTTGTCTCATAGTTCAGATTTTTCTCATAATTATGTCTTAGTATGTTATAATTTTGGCTTATGATGTCATAATTATGATTCACCATAGCATGATTTTTTCTAACGCTATCTCACGACCAATTCGTACGTATTTTAAGAGGTGGCTAATTCGTATGAATTCGTACAACCTCACTCATATAATTTTGTACGATTTGTCTAAACCCCAGTGACAGGTAGGTTTAGGGGCGGGGTTAGGTGTAGGTCATTCGTACAAATTCATACGAATTGGCAACTCGTAAAATATGTACGATTTAGCAAAAATCGTATGAATTTGTACGAGTGAGGTCGTACGAATCTGTACGAATTAGCCACCTCGTAAAATATGTACGAATTGCCGTGTTGTAGAAACAGGTTTCTATACTTTACTCTATTTTATGAATTAAGTGCAGGTTATGACTTTAGATTTTACATTTAAATTATTTAAATTATTTTTTATTTATAAATGTTTTAACTAAATGACACATATGTACACATGACCACCTTTCTTCTTGCACACACATCCAAGTGCCTGTTATATCTGCCATATATTTTACCATGTCAGATGTTATCGCATGATGGCCCTGCTGTTCAGCCTTTGAATCAATCACATTAATACTGTCACGTAACAATTGCCACAGATATCCAGCTTCACTGCTGATCAACACACTGAGGCCATGAGGAGGTTGTCCTACATATGTGTCGCACAACAGGTGCTGGATTTCGCCATCAGCCCAGAACCGAGACAAACAGGAGAAGAAAGAGACTGAACACACGCAATGGACATTCCCATCACTTCCCCTAAAATACTATCATTTATAATATGTGCTGCAAATCTTAGTAATGCAGTTGTCTCATAATATTTTTATGACATAAATAACTACACCAGCACAGTCTAAAAGAACAAAAACATAAAAACATCACATTTTCAGACTACCGAAGATAATAAAGCTGCTTATTCTAATAAACACTAGGACCATTTGTCTTACATCAGATGAGACACATATAATCACAAAGTCTCTACCCTAAGGTGACAACGGCTACCATCTCATTTTGATCTCCATAAACTGTTGTCATGAAATGGATACTGTATGCTTCACATAAGCCAGAGGGGAAGCCACATGCCCAAACATTTTTCTTCGTAAAAATCCTGTCACTCAGTTTTATGACTTGACCCGTTCGGAGTGAGAGGAGATTAGCAGGGGTCAGAGGGCAGCGGTGCTAGATTCTGACACCCGTGCTGCATTCTGGACACTTGTTGAGAACACAGACGCGGGATGCGAGCCAACCAGGGAGACGCAAAATAGAAATAACATGTAAGCGGATAGCAAATGACGACTTCGCCCGGTGCCACCCGCTCACATTCTTTTATGATCATTTACGGCCGAGGATTTATGCGGAATGCATTATAAATCCAGCGTAATGTTATATGTGTAATCAGGGCCGTGCACAGACATTTTGAGGGGCAGTGGCCCAAACCAAGAAAAAGGGGCACTAAGGGGGTGGATGCTTGTTAATACAACTTATCCAGTTGTTACAAATATACACTACCAGTCAAAAGTTTTTGAACAGTAAGATTTTTAATGTTTTTTTTTTTTTAAATATATTTAAAATACTTATCAATATTTAAAACAGTTGAGTAGATTTTTTTCAGGATTCAAGAAAATCTAATGGATCAGCATTTACACTGCATTCCAAATTATTATGCAAGTGATATATCAGTAGGATTTCGGTACAATAAAGAGTCAGATTTTTGTTTGTGTTGTTTTTCACGTCTTTTTAGTTTACTGGTATCAATCTCAGACAGGTTTGTTCAATAGTTTGCCAGTTCTTCTTAGGCAAATGGAAACCCTACTTAAAGAGGTTGTTACACATTATTAAGCAAGTCACAGTTCTCATGAAATATGGTGAGGAAGAAAGATCTTCCTGAAGATGAAAAGTATGAAACAATGCAATGTCTTGCAAAAGGCATCAAAACAAACAATATTTTGCGAAAAGCAAATAGAAATTATTGAACTGTCAAAAGATTTATGAGTGACTTAGAGCACAAAAGATCTTGGTCAGATAAAGATTTATTAAGGAAAGTTTTTTTCAAACAAATGAACTGTATTGTAATACCAGCTGTAAAAAAGCCACTGCTGAGCAGCAAACAGGTGTTTGAAGCTACTGGAGTCTCAAGATCCTCTCCATGCAGACTGGCAGTTGTGTGTAAAGCTGCGTTTCAGTCACTGCTAACCAAACCTCACAAAGAGAAACCTGCATGGTAACATTTTAACTATTATAGGCCTATTAATATAGTTTTAATAAAATATTATAAATGTGTTAGATTACTAGTATGAACTAAGACGAGAGATAGGCAGTATTTCAATTAAATGTATTTGAAATATGTATTTAATTACTAAATACGTATTTTGTAATTTGTATTTTGCTGGACAAAAAAAAAAATCAAAAGTAATGTGTAATTAAATACTTTGAGAGACAGTATTTTGTATCTGAAATACTCAAAATACATAATCAAGTAGGCCTAGTTCTTTTTTTTTCTCAGAAAAATACAATATCTTTCTTCACACACACACATACACAAAAACACTATTTATACATGCATTTATTTAACACACCAAGCTTCTTATTTACATTTCCTTGCATTTGTACATAACAAACCTGTACACACAAATACCATATCATTTTTATTTTGTATATTGTGGTCTTTCAAAAAATTATATATTATTATTTCCTATTTACTTATTCTTTTTTATTATCTGTGTCTTGTCTTGTCACTGTCATTCTGTTTGTGCTGTGGAAGCCTCTGTCACCAAAACAAATTCCTTGTAGGAGTAAACATACATGGTAATAAAGCTCTTTCTTCACCTGTGTTAACAGTACTGTCAACTATAGCCTATCATAGTTTTTGGTTAGATGCAAGTGAATCATATGACATGCTGCTGGGTCCGGGTAGTACTCTAGTGAACACTCACTCATGTGTGTTGTTGACGCGAGTCTTCTGTGGCATGAACACAACACAAATGCATTTGAATTCTCTCGTGAACACGATGCAGATCAATATTTTCATAAATAAAGTTGTAAATTATGTTTTATTGTGCTCATGTTGCTTAATAAAATTGGGGTTAAACCACTGAAGTCACATGGAGTACTTTAATGATGTCTTTCATACCGTTCTGGGCTGGGAAAGTATAAGCTGCGTTGGTGCCTATGGAGGGAAAGCTCTTGGATTTCATCAGAAAGATGAAAGAAGGTCTTACATGTGTGAAATGACATAAGGGTGAGTAATTAATGACAGAATTTCCATTTTTGGGTGAAATAAACCATTTTTTCTTTAATTCGTCCATGGTTCCAACTGGAATAAAATGAAAGAGCTGTTTTGGTGCTCAGTGCAAACTGGCTAAGTATGTATTAAAATGTATACTATCAGATATTACTTACTGAATGTTATTACAGGACAGAAGAAAAAGCTACTCTAGAACTTTACTTGCTAGCTGACAAGTGACATTAGCTTACTTGGCAAAAGTTAGCAACTTGTTTCTATAGACAAATTAAAAATTTTCAAGTATTAAATTAAAATAAATATTATTGCTAATGTCTGAACAGCATGTAACGAAAATTAAAAAATAAAGCCTGTAGACTAATTATTATGTGAATGACTCAGGGCGGTTTTGCTGGGAAAATCCAAGAGAAACTGTCATTGCAGTGTAATTTTAATGAAGCTCATCTCTCGACATGATGTCGGTGAACCTCACTGTCCATTGCTCGCTGGCATTACTATGGAGTGTGTGCAAGAGCGTGAGCAATGAGTTACTGACCACAGCTCACTTAATGGCCACTGGTGTCACTAATAACAAGGGAATCTGTGTTCTACATAGAGCCCTTTAACAGCTAAATATCAACATTTTCAGGAGTTAATCTTTACTGTTGACAGTGAAATAGCTTGAGCCATTCTCTTGAGTAAGACTAGGTGGTATGACCATTCGGTTTTGCAGGACTGCTTAATTTTTGACATGCTTATAAAGAAACGATAAAGGAGAGATAAAGAAACATGAAAAAATAAAGTGTAGCAATGCTTGATGGTATTCAAGTAAACAGAAATTAGAAGAAATATGGATCAATATATTGTATATATTGTGTAGTGTTATGTTGTTTATAAATATGTTGTTTATAAGTTGTTCAAGGAGGGGAAAGCATTTATCTTTCTCTTATATGTGTATCTAAATGTAATGGCACTGTCTCTTGCACTTGATTGCTTGATTGTATAAATATTGATTGTAATTTTGTATTTTCAAATTATTTATATTTTAATTAAATACATTTCTCACACCAGTATTTTTGTATTTTAGTTAAATACATTTAATGAGCTTGTATTTGTAATTTGTAACTAAATACTTTTTGATGTAATTGTGCCCATCTCTGACTAAGACAAGTGATTATAATGGGAATAGCAAGAATTAAAGTGTAACAAACTGCTAAATATTCTATATGATGATTTACCTGCTGGAGCTTTGAATTCACATTTGCAATGTTAAACTGCCTTTAGCAGCCTCTCTTCACTCTTTCTCTCTGTCTCTTTCATTCTCTGTCTCAGGCATTTTGTTTGTTTGTTTTTTCTACAAAGTGTGCCAACAACAGCAAATTTTGTGTTGTATTAGATCTGATCGGGTACAATAATTTGATTAGACATTCTAAGAACGTGGATATTCTGTAGGCCTACAAGTTGTTAGGACTTTTAGAAGACCGCAAGCAAATCATTACCGACAAAAATACAAAAATACATTACCTGTGTGTAATATTAATGATTTTTGTCACACAATAGCTGAGGAATGGGCAGGTTTACGTCACACCTCGGGCTGGAATATTTGCATATTATCCTAAATAAAGCAGAGTTATTTCCCGCTACTGTTTCTCATTGTTTTTTTTTTTTTGTTTTGTTTTGTTTGTTTGTTTGTTTTGCACTGATAAGACATAACGTCAGCATAAACAACATCTTTTATGGGGATTTAAATGACACAAGCAGATCAGAATTTACTGTTGTTATTGCAGCCTCTCACGTCAAATAGAACAACATTGGCAGCAAATGTACTGAAATATTGCCCTTCCTTTGTTTGCCAAGCACTTTGCCATGGATGCGTACCCTCTCGCTCCCTCTCTCTCTGTCACTCATAAAAATCATATTTAGATCCTTATTCCTCCTTCTTAGCATATTTATGAGAGGACCTGGTGGGTATTTTTCCTCCTTTATGACACGATCCAGAGACAAGGAGTTAAGCTCATCGCCCCAAACCAGCGATCAGCCCAGCACTCTAGCAGAACTGTCTCTGGCGTTCTCCATCCATTACCCAGACTTAGCGAAGGGCCACTGCTGCTCTATTCCAGCATCAACTCTCTCTCTCTCTATTCGCATTAACTATTCAGATCAGCTTGACGCACAGGCGCTCATCTCCATACCCCGAGCCATGTTATTATCTCGTCTCTCGCCTCTTTCGTCGCTGCTGATCGGCCCTTCTGCAATAACGGGCGTTGTGAATTATTCAGGCCTAGTTAGGCGCGGAGTTCACCCTGACGCAAAACTCGCATCATGAAGTCCATTCATCTCCGTGCTGAAATATAGCTGCCAACAGCCTCTCCAACCCCAGCGTCTTCAATCACACAGTCGCTTCTGTCACACCACGGCAGGCGGCACTTTACTCAACCTCAGACTGGACAAAAGAGCTCCCATCAGGACCCTATAAACATATACTGACACGCATATGGACGCATACCGTGTGTTATTTAGATTCATTTAGTTTAATCTGTCATTCCTGTGGCTCAAAAAGTCACTTTCAACATTTAAAAGCATCTACAAAAATGCATAATATTACTGTTACAAAAATGCATAATATTATCCTGTAATATATAATGCAATGCAATGCAATATATATATATATATATATATATATATATTGCATTGTATATTGCATTCTATATATATATATACTCTCTCTCTCTCTCTCTATATATATATATATATATAGAGTAATGTACTCTGTGTGTGTGTGTGTGTGTATAAAGTATATATATATATATATATATATAAATTTTGAATGTGAAGGTAACGTCCTTGAAAAACCTATATAAATTTTATATATGCACCAAATTTTCAGTGTATTTTTCTTTTCTTTTTTAAAAATTATATTTAAACCCAATATTTAGGGTCTGTTTATGCAGAAACCTTGAAATTATATTTAAAAAAAATACCTTATGAATGCACAAACACACACACATACAAAGAGAACAAACAACAATAAGATCCCTCTTCTCCAAGTCATTTTATTAAATTACAGAAGCCTTTGTAACGGAGCAGCCACCCGGGATAAACAATGTCAAGAACTTCAGCCTTTAGACACAAGTCTTTTTCCTGAAAGCTTTAGGGTTATTAGGCACTCATAATGAAGCTAATTAACAGGCTCAATTATTTTGTACGAAAGCTCATCAAAGAAACAATTGTGAGATGGAAACAGGCAAAACTGTTTTCTAAATCAATGAATGTGTCATTAACATCCAGTAAATTAAGTAGTTTATCAGACGCTACAAAACAGGGGCAAGTATTTACACTAGATAGTGAGGACAAACATGAACACAAATTAATATAACAAGATCTCGAATGACATGAATAAACCACATTAGGTCTTTAGTGTCTGAACTGTGTGCTTCCACATTGGAAAGCATGGAAGGTACAGGAATCACACACACACACACACACACACACACACACACACACACACACACACACCTACTGTACCTTTGGGAAACATACCTTTGCTTGCCGTTCTTCATGCTACTATTACTGCTCATGCATGGACACAGTTTCATTCCATTGATCAGATTTTAAACTAACTGAATGCAGTGAGGAAATGTACATCTTCAACTGAGCCTTCCAACTAAGAGAAAAAAAAAACATACAAAAAATAAAAAAAACAATTAAAGAATGCATTTAAAAACACAAGCATTAAAAAATAAGTACTAAAGATATATATTAATATATATCAAGAGAACATCTGAAGCATTTCAAAATTTCAAGCAAGTTTCAAATTTCCATCTTTCAAAACAAAACAACATGTTTGTCTGTTTGTCTGGTATCTGGAGCTTCTCGTTTTCAACATCAATTCATAATGCCTCCTTAATCCCAAAATGGGAAACTTCACCAAAAAAAAAAAAAAAAAGTTTAGTTATGAAAAATATTAATTGTTGTATAAGAAAAATATGCACGATAAACACAAGCATGACACAGTTTTTGTGTATTCAGCATATACAATTTTAAAGTTTTATCAGATAAATATTAACCTCTTAAGACCCGAGAAAAAAGTTTTAGGAATTTTTTTTTCATGTCTTTGCATTGTTTAGAGCATTACAAATAATGTAAAAAAAAAATTAAAAATGATATTTCATTCAAAAGTTATGCTATGTCCTCACTAGAGGACAACGGGACTCAATTTCTTTAAAAAATAAAAAGACATGAAGGAACATGCATAGGCAAAAACAATTGATTTTTTAAATCACCAATACATTTTTAGTTAAGATTGTAATGTAGTTTAAGATTTTTTTTTTTTTTTTTTTTTTCCAAACTTTGTATAAAGGTGATTCTCAACTATGTTATAACAGAATGATTCGATATACCATTTTTCTTTCTGCAAAATGTGTGTAAAATGTTCATAAACGGGTTTTTTCATTATATACAATGTATCTATAAACTAAATCTAATTTGCATATTAATGTGTTTTTGGGTCAACATGTAAAAAGAAGTGTAATAATGGGAGTAATAATTGACAAGATTTTCATAATTATATATAATATTTCATAGAATATTGAAATGTAATTTCTTTCCCTATTCATTTGTTATGTCTCCCAAAATGCATAATAAACATGCTTTTAGTCCCGGTGTCCTCATATGAGAACATGTATGAAATCAACGTCCTGTTTCGTAACAGAAATTCATATTTTGATTTGAAACTCCATAACATTTTCCTGAGATGTTGATTTATGACACACAATTTAAAAATTAGCCAGATTTAAATATATTTCCATAAGAGTGTCACTAAATTAATTTCAGACATTTTTAAAGACCAAGGAGAGGGAGTGGTCATAGTGAAACATCCAATCATTTGGTATCTCTGAAAAGCCCTGAATGTGCTCTGTACAGGACATCCAGACTTAAAACTGTGGCATGTAGAGTCTCAGAGAAATTCACTAAAATATAACGTCCTCATATGAGGCCGCAGGGTCTTAAGAGGTTAATGTAATAATTATTCATTAAAACAGCATACACTAATTAATTATTGCATAAGTACCTAGTGATCAATACTAAAGAACAACATATGTGCATTTAATACGTAATAATTTTTCTGTAGCACGTTATTCACATTATCATTAGTCTACATGAATTATATTAACATGCAGTGTGTTTAACATGGACACTAATGTATAAAATTTTACTCACCAAATATCAATTAAATCTTTATTCAAAATTGTTGTAAGAAAAAAAAAATGATGTGGAATTTCTTTATTTTCACATTTTACAAGAGAAACATCCAAAATATTGTACAATGATATTTTAGATTGAAAATACTACACTACTTAACTAGTGTAAAGGTCTGAAGTATAATTCCCATAAATAATCTTTCTACAATTAATAACATATTTTACTAAAGATATTTCATATATTTTTTCACCAAAAATTCTAAAGACAGATTTTTCCAGTATACTGTAAAGTTTGGCATGAGGGGGTTATATTCAAAGATCTTAAAATGACTTATAAGCACATTGTGTGTTCTCCTAAAACATGACCAAACCAGATTTACTTGTGGTTTAGATATATAAAACATGCAACAATAGCAAAGATAAACTTTGTTCAACTTTGGAGTTGTCTGAGCCTGTATCAGGCTTGTGTATGCACATAAACATCTTTGTTCTGGGATCAGCCATGGGAATGTGAACTCATCCGATTTGCTCCAGCAGGTGGGAACTGCTGGCCTCAGCATTTTCCCCAACCAAGACTCACTTTCTGGGGCACAATCCCTCAAAGCGTGTTCACTGCACCAGACGCATACAGACACGCCAACTCTCGCACGCACACAGATTTTGTCCCCCTAAAGAACGCTTTCTCTGGTGTAAAATGACTCGCTGTCTGTGCTAACCGGCCCACATGGACAGACCACACATATTTAACACATCAACAGGAACAGAAATTCGCTCCAGAATTATGCGGTCATCATTTCCACAAGCTGAGCATGACCGGCTCTGAATGTGCCGCAGTCAGACCATATCATGTTCAATTGACACCTCAGATCTCAGTGACGAACAAATTTCGGAATTTCTTGTTCAATGGTTGTTTTGAGCAACCCTTTTGTCAACACCTAACACTTGTTACACTATTTTATAGCGCACTGATAATTTACTCTTGCCATTGCATCAAACTGCAGACTCACTTACATGTCTTATACAAATGCAAATTTTATACAAACACAACTGGTGCCATCTTGCATCTCAGATATTGATTGTAGTGAAAATGACTTCAGAGATACTTCATTTGTAATATTACTGTAATATTGTTACTAGTCAGATTGTTTCACACGTAATGGACTATTTTATAGACCTTAGTCAGGGTAGTGCCATATTTAATTTTTGCCAGAAGACACAACACACCAATTGCTCAACTGATGAAACATCTTTCTGAAAAAAAAACTTTCAGTACACAAAAACTCTATAAAACAGTTTTAAAAGTTATGAGTTGTGAAAGTTATGCCATCTAAGACCTTTACATTGAGCGTGTGCACAGCCTCGTTGTCATCCGTGTTTAATTCAATATGGAGTCTACCCTGACTAAGATGTATTCTAAGCAAAAGCTTTAAGGTAATATACAGTACATACAGCAACTATTTTTACTTAAATCTTTTTGGTCATTCCTTAATAAATTAAATTTAAATTAAACTCTAAACCTCAAAAGTACATGTTTTTTTCTCCTGCTAGGCACAAATCAAAAGTCTGACTGCTTAGATTTCTCCTCTTTCAAATAGTACAGAACTGGGCCTTCGAACGAAGCTCACCTTGTTATTAAAATGCTCAAGGATCCCAGTGGAGCAGATAGAGACTTCTGATGTGGGATATTGTTCTCTTTTCCCTCTTGCTCAAATATGCACTGCAAACAGGTGCCGTTGAAACATAAAGCAAGAAATACACAAAAAATAAGTGCTACAACACACAAATGCATATCCATCATTAGCCATTCAAATCCAATGAGAGCAAAGAATCAGGGGTAAACAGGTGACACAAACTGCTGACTGCGTTCTCGAGGATGGTGAACGGTGTATAACTCGGCCTGCAATGAGACACAATGTAGCTCTAATTACACCAGCCCAGGATGTTCTGATGGGCTTTATTTAACACACAGTTTGATGTAGCAAATTCCAGGTGCACAGTTTAATATTATATGTATAACTTATTTATTTTGTTAGTTAAAATCACAGACAAACTAGAATAAACCCTTTGAATATTCTGTTCGTAAGTATGCAGCAATGCATCCAGTGATGTTACTGTAACTTTAAAGTGATATCTTATCTGTCTGCGACATCTCTTTCTATGGTTGAAGGGTAATGGATAAGGGTTAATCAATGCATCTTCGTCTGACGGACGCTGGGCTGGTCAAGCAGGCATTACCCGGCCTCATCACTAACATAATGAGCCATTTCCACCTTATGATTTACTTCTTCCTGCCTTCTCTCCTCTCTGTCCTTTTTCTCTTTCACAGAGCAATTTATTCATAAATATGAAAAGCTTCTTCAGAGTCAGCATTCTTCTTGTACAGTAATTTTGAGGCATGTCCAGGGGAGTTCCTCTTTAAATGATGCAGTGTTCTCCTCAGTGGCAGAAGCTCTGACTTGGCACTGTGGTTTCAGCTGATTAGGGGGAAACAACTGTGGCTAGTGTCATACTATTTACTGTCTCATCTTTATTTCTGTAGCAGTACCCAAGTCCTGTTGGTGCGTGAATGCATACTGTGCAAATATAGGAGCGCACAGGGGTAGTCAGTTAGTTAAAGGGATAGTTCATCCAAAAATTTAATTTGTATTGTCATTTACTCACCGTTGTGTTGCTCCCTCACGTTCTTCTGCAGAAAGAAGAACTTTAGCAAAATTTTCTTGCTTCTCTTTTCCATACAGAACCAATGATTGGAGAAAGACAATGTCAAGCTCCAAAAATGACCAAAAAAAAAAAAAAAAAAGCATGTTAAAAGACTAATCTGAAACCATACGATAGTTTTATGTGAGAAATAGCCTGAAATTTAACTCTCACAAGCCATACTTCCACATATTCAATCTTTGTAAAACCGTAAAAAGACACACAAGAGCCAATGGGTCTTCTGATACAAATGTGATGCAAAGCATTTTGATGCAAATATTAATTTGAAGGCTATGGCAGAGGGAAGGATTTCGGCTGTAATAATCCCTAGTTAAAAATAAATGTATTTCAAATGCATTTTAGTATATTTATTTCATGCCAAGCATACTACAAATACATTTACATATTTATGTACTTAATAAAAATATATTGCAATTGCACTTTTGGTATACTAAATTGGCATACTTAAAGTCTGCTAAATTGGAACTAATTTTGTACTTAATTCACTTTAATTGTGCAGAAGTAGTGCTGAAGTCCAACTAAAGATATACTGAAGTATATTTGATTGCGCTAAAGTGGAACTACTGCAAATATACTTAAGGTACACTTTAAATATCTTGCATTTAAAAAACGATATTATTAAAAGATCATACAATCCTCATCAATAGTTACATTAAAAATGCATTTTAGGTTCAATATTAAGAAATGTGCATTCTGCACAAGTAGTACTCCAAATAAAGTTTAATTAGAAATTTTCTCCAAGCGATATGTCAGTAAATATGTTAAAAGATTTGAACTATACTTAGTATGAAATAAATGTATTTTAAATATATTACTTTTTTACTAGGGATAATAATAATAATAATAATAATAATAATAATAATAATAATAATAATAATAATAATAATAGTAAATGTCAACTGACCACCAAATCAGCATATTAGAATGATTTCTGAAAGATCATCTGACACTAAAGAATGGAGTAATAAGTTCAGCTTTGCCATCCCTGGAATAAATTACATTTTAAAATATAGACAGATAATAGATAATATCTATTTTATATTGCAATAATATTTTACATTATTACTGTTTTTTTTACTGTGTTTTGATTATATAAACGCAGCATTGGTGAAAAGACAAACATTAAAAAACAAAGAAAACTTACTGACCCCATACTTGATATGATGCTAAAACAATAATTAAACAACATAACATGCAACTTGAAACACTGTTCTAATATACATAATTGAAAACATTACAACAACAGAAATAGAATAACAGAAATAACATGTTATCAAATGTGATGCTTCACACCTGTACTTCTCAGAGCGAACTGTATTGTTTTGTTGAATATAATTTTAGATTGACAAAAAAATTTTTTTATCATAATTTATTTATTTATAGCTATACTTTAGTTGCAAAAACATAACTTTTATAGTATTTTACTTGGCTCTGTTAAATCAAATATAAATTTCCACAGTATACATAAAGTAAAAGTAATTTACAGCTAAACCAATAAACATATTTTAACTATAAGATTTTAACATTATTTTCCCATTTAAATTCAGAGGGGGAGAAAGGAACAATTTTACACAACTTGTTAAGATCTTAAGAACTATGAATAATATGATCATTTTAAAGTCCACCGAGGTCAATGGAGTTGTTATTTGCATAAACCTCATAGACTGAAAATGGGCATCAATTTTTTTTACTGCACAGCACACATGGCCAAGTATGCAGTCCTAAACTCCAGGCTAAGTTTATAGTGTTCTGTGCAGCAGATGAAGTGGCAGTCAGGCAGGCCTGTTTCTCTTCTTCAGTGCTGAACTAAAAGTGAACTCACTCTGCTATATATAAATACAGCTTTGCAGCCAATCAGTGGCGTGGCTCCGGGGCATCATCTTGCTGCGCTGACTTTCCCATTACGATAATGTGAATCTCTCGCTCAGCCTCATAATACTGGCAAGCGTGGATAAAATACTGTCTCCCCTCTGCTCTACGCCGGCCTGCTCCTGCCACACACACTGAGAGAGTGTCTGTGCATACTAATGAATTTGTGCTTCAGGGCCTTGGGACTGGCAGCACGGCACTGAGCAGGTATTTCCTGTAGGGGGTGCAATATAAAGCTGACATGGTGAGCGCCATGAAGTCACAAGTTGTGTACAGTAGTGGGATGTGGGTCTTTTTTACTGTGTATAAGTGCAAGACGTGTTGCTTCTGAGTGCTCTTTGAAGACTCCCTCTGCAACACAAAATTAATTTCCTTAATCAGTATTTTTGTTCTGTTTTTTTAGTAAAAACAGCTAAACTACATAAGATAAAGGTTTAATTCAAGAAGAGTTTATTTTTCTTACTACATTGTCACATACTTTTTCTTGTTTTAAACATAAGACTTAAATTGTTATATTTTCCTTAAAACAAGACAAATATATTTCTTGATTCAAGATATGTAAAAAAAAAAAAAAAAAAAAAAAAAAAAAAAATCTTAATATGCATTTTTGTTTAAATTGATCTTAGAACAATATTAATTTACTTAAAACATACCATTATATTTATATTTTTAAATCGAAAATAAATGTTTATTTTTCTTACTGTATTGGCACAATTTTTTCTTGTTTGCAGCATAAGCTTCAAATTGTTATATTTTTTGCTTAAAACAGGAAAAAAAAAATTCAAGATAATCTGACAAAAAAAAAAACTAATATGCAATCTTGCTTACATTCATATTAAACATCCATAGAACAAGACTGATTTATTTGAAAAGCAAAATTGCAAGATGAATATTTAATTAAAGTTATTTTTTTATTGCATTTGGCATATATTTTTCTTGTTTTAAGCATAAGCCTCAAATTGTTATATTTTTTATTTCTTGATTCATAATATGTTCTCTAAAAAACCTTAATATTCAGTTTTGCTTAAATTTATCTTATGAAGATATTTAGGTGGGAAATAAGACAAAATAGTAATATATTTTCACTCACAATTACATAACAGTAATCAACAATTACATAACGGCAATTCATAGTTATGTTACATATTTGCTAAATTTTCAAACGGTATAAATTCACAATAATCCTGCTTATTTATTATATAAACTATGTTATCCAACTTGTATTACTTAGTTATTTATATACTGTAGGTCGCTAAAGAAAGACTTTAAAAGTGCAGTTAATCTACCAAATCCTTTTTAACAAAAAAAAAAAGAGCAACAGTTTTCATTTGTCTCCATAATGTCTTCCAGAAATGTGAAAACCAAAACAAAAGTGTCTGTGACAGCAACATCATGATGCTGCAACACGTTACCTGGTCACCTGTACCGACCCATACCCTCACACACAGAGAAACCCAGACACACACACACACACACACACTGCTGCAGTGGGGGTGGAGCCGGGGGACTTGTGGAGCATGAACGGAAAACATGAAAAGAGCGTTTTGATGGGGGCACTCTGTTTGCCATTTCTAATTTGTAGGCGGGGGACGAGAATGGGGCGATCACAGCGTGATTCATATTAAAAGTCAATTGGCCTTCAAATTCCTCGGGTCCCCCAAAGTCACTACTGGTGAGAAGGAAATGAGTCTTAATGGAGTGGCAGTGCCACAATAAAATATCGGAAATTGAATCTGACCACAAAACTCAATGGTCCAGGCACAGCACCTGAACGACTGACCATTACAGATATGAGATTCTTTCTTTTCGGACCATTTTTTCCTTATCTATTATTTGGCTATACGGCTGTCCTCCGATTCTCTAAAAGTCCTTTAGTGTCCACCTTTCCTCTCTTGTCTGAACATCGGAGCACTTAGCAGTAATCTGTTTCGGCCTCACTTTTAATTTCTCGCATGTCTGCCTGCGCTCTGAGTGCTGGGGTAACTGGGTAGGCAATACAAAGCAAAAGGCCATAAAACCCTCCTGCTGTGTGAGATATATTAACTTTAACCTCATGGTAATTACCAAAAACTATTTAAAACCAACTTTTCCATTTAGGCTACTTTACGCTAGGTTACTCGTGACAACTGCTCACATTTTAAATGACTATAAACTGACAGGATCAAGAAATCACAAAGATTCATAAGCGGACATGCAAATGATCATGTTAAACTATTAGTTTATATAATTCGTATGTAAGTCATATAACTTGGCTAGTATATTTTAGAGCACTTATATTAGAAAATATCAAGACGCAGTTCTTCATATGGATGGTAATTTTACGTTAGGCAGATGTCAGATAACTTTGACCCCATAAAGCGTACTGTATCATATTTCATACATGAATTTCTAAGGCCTCTAAAATATCAACAATCAAAGCTTTGCTGAAAAGTCACTTTTTTATATAAAGTAGATGAAAGAATAACTTATCAACACTTAAACATGAACATTTACTGAACTGAAGCAACTTAGGTTTACTTGATTATCCATACATCATTCAGAACCTGTATCAAACATGATACATTAGGTTTTTGAGGAACATTTATTTGCACATTTATATCGCTCAATCATCACTGTAATGCATTGCATTATATATAGTTTCCCCTACAATCAAACCTACAGAGCTTTGATCATAAAGCTAAGGGATTTAAATATAATTTTACTTAGATATATTATTGAGAGATACAGTTGATATAATGCATTTACAAGAGGAATTTAATCTCACTTTCTATATAAATAACACCTGCACCATATTGCATATTTTTGCTCAATTTGGGACAGTAAAATTAAGGTGTTTGTTCCTCCTCAAGTGTGAGCACTATATTCTCACAATATTATAATATGAATATTTGAATATTAAAAATATTATAATATTTTTTAATAAATAAAACAAAAAAACTAGTACAGGATGCATTAGGGAAAGGTATGAGAAACATGCCTAATCCTGACACGAGCACACATTGCCCTCTTCAGGCCTGGCTGTGTAAGATGACCCGGCTCATTTGTCATCTTGGCTGGAGGAAATCCAAACAGCTCAATATCATGTTTAACTAATCAGACAAGAGAATCTATTTAATGACAGCCTTGAGACATGAGATAAATGTTAGCCACTCACTCAGTCAATTCAAACTGCCTGAACACTCAATCAGGATATAATCTACGATTCGGAACTAATAGCCAGAATATAGTGGTTTATTTTGTAAACACGCGACTCATTTTGCTGAGCTTGTTAAGCCCGCTCATTTTAAGTCTAAAATGACTTTGGCTTCAGCTACATGTGTAAAGATAACTCGCTATCCCTCTGTGCCACTCGGTTCTCCCTCCTCCTTCCTTTTCTCTGTATTCATCTCCATGACAGATGCAGAGTGAGGCCTGAGGCTGCAGTTAAGAATATGTGATGCAGAGATTCTTTATTAACATTTCATTCCCATTCCCTACACGACATAAATTAGATGGGACGTTAAAGGCTGTCAGCTGTGGCGATCTGTCACAGAATCTTGGCTCTGTCCGTCGGCTGTCCTCTGACTTCTGCAATGTCTGTCACCGCCAAACTGATAAGCTCACAGTCTTCATTGTAAAACAAAAGCACTGTAGAGCCCCAAAATATGAACGAGCTCTAATTCGGCACCTTTTCCGGACCCCGTTTACAGATTCGACCCCCTTACCACTCGATTATGAGAGGTATCTGTTCAGCGTGTGCTCGTGGCGAGAAATCTGAGATGTGTCTTATGGCTAGCTCAACGCTAATGTATTCATCATTAATCTTATCAGCGCTGCCTTTCCACATCATTTCAGGGCAGTAGCACGATTTTTATCTCTAATTTGATGGTAATGAACCCATCAGCATGGAGTGGTTGATGAATATGATGAAAAATGGCATTCATATTCACTTTGGACAAGCCACATCTTATCTCATTAGAAAAACTGATATTACAATAACTCTTTATTTATGAAAATGTACATTAATCGTGGAAGGTCTCTTGGTCAAGACACTTTTAAAAACGAACAAACAATATAAACCATCAGAAGAATGTGTAGTTATTAAGGCATTTGTACTGGGAATTTGCGCTGATGAAAATTCTGCACAATGGCCATTATAGTGCATGATGGGTAGTGTATAATTTGTAATGATTTTGATAAATTTAGCTCGGGGGAGTGGCTACAGGTGGGCAATGCCCATCCAAGAAAAACTCAAACTTCTAATAAAAATACAAGATTAGTAACTCAAATACACCTCCTGTATGCTTATACGTGTTGTTATAGTGTGTGGATATTCAAGCTTGGTTGAACCATGCCACCACACCAACACACTGGACAAATATATCCAAGATTGAACATTGAACAGTGATGCCCAATCCTAGTCAGTTTTGGGAGGTTACCTCAAACTTTACTTTGGCAGGACTGCTAGGTGTTTCAGTGTGATACCAGCCTCGACTTGTGGTTGGAGTATTCAGCATGATGCAGTTTTCTGTCTCTCGGGATTGGTAAGAGGACATATTCACAAACCGGGGATCTGTAAATGGTAAACAGCTGTTATTAGAGACAATTATTAGTGCATTTATTAAAGACAGAAATTACTACATTGCAAATTCACACATCAAGTGTTATAGATTCATATTACAGTGTTCCAGATTGTGAGCAAACATCAAAATCCTTTTAAGGCAAAACAATTCACTCAAGACAACTGGACCTTTTTTCTCAGGCCTGAGCTTGAGGGGGTCTCAGAATGGATCTTTAAAAAATGAACACGAAAAAAAAAACAAAAAAAAAACACTGAGTACAGTGCCAACGTTCATCAGTCATATTCCAGTGTTGTTTTAGTTCAAATAAAATAAATAACTATTAGATGAAAACAAACTTGTAAAAAAATTGAAAAATAGAAATGTTGCCATGTTAACTAAATGAAAACAATTTAATTAAAATTAAAATAAAGAAAATAAAATATAAAAATTCAATTCAATATTAATATTAATAAATTATGATATTAATATTAAAATATGGTCCCACTTTATATTCGGTGCCCTTAACTACTATGCACTTATATCAAAATATAAATGCAATGTACTTATTGTGTTCATATTGCATTGCAAAACACTTTTGCTGTTATTGAGGTACATATGAGTAAGGTTAGGGACAGGTTTGGTAGTATGGGTAGGTTTACGGGTGGGTTAAGGCGTAAGGGATGAGTCAACAGTGTAATTATAAATGTAATTACATGCAGGTATTTTTTAAAATATAAGTACAATGTAAAAACATGTATGTACACAATAAGTGCACTGTAATAATGTTTAATTTAAATGTAAGTACATAGTAGTTAAGGCCTCCTAATATAAAGAGTGACCTAAAATATTCATAAATAACATTCATGAAAAGCCTGGACAGTTTCTAGTCATGCAACCTCAAGGAAGACCAAAACCTCTTGTAACAGTTTGCCATTTTTAAAAACATTTGACAGCCATATTTTTTATTTTAAATTCACACAAAAATATTTTTCACATATAAACATTCATTTCAGATATTTCTCTCTGTTGCACATGCTTAAACTAACTGACATGATACTTTTTCCAAACTCTGACTTGAGTTTGCTCGCCCCACGATTGCATCCTTGTAACGCCACTATCAAAGGTAGCTGACCTTAGTTTTCTCAGTGTTATCATAGCAGGCTGTGTCGTGAGGTGTGTGTGGGTTTTGTTGTTTTAATTGATAGCTCAGTGGTACACACAGCAGATGAAATGTCAGCGCTGAGAGGGGCAGCACTGCCCCGGGGTCTCCACGGACTCCCCTCTCCCTCAGATAGGAACACAAATTGGATATGAGGTTTGATCGCCAAGTCCAAATGTTACGTTCCCATTTTTTACACATGGACAGAAATGGGGGGGGCATTCTGTGTGACCGTAAATGACATATGTTTGTCACCTTTAAATGAAATGACCTATTTTGTGGAAACAGCTATAAGCCTACTTGTGCTCTTTCAGGAGAGGAGGACCGCAATATGTCGTAAAAGATTGGCTTTTCTGTCCCGGCAAAACACAGAAACACCCTCAGGGTATGTCATTTCCCTCTCCGGGAAGGTTAACATAAAGCTTAAACTCAAAAGAGTTACCCAAGCAAAAGTAATGCAACCATAAATTAAAAAAAATAAAAAATTCAAAACTGAACAACAAAAGCCTCTTTGCGCACCACTAACAGTAGCGGGCTCTCGCTAAATGGGCAATGAGTTTGCCGTCCTCCAGCCCTTATTGAGCTCTGGAAGTCGTACAACGACTGCTCACACGCTGCCCATATTAGCGAGTTAACTACTGTATGGTTTGCCTCCCTGCTGGTTCTTGAGTGGCGAGCGCTGATGAGCTCTTTGTCGCCTGTGCCTTTCTAAAGAGGAGAGGCAGCCGCTTCTGTCGAGTTGACTAGGTGCCAGGCCTTCCAGTTTGGCCCGATCCCTCAAGCATGAGCCTCACATATTCAAGCTGTTTCAACAGCCTGTCAGCTAATGGGATTTGGGAGAGGTACATTAAGCCTGTATGAATCTGTGAGGGAGAGCAGGACTCTGGATGCTCATATTGCCGTGCCATATTAAAGGGCTGGAAAAGTGCTTTCCTGCTCTGTGTCTTCCTGTTAAATGTCAGGCTACATATGCTAGGAGAGAAGTAGCAATGGCTCTGATATGTTGAGCTTATGCTGCATTAAACCCACAGAAACCTTGATTTGTCCAATCGTCCCTGAGGGTGACAATTTGTTCAATATGTTAGATCTAGTTTCTATGTACTGTCCTAATGTGGGGAGGTCACTGCAGATGATATGATGAAATGGTGACAACTGACACAATCACCCCAAACTTTCTAAATCTTGAAGAACGTATAGTTTCAATGCAGATGGTTAAGCATTAAAATAAAATGGTTTGTTTGTATTTGAGTTTATTGCCATATCAGTTTAAAAGGCTATTTCATGGCAGATACAGATAATAAACAAACATTCAATAAGATTCAGATAATAAATAAATTAAATGAATGAAACTAAAAGAAAAAAAATAACATAAAACAAAAAATAAAATACAAAAAAATAAATAAATAAAAACTACAATAAACAATTACTAAAAAGGAATGAAATAAAGCAAAAAATACATAATAGAATAAAACAAAGTAAAAAATACAACACAAATAAAACGATAAAATAGAATAAAATGATTTACAAAATAGAATAAAACAATAAGCAACCAATAAAACAACCAAAAATAAAATCCAATAAAGAATAAATTAAAAAATACAATAAACAATTTATAAAATGGAAAAAAATAATAATAAAGTAGAAAATACATAAATAGAATAAAACAAAGCAAAAAATACAATATACAATACAATACAAAAAAAAACAACAAAATACAATAAAAGATTAATAAAATAGAACAAAACAATCAATCAAACAAGCAAACAAATAAACAAGTAAACAAACAAACAAGTCAATGAATCATTCATTTACTCACCCTAATGTTGTTCCAAACCTGCAGGTATGGACTGTATGAGTCACTTATATGACATTCCCCATTCACTTTCAATATACAGACATGGACAGCCAGGATATTCTTCTAAAATTCATCTTTTGCATTCCATGAAAAAACGACAAGACAAGTTTAGAACAGCATGCATTATTGCTTTAAGTGCTCAGTTCACATACAGTTCTGTCATTTCAAGGTTTGTGAATTGCGTTAGGCGAAAGCCAAGGATATTTATTAATGAACACAATAAAGTAAAGTGCCAAGCAGTGATTTGCTGAAGGATTGTCTGGACAGCAGTATGAGTGGCATAATAAAGGCCATTTCTCCAGCTGGGTATAAAATAAGAAAAATACATCACCCATACTCCACCCAGCAAGCACAGCACTGGAAAGGCTCCCACTCCATGCTGCAAATGCAAAGCTGGAAGAAGGGTGATCAATTTTAGCAATGCCTTGAGTACTATAGACTAATCCGTGCGAGCAATCACGGGAATAATTGATAAACCAGATAAGATTTAATGTTCCCGGCCGTCACCGTGGGACCGGGAACCTCTGACACTTTGACGTGTACGGTGCGCACGCATGGGGATGAAGTGCATGCGTGACTGATGGATCTGCGTTTGGGCGAATGACATCAGCGGTGCTAAAGCGAGCTGTTTAATTAACCCTACGGCGAGTGGCTTGTCACAAACGCCCATTTCTTCCTGACTGAGACCTCAGCTGATCTAAGGGAAAGGCAGGGATGAAGAGGAGGAGGGGAAAATAGTAATAATGTGGATCCACAGTGCAAGATTGCTTTTTTTATTCTATTTTATGGGTCAGTGATCTGCATTCATTACAGGGACGTGAAGACATTCAGTCGTAAGACTGATGCCTCCTTCCTGCGAACTGAGAGTAGTTTGTAGATTAATACGTGACACATTAATATGTGACGTCTCAATCAAGGTGGATTTTAAATCGTAAATAAACCGGAGGTTTTCATTTAGCGAAAATTATGCGCTCGTCTGTTCTTTTTTCCATTAGATCAATTGAATTATAATCAATTAAAACCATGATTGTTCCTTCAGCTTTGATCTATTCCTCTCCTGGCATTTCAATAAAGACAACACTTAGTCAGGCACCAGCAAAGCGTTTGTGATTTTTGCACAGGACAGTGAAGGGATAGATTGGCTCTGGGAAAGTTCAAGCAGAAACCTTAAATCAAGGTTGAGTTTAACCCCCATTCATCTTGCATATTGATGGCCACATTCCCTCCCTCCCTCCTCTCTTGTCTTCCATAGGGATAATGCATTCTCCAGCCTGGAATTCTATCAGAGCGGTCTGCTTCGTCAGTTAAATCAATAGACAGCGTATGGCGGCGGGTCAGCAGTCACATTCTGCACTGCGTCTTCAGGCAGCAGGCTGATGGTTTGAGTGTAGGAAATTTGCTTAAAGCCCACACCAATTAACTTCAGGATGATGAATGCTAGGGGTGGGCAGGGAAGGGCCAAGGGGTTCTGCCTCTTTTTTGTGCTAGAGCATGAGAGTCTCAGCTGCTTTGCTGAAGAATGGGGAGAAGAAGTGGGAGGGGCCACTTTCAAACAGATAAAACCAGGCGCTTTGGGTCTGGGTCAGCCCACCCCCTAATAATTATGTCAATCTGTGTAAGTGAGCCAACATTGGAGCTGTCAGGACATAATCAGTCAAAGCTGGATTTGTAAAAGGCGCTGGGGAGACGCACAAGGCTGGGCACAAGACATTTGCATGGGGAATTGCCCTAATCTGTGGAGAGGAGGCGGCGCAGGGGTCAGACTCTTTTGTTGAGGTTGACAGTCAGCCCTGTTGAAATGAAGTGAGCAGCGTGTGTCTCCTCATCACAGAGTTCATAAAAAGAGCGCAGATCTGCTGGAGGAGGGATGCCAAACAATAGTGAGAAATCAGCACCAGGTTTTCACAATATGGAGACTATAGATCAAGCCCTTCGAAGGAAGGAACACTTCATAAAACACTTCATTTCCAGCTGTCTTCAAAAGAACAATAACAAAAGCACTTAAACACTGAATTATTATTTACTAACCATTAGGAACTGAACTATTCCTGAATAAATCCTTTAAGGAACCATTAAATCTATGACTATACTATATTTGACTATACCATTAAAAATGTATAAAAATGTTTCTTGGGCACCAAATCAGCATATTAGAATGTTTTCTGATGCATCATGTGACACTGAAGACTGGATGGGTGCTCAAAATTCAGCTTTGTAATCACAGGAATAAATTGCATTTTAAAATATATTCAAATAGAAATCAGTTATTTTAAATTGTAATCATATTTCACAATGTTACTTTTTTTTAGCCTCGGTGAGCCTATAAAGAAATTATTTTACATGCCTAAAATCTTTGATTAGAATATGGCTGTTAAAAAACACATCTGAAACAGAACTTTATATATGTCACGGTTGCCTTCTGTGACAAAACGAGGAACAAGGAGACGAGGTTAACTCAAAATAAACAGTCTTTAATCCACAACTCAAATGGGGTTACACAAAGGCAGGCAGAGACACACAGGAACACAACATCAACGTTAATACCGGACGCTGGACAATGGAAAACACAGGGCTTTTAAACACAGGGACTAAACAAGGGAATTAACTAAACACAGGAGGAATCAAGGCACATATGCAAACTGTTGTAATTCCTACACCGTTCACCTGATTTGGATGTAAATACCCTCAAATTAAAGCTGACAGTCTGCAGTTAAAGCACATCATGTTCGTTACATTTGAAATCCATTGTGGTGGTGTATAGAGCCAAAAATGTTAGAATTGTGTCAATGTCCCAATATTTATGGACCTGACTGTGTATATGTATGTATATATATATATATGTATGTATATATATATATATAACCCTAAGTAATTTCTTTGACTGACAAATCCTAAGTACAACATTATACAGTAATAATTTTTGGCTTGTTTCAGATGTGACCAACAGTAATTTTCTCTATCATTACATTCAGACTGTATGCTCACAAATCAGTTATAACAATTCTTTTGTGGATACAAGAAAACACAGTCAGAGTATTTTAGCACAGAGATGAGAGAATGCAACTTCATGAAAATCATTCGGCTCCAGATTTTTTTTCCTCTCTGAATAAGAACTGGTCCTAAATTCATTATTCCACATCTAAAACAAAAGTGCTGATCTTTAAAACACTGCAGAATAAGCTTTATATACAAAAACATCTATACAATCTTCTCCAAAAACAAAACAACAGCTAGACTACTTGGTTTCTGACCCCACAGATAATACATAACTAAAGGTCAAAGCACTTCCTGAGATGCAGACTTGGTAAGTGACAGCTCAAAGAGTTTTTGAGAAGCTGGAGTGGAGAAAAGAACATTTAAAGTGTCACATGGCTGTGAGGAAGATGAACGTCATCATGGGGAGCAACAGCTGCGACACTTTGAACAGTCAGTGACCAGATGTCACCCAAATACCACATCTATTCACTATACTGAGCACAGCCATAAAGAGAGATATGTTTATATGTTTATGACTGAACAGCTCACATCTTCTAAGGTGTGCTACAGCAATACAGAATGTAAACATTACATATTAAATTACAGCCAGCAGACCAGAGAAGTCCAAACCTTAGTCCTCATGCAAAGTTTCTTCCACTAATTAGTTTTCTTGCTGAAACGCTCAAATAGCACCCACAGTTCTCACTGCTTCATTGAAATAAGAAGCCCTTCACATAAGGATATAAACATCTGTGCATCCAAATACAATCAGTGGTAGCGTGTTTTGGTGACAGTTGTTGACACCCAAATTCCCGAGACATTTACACATAAAGTACTCCAGAAACACAGCTGTTCAGCTTTCAGCAGAAAAAAAAATATATATATATTGTAAATGCACTATTCCTCAGGAGAGGTGTGTGAAACTGCAATGATTAAATCATGATGCTATGTTTAAAATTATGCATTAGGGTCTGTGCTTTTACATTAGACAATTTTCAAAAATGTCAAGAATATTTCTTCTAACATAAGAACCAAAGCTGATTTTTGTGTTGTCATTTTAAACATCCTAATTTCAACATAAAACAATTGCTTTGTGTTGTTTAAATGACCATAAATGTAGAAAAAGAAGTGTAAAGAAAAGCCTAGGATGTTCAGAATTATCCTCATGTTTTAAAGGACTAAAAAGTCCCATGATGCTTCCTCTGTTTCCACACTGCAAGAGCTCCCGCTGTGACAACAGCCTGTGATATCTCATTTAAGATCATTTACATGGAGACATCGTTCACTCCCCCTTTAGACAAAGCTTATCCATCGTTATAAATCAGCTCAACGTCAGACAAAAAAAAAAGCACAGGTCAGCAGTTTCTTCCCTTCAGTCTCTCTCTCTTCCCTTCAACAATCTGCCTTCAGCTCTTTAATATGTTTTTTTTCTATCTGCAAGGATAAGTATGGCCTCTATTTAACAAGCTTTACAGCTACCTTCGGTATAGACTTTCTCATAAAATGAGAAAATTTGTCTAATCAATCTCTTTTAGTATGTTATCTGTTTCTCCTGACAACTTAAGTCCCTATTGATTTGCTATTACTATGTTGGATAATCTCTTGTCAGGGGAACATTATAAAAATTAAGCCATTTTCAGTCTTCATATACCTTACAGACAGGGTCGATTCTCTTTATTTGTTTTATATATACTTAAAAAACACAGACACTGTCCTGCTTAGTACTATTTGCCTAATAAATCACATTCAGCTGATGTATATACATACTGATTATTGTGTTCCTGTAACTGAACTACTAGAGCATGGTTATGGGTTCTTTTCCCAGTGAACATATCACAAAAAAATACACTGTTTAAATACACTCCAAGTTACTTCAGATAAAACTGTCCATCTCTTATTTTGGTATGGCATTTGTACGGTCTAAAAAAGTTTTCAAACTTCAAAATTCTTAGGGTTGTCACATTTACCAAGTTCACTTAAAATATTTATTTACAATATTATGTTAACACAATAATTTAATATGCTGCTATGGAACTACATTAATTCTGAAAATGTTAAAAGTATTTTTTTGTGAGATTGATACAAACAAAGAGTTTATAGATTTATACATCCAAAATTACTCAGTGAGTAGGAAAATATTTGCTATCAAATTAATACAAGTTAAATATTTGTTTGCCTAGGCTTCAGTAGAATGCAACGTCATTTATTTATTTTGTATAATATCATTGATAATATATTTTCACACTATGGGTCTTTATACAAAATATATAGATACCTTTATATTAGGAAGGGTATCATCATAGGGCCTAAAACATGAATATGCATAGACATACAGTATGGATGCAACAACTTATTTTCCTTGTGGTGTTACCAATTTTTCATCTGTGGCAGTGTATTATTTATATAATACACACCTAAAATAACTTAAATAATAGTAATTTAATAATTTAAAATGAGATTGTAAAAATTAATTATTAAAAATATTTAATCATGATAATATGTATAGAGATGCATCTCTTTACAGGAAGAAAACTTGCAGATACCATCCTATCCTATGGTCAAGCCAGACTGTGTAATGTAGTTTCAAACGTACACACACATACACACCTGCATTAATATGGAGCATGTGTAGCAGTCTGACCCCTAACATCCTCTCCTCTGTGTGTGGGTGCCTGGGGCTTCTTTTTCGGCCCCGAGGAGCCCCTTCATTAATCGGCCTCGTTCTGGGGGAGGTACTTAATGCACACACACGACAATCGGCGGGGCTGTAATTGCGTTGTTAGGGGCCAAAAAACAAGCCTGCTCCTCCAAACAGACATCTGGCAAGGAGGCAGAGAAAGCCATGTTGTTGGGAGAGGGAGAGCAAGGCAAGACAAATAAAATTACTGCTTGGGTTGTGAGATCGGTGGGAGCCCAGCCTGCCTAATCTCACCAATGGGAGAGCACGCCTGTTGTAACCCAATTACAGGAGCATAAGCAATTTGTTAGACACTTCACATAATGTAACAATTTCCCAATAAACTCTGACTTGTAATAACATTGCTGAGTGAGTGCATAAATTCTAAAGGAACGAAGGAGGGTTGGATGCGGCAGCTGCGGGTAGAGAGTTAGCAGCATCAGCAAGATCTCTCACATTTACACTCTGACCTGCTTCCAGTCTTCGTGCTGTTCAGATAGGATGAGGATAACAGGATTGGGGATCCACATCCTCAGCTTTTCAGCTGCACACTCACAGTAAAAAAAACAGGGTCTCTGAGGAGCTGTGTATTCACACCCGATCAGCCAATCAAGTGCCATTCCAAACAGTACTGCAGGGAGCCTAATGCAGTAGGAAGAAAACTGTACTGATTAGGGAAAATGTGTAAATAAAGTAAACATTATCCATCAGATATTACACACAACCTTAGTATTACATGAAGACTGGCCAAACTAAATATGGTGAAAATGAGTTGAGAGAGAAAGTTGTTTTAATTCAGCTTAATTGACCTCAAGAGCAGTTACTTGACAGTTCTGCATGGTTAAAGAGCACAAAATACAATGTCATTTATTACGATTAGGGTTTTACTTACTACAGTATTACTTTACTACAATACTGTTAAAAACTGAAGTCAGCTGTGACTAAGTAAATGGCATAATTGGCAATGGCAAAAAAAAAAAAATGGGATAAATACTAATTTAAATATACTGTATAAAAAAATTATTTTAATACACATTAAATACATTATAGCAATTTATAGTACATTCACACTTAACGTTCAAAAGTTTGGGTGAGACGTTTTTGAAAGAAGTCTCTTATGCTCACAAAGACTGTGTATATTTGATCAAAAATATAGTAATATTGTGAAATATATTGTGTTTAATGCATCCTTGGTGAATAAAAGTATTAAATTCTATAAAAAAATACTGAAACTTTTGAACAGTAATGTATATGTATTCACACAGGTATATGTTACAATACACACATTTTACTTAAAACTTCCAGTATTTGCAACTCAAGGTCATAGTGAACACATTTACTGATATAAAAAAAAAAATATATATATATATATATATATATATATATATATATATATACACACACACACACATACATATACATACATACATACAGTGGTGTGAAAAATTGTTTGCCCCCTTCCTGATTTTTTATTTTTTTGCATGTTTGTCACACTTTAATGTTTCAGATCATCAAACAAATTTAAATATTAATCAAAGATAACACAAGTAAACACAACATGCAGTTTTTAAATGAAGTTTTTTATTATAAAGGGAAAACAAAATCCAAACCCACATGGCCCTGTGTGAAAAAGTGTTTGCCCCCTAAACCTAATAACTGGTTGGGCCACCCTTAGCAGCAACAACTGCAATCAAGCATTTGCGATAACTTGCAATGAATCTGTTACAGCGCTGTGGAGGAATTTTGGCCCACTCATCTTTGCAGAATTGTTGTAATTCAGCCACATTGGAGGGTTTGAGAGCATGAACCGCCTTTTTAAGGTCATGCCACAGCATCTCAATAGGATTCAGGTCAGGACTTTGACTAGGCCACTCCAAAGTCTTCATTTTGTTTTTCTTCAGCCATTCAGAGGTGGACTTGCTGGTGTGTTTTGGATCATTGTCCTGCTGCAGAACCCAAGTTCGCTTCAGCTCGAGGTCACGAACAGATGGCCGGACATTGTCCTTCAGGATTTTTTGGTAGACAGCAGAATTCATGGTTCCATTTATCACAGCAAGTCTTCCAGATCCTGAAGCAGCAAAACAGCCCCAGACCATCACACTACCACCACCATATTTTACTGTTGGTATGATGTTCTTTTTCTGAACTGCTGCGTTACTTTTACGCCAGATGTAATGGGACACACACCTTCCAAAAAGTTCAACTTTTGTCTCGTCTGTCCACAGAGTATTCTCCCAAAAGTCTTGGGGATCATCAAGGTGTTTTCTGGCAAAACTGAGATGAGCCTTTATGTTCTTTTTGCTCAGCAGCGATTTTCGTCTTGGAACTCTGCCATGCAGGTCATTTTTGCCCAGTCTCTTTCTTATGGTGGAGTCATGAACACTGACCTTAACTGAGGCAAGTGAGGTCTGCAGTTCTTTGGATGTTCTTCTGGGGTCTTTTGTGACACCTTGGATGAGTTGTCGCTGCGCGATGACTTTTGGTCTACTTTACTTTGTCAGGCAGGTCCTATTTAAGTGATTTCTTGATTGCGAACAGGTGTGGCAGTAATCAGGCCTGGGTGTGGCTAGAGAAACTGAACTCAGGTGTGATAAACAACAGTTATGTTTTAACAGGGGGTGGGGGGCAAAAACTTTTTCACACAGGGCCATATGGGTTTGGATTTTGTTTTCCCTTCATAAAAAAAACCTTCATTTAAAAACTGCATGTTGTGTTTACTTGTGTTATATTTGATTAATATTTAAATTTGTTTGATGATCTGAAACATTAAAGTGTGACAAACATGCAAATTAAAAATCAGGAAGGGAGCAAACAATTTTTCACACCACTGTGTGTATATATATATATATATATATATATATAACTTCAATATACCACAGTCATTTTGGATCCTAAATAAATAAAGGTAAAAATGACAAAAACTTTTTTTTAGTATTATTATTATTAAAGTGAAGTTGCTCTTATGGAAATATTCCCTGCTCAGTCTGTAGGGAGCAGTGCAGGAATCATGTGAATCAGAAGACTGCTACTGACATGCTACAAAGACATACATTGTCTAACATCAGTGTCATTCTGCTTATTTCTTCGTACAAGAAAAATTTGAATAATTACTCAATCACCACCAAAAGGGCTAGTAATTAAACAACCATCCATAATCCTTATTTTACACCATACGATAATTAAGTGCAACAGCATCCACACATTCATTTGCTCAAAAACATACAGCTTTTGCTAAAGTCATGATATACTATTACTATAATTGCACATGGGTTATTTTATGCACATAAACAGAAATAGGACCATAAATGTTAGATTTCTATTACATTTGCAAAACATTTTACTTCCTTAATGTGACAAATTTCTGAGTGAAACAGGATTTTTAATAAGAAATTATTGTGTGTGGGATTAGATGTTATCCATTGAGAATTAATTGCAGTGTTTGCACTATATACACTAGAAGAGTGGTTCTTAATCCTTTTGACTTCAGCACCCCCATTTGTCCAAGACAACATTCAAAGACCCTTTTATCTAATCTGATGTGTACCTCTGGTACTTCAGTTGCAATAAAAATAAACTCCAAAATATGATGCAAGTTTGCATCTTTATTATAAGGTTGGGTTTTATTATTATTATCATTATTATTATTATTATTATTTGTGTGTGTATGTGTGTGTGTGCGTGTGTGTGTGTGTGTGTGATTAAGGTTGTTATTATTTGCAAACATAAATAATTTTAAGACTTATCAGGGCCTCCTTGAAAGTTTGCTGAGGCACCCTAGTGGGCCCCGGCCCCCTGGCTGAGAACCACTGTACTAGAATGAAGGCAGACCAAGTAAGAGTTTGCTTAAAAAATGGCAAAATATCTCTTCGGTAGTTGGTTAACAATATTCAATTGTCCACATAACCTAAGTAACATCAGTGGAAAAGAAAAGGTGTCTCAGATGAAACGTGAGTCAAGATTAAGAAACCAATTGTTTTCCTTAGAAGAAAAAATGCACAGATCATTCAAAATAAGACATGAAATCAAAATGATTTAGACTTAGTGAATTATTGCACCTGTCTAAATAATTTTGATTTCACATTGATGTTTACATGGCATCTGTGAACTTGAGATATTTTTTTCCCATAAAATTACAGTCTATCGCCTGATGCCATTAGCTAAAAGCCCATGGTTCTGTGGGTGACATATGTATTGGCTGCAGCTCAACACAGTTTGGCACAAAGTAAGAGAGAAAGCAGGGTGGAGAGAGAGGCCATTCCCCTGTGAGTGAAAGCAAGCAGTCAAGGTCGGAGGAGATCAGGATGGGGTTAATGAAATGATGACAGCAGGGGTGAGGGGGAAAACTCCAGTGGTAATTTACAAGCCTCTCCCCTGTAGGGCTGAAGGTTACACTGGGCCCTGTCGGGGAAAAAGCAGGAGAATGGGACAATGCGATGGATCTACACCATACTTCACACCCCACGGGCTGACACACACACACACACACACACGCCCATAAATGAATCAATCAAACAACTCAAATTAATGTAAGATACTTAGAAAAGAAACTTTTACTGTAACTATGATTGGAGACAATACTTTATGATAAATAATTGTGTTCATAAATTAGAGACGGGCTTTACTTTATGGCATCACTTTAGAGCCTAAAAGATCAGAAAATCTGAAAAAAACTCTCTAATTATTGAAAATGAAGAGTTTATGAATCTTTAGACAAAATATTAAAAAAAGTTTGCAAATGTGTTTTTGTTGAGTATCATATTTGATGCATCAGGCTTTGATGGCTCATATACTATGGCATTAGTTTTATTTTTTATGAATCAGTATTATCAATGCTTGCTGAATATATTCAGTAACATTTCTTAGTAAGATTATATTTAATTGTTTAGTTTTTTTTTATGATCAAAGCTCTACAGTTTTAATTGTGGGGGGCAATGCAACATAATGATTGAGAGATGTACAAATATTACATTAGAACATGATTTTTCAAAACAAAACAAAAATGATGTATGGATAATCAAGAAAACCTAAGTAGCTTCAGTCCAGTCAGTGTTCATCTTGAAATAATACTAGATATAGATAACACTTTATTTTAAGGTGTCCTTGTTAAACATGTTGCATGTATTTACTATTATAATAACAATTAATTATACATAATTACATGCAAGTAACCCTACGCCAAACCCTAATCCTAACCCTAACCATATAGTAAGTACATGTAGTGAATTAATATTACTCAGTACTTAAATGTATAATAACACTGTAACAAGGGCACCTTAAAATAAAGTGTAACCAAGATATTCTTGTTTGCTTTATTAAAGTGCCCCTATTACAGGTTATGAAAGGTTCTGTTTTTGGTTTTGAGAGTCACCAACAACAGGTTGACATGCATGTAAGGTCAAAAAATACTTTCATTTTCTTATAATATGCATTTATTTGCTCAACGACTCCCAAACGATTCGTTCAACGATTCATTTTTCCAAACCCCTCCTTTGCGTGACGCTAATCTGCGGTGATTGGTCCGATTGGTCGATTTCATTTAAAGCAGTGTTTGTGAATGTGACCAGTGCTGATTTTTTTGCCCCAAAAGCAGCACCTAGTGGGAACAAGTGGGCGGGCAATATGCTAATGTTTCATTTTGATGTCAACATGAAACGGCTTAAGATTCATTTTAAAAACGACTGGCTTAAATGATTCAGAGTCGACTCTTTCTTTTGAGAGACAATAACATTATTCACGGTGCACTTTCAGATTTAAAACTTTGCAGAATGTTTTCATTCACTTAGAGCTGTGTTACACACTGCATGAAAGCCCAGATAGCACACATACGTCTGCAAGATGTCTGTTAAAGATCTCTTGATCTGGAAAGCATCTGCTGTCTACAAACGTCTGACAGACGTCTTTCAGATGTCAGTTTTACGTACATTCTAAATCATAAACATCTTAAAGACATCTAATAGACGTCTATTTGACATCTAAAAGGAAACGTCCTATAGACGTATTGCAGATGAGCAAACAATCTAAAAAACACGTCTTGCAGATGTAAATGCAGACGTCAAATAGACGTCTCCGAGATGTACGTGTGCTATCAGGGAGGTAATTTTCAAAAATCCATAATAGGCGCACTCTAAAGATTCAGTAAAGATTTCACAGTAAAAAGACTCTTGTACCAGAAGTGGGATGTTTTTAGAATTATACTAAAAGCCATTTTACTTGCTAAAAAATGAAACTATCAATCAGACAAACAAATTCATGTTGAGGATTAAGTACAACAGGTTTTTCTGAAAAGTTTTGATCATGTTGATAATTTAGAGGCCTCAGACATTTTTGTATTAAATATGATACAGTAGGCTTAATAAAAGCTCTCTCTCTGGATTTCATAAATGTTCTTAAAATTTCACATAAAATGACACCATACTTGGTCTGATTTGAAGAAAATATGGAAGCTCTCCGCTCGCATTGCTAATCGTATTGCGTTGTGACACAAGTAAAAGCCTGGATGTAAGTGATTGTTGTAATTAGAGCCCTTTAAATTACAGCCCTAATTCCAGATGATGTCCCCCACCATTCATATGCTGCTGACCATGCTAGAAATTCCTCCCTGATGGGACTCCTGGCTCTGTCTTAAAACTATCTGAGGTGTAATCTTCAACTGATTTACCTGCCGTTTCCTCACCATCGACCAATAAAAAGGGCGAGACCGCCGAGGTTTCGTGGGGCTAGTTTGTGATTAGGGATGCATAATTGTATCCTGCTTTGATCATTTCCATGCCTTATAACTTCTTGCATACATAACGCGAGGGACTCGAGAGACAGACAGAGTGCAATGTAAGCAGGGAGGATTTGGGAGCAGCGCCGGGCTGCAGTCTTAATCTGGCTCTGGAGATGAACCGTTTATGATGTACATCATTGGCTGAACTGGAGGAAGGACTAATTATAGTCATCCCGCATGACACATCCTGAGGTATTGACCATTTGTTCTTTTTGGTTAGATGGGGTACTAAGCACCCGAAGAGCAGCTCTCAACTGTCCGAGGAAAGCTGATGAGTGTGTTAAAAACAACAAGAACTCTTATGAGAGATGAGCGGATGAAGTTGCTGACTACAGCAAAGTCCACAAATTAAACCTCTTTTTTTCCCTCATTTGTTTCCAGAGTAATAGTGTTCAACCTGGCTAGAGCGTGATGTTGTTTTCCGCTCCGCCGTTTGGATCGGCAATCGCTACTGTTGTTCATGGAAAGTTCAAGGCATTTTTCACGAAGTAACACTGTGACACTGACATTAAAGTATAAATGAATGTGTACTCTCTTCCACCACTCTCTGAGGTGGAGATAATGAGATGCTATATCACCATGATGGAGGGAGTGGAAATCTGATTAAGATGTGTTTGCATCCAACGTCTCAACTAACTGCGAAACTCATAAAACGCATTTGCTGTCTCCCTCATAACTAATGGCTGGTTTTCACGACTTTGACAGCGAGCCGTGTGTGTTATTTTGTCTGGGTATTATAATAATAATGAGAGCAAATTAGAACAATCAATTTCCATGGGTGGTTCTTGATTGGGGATGATGGGCAATATGGCACTGGGTAATCCATCTTCCTGGCCCTGTCTCATTAATGGCTGCGTCGCCGCAACAACAGCCAATGGCAGTGCGGCGCTATGGAACACATGGGCACCATTCTGTGAGCCTATGTTCAATTAGCAGTGCCGGCGATAAACAGAGTGATGTATGCAGGCTCACAGATGCGGCAGCTCGAGTTTAGAGCCTTTTAAAGCCCCTGTATGTATCCTCTGTGCCTCGACACACTCGCATGAGCTTGTGCGACGCCCTCGCTGAATGTGTGATAAACAGCACTAAGCCAACAGTACTTCTCACACAGGGAGCATTCGAAAATACAGCTTCTTGCGTTACACCGAGAGTAGGAGAATCCCAATTGCTACCCCCTTTCACAGTGCTTTTTTTGGAACTGGGAGCTTTTATGCAAATGAGATGGCCACAAGAGGGCTTCAATGGTTTGACTAACAGGTCTATTCTAACAAGGATGTTACTTTTTTCATCAAAACATTGTTGACCACACATATACACACATACACATTATATATATATATATATATATATATATATATATATATATATATATATAAAATGTGTGTGATACATATACATATATAATGTGTATGTATACACACACACACACACACATATATATATATATATATATATATATATATATATATAATGTGTATGTGATACATATACATATATAATGTGTATGTATATACACACACACACAGACACACACACACACATACATACAGTGGGTACGGAAAGTATTCAGACCCCCTTCACTTTTTTCAATTTTGTTATGTTGCAGCCTGATTCTACAATTGTTTAAATTCATTTTTTTTCTCATTAATTTACACTCTGTACCTCATAATGATGAAGTGAAAACAGAATTTTAGAAATGTCTGTAAATTTATTAAAAAGAAAAAACTGAAATATCACATTTACTTAAGTATTCAGACCCTTTGCAACAACACTTGAAATTTCGCTCAGGTGCCTCCCATGTCTCTTGATCATTGCAGAGATGTTTCTACACCTTGATTGGAGTCCGCCTGTGGTAAATTAAATTGATTGGACATGATTTGGAAAGGCACACACCTCTCTGTAAAAGGCCTCACAGCTGATAATGCATATCAGAGCGAAAACCAAGCCACGAGGTCAAAGGAACTGCCTTCAGAGCTCAGACACAGGATTGTATTGAGGCACAGATCTGAGGAAGGCTACAAAAAAAATTCTGCTGCACTGAAGGTTCCCAAGAGCACAGTGGCTTCCATAATTCTCAAATGGAAGAAGTTTGGCACAACCAGGACTCTTCCAAGAGCTGGTCCCCAGCCAAACTGAGCAATTGATGGAGAAGGGGCTTGTCTAGACTGGTGACCAAGAACCTGGTGGTCACTCTACTTGAGCTCCATGATCATATATGCAGATGGGAGAAACCTACAGAAGGACAAACATCACTGCAACACTCCACCGATCTGGGCTTTATGGCAGTGTGGCCAAACTCAATCCTCTCCTCAGTGAAGACACATGAAAACACACTTGGAATTTGCAATAAAGCACCTAAAGGACCCTCAGACTCTGAGAAACAAGATTCTCTGGTCTGATGAACCTCAATTCTAAGCATCATGTTTGAAGGAAACCGGCTCTTCTCATCACCTGCAGAGTACCATCCCAAAAGTAAAGTGTGCTGGTAGCAGCCTCATGCTGTTGGGCTGTTTTTCAGCGGCAGGGACTGAGGAACTCATCAGAGTAGAAGAAAAGCTCAATGCACCAAAATATTGAGATATCCTTAATGAAAACCCAGTCCAGGGCATTCAAAACCTCAGACTGGGCTGAAGGTTCACCTTCTTACATGACAATGACCCTAAGCACACAGCCAAGGCAACACAGGAGTGGCTTAGGGACAACTCTGTGAATGTCCTAGAGTGACCCAGCCAGAGCCCTGACTTGAACCCTATCGAACATCTCTGGAGAGACCTGAAAAAGGCTGTCAACAGATGGTCCCCATCCAATCTGACCGAGCTTGAGAGGATTTGCAAAGAAGAATGGCAGAAATTCCCCCAATCCAGTTGTGTAAAGCTTGTTGCGTCATACCCAAAAAGACTCGAGGCTGTAATTGCTGCCAAAGGTGCTTCAACTAAGTACTGAGTAAAGGGTCTGAATACTTATTTAAATGTGATATTTCAGTTTTTTCTTTTTAATAAATTTACAAACATTTCTAAAATTCTGTTTTCACTTTGTCATTATAAAGGACAGAGTGTAGAGTAATGAGAAAAAAAAAGAATTTAAACAATTGTAGTATCAGACTGCAACATAACAAAATTGAAAAAAGTGAAGGGGGTCTGAATACTTTCCGTACCCACTGTATATATATATATATATATATATATATATATATATATATATATATATATATATATATATACTGTTACAGAGTGAACGAGACGTGAGGCGTGCGGATCCATATGCAAGCTTTATTCCAAGATGTGGTCACAAAAAGGCAAGAGTCAAACAATAGCAAACAGGTATAACACAGGCAAGACAGAGTAATCCTAGGGCAAGCGTGGGTCTACGATCAGCGAATGATATCCAACAGGGCAAGCCAACGAGATAATCCAGGTTCACAGCAAAAGTCCAGGCAGGAGTCCGAACGGCAAGGCAAAGGGTAAATCCAAGAAACTCAGGCAAGAATCAGAATACGAGAAAACAGGCAAGGCAAGACTATGATTAGACTATGAAAACTAGAATAGGCTCCGCAGGGGCGTGTCCACAAGGGTGGACACACAGTTTTTTTTTTGTTTTTTTTTTTGTTTTTTTGAAAGTCGGGAGTTATGGTCCATAACTCCCGACTTTCAAAAAAAAAAATATATATATATGGTTTTCGTTCGCTCCGAGAGCGCTCCATCACGAGCACAATTAATGCCAACAGCTCATAATATAACTGCATTTTTATTAAGAATTGACACGATTATCTCGCTTGACACTGATGTATCACTCAAATCAGACAGAAGGAGAAGACGACGGCGATGGACAATGGACAAATAATTATAACACAGCTTCACTAGTAGAGAGACATTGCACAGACGTGCAGGACTAGTTAACACGCAATCGCGCTCTCACAAATGCATTCAAATAAATGTAATCTTATTGTGCTTCTCTATCTGTATCTGACTAAACAACTGATAAAATAACTGATTAAAATGTACTGTTGTTTTCAGCCTTCCAAACAAAATTTGAAATTCAAAAAGCTACAATGACAGATTTAACTTCTTAATGCTGATAACAGCTTGGTAAATCGTTTAATGCACACCTATAGCCTACTAAAAGAAAAGAAATAGCCTAACACAAATAGCTCTTTTTGTCTTATCAGATCTGCTCAAGGGCTCTTACGTTTAAGCTACATTTACTTTATCCAAAGCAAACTGCAATGCATTTAACATCGAAACCTATGTTTTTTGTCATGTTCATGGGCTATGAGATCGATTCGAACTCATGATTCTGATGAGCTACATTTTTTTCCGAAATCATGTTGTGAAAATCTCTAATAAAACGTTATAAATTATCAAAAGATTACTTGTTACAAATAAACAAAGATGAAAAGTTTTTTTTTTTTTAAATGAGTTAAAATTTGTATTATCAAATGAGCATCAGTTGCTCACTCTTTGACATTACAGACACTGTCTTATCCTAAATAAATCGAATAGAGGAGGGAAATGTTCTGGGGTGCAGAACAGAAAAAGACAAAGGGAGGAAAACAATGCATTAAAATGAGTACAGCTCAACAAGTCCCATTTCGTAGAAAATTTTGAATTCAAGATAGGTAATTAGTGTGGATCACGAGTTTTTGAAAACTCTTCATACTCTTTATACTTTAGAACAAAACAGTGATTTTCTAATGTCTAAATATAAATCCTAAAGCAAACCGTGAAAATAACTGTATTTGAAATGGCAAATGTATGAGTGATCCTCTGCAGCCATCTACTGGTCATAGTGGTAATATCAAGTCATTTTGATTTTGCTAAGTGTTTTTCAACCAGGAGGCAAAAATCTTCCATTTGCATGGCACATTTTCCATGAATTATCTACATTAATTAAAAAAAATGAATTTTATAATGTTTCCTTTTTGAGTAAATATAATAGACTGTAAAAAAAAACATGGACGTAGTGTCCGTGACGTCACCCGCAGTTTTCTGAAGAGCATTTTTGAAGCCCAAAGTAGGCGGGACATGGGCGGAGCTGGTTGCTGAAACTACGCCCACCTAGTTCGCCAGTGGTGACAGCAGCAGCAATCCACCTGTCACTCAAATGGCCACGCTCTTAATTATGCAGAACTTTAAAGCTCAATATAATTTAAACCGATGAGTTATATAAAAAAAATTCACCCCCTCACAGTTGTCATGAAGGGCAAAGTTTGCTATATAGACCAAAACCACTTTTTGAACCAGGCTGTAAACATGTTTTTTTCTGCTGTAAAGTTGGGAATTTTAACATGGGGAGTCTATGGGATTGACTCCCTTTTGCAGCCAGCCTCTAGCGGCCAGTCGATGAATTACAGTTTAAGTCACTTCCGTGTTGGTTTCAAGTGAGAGACCGGCAGGTTGCCGCTTGGTAAATATATACAAAAATAGGCATAATTTGGAGAGCAATAAAAAAACTGCTTAAAATGGGAGCAATACGGACATGTTTTTTGTGGTATGGAATAATGGGACAGGAGGGTCGCATCTTTGTCACTTTTTTCACCCCTGATTGACTTGCATAAAGTTTTCTGTGAGTGTTAGTGCTAATAAATTGCACGAGGGGGCGACAACACTGATCTTGCATACCCCTCAGCAAATGTACAGTTACGCCCCTGGTGACAAGCCTAGTTGCTACCCCTTATTCTGTAATATAGTGTGTGTGATTGGTTACAGCTGTGTGCAATCAGTGCAATGGATGATGGGAAATGCAGTCCAGGGTGATGCGTAAGTCTGTGTAGTGTGAGTCAATATAATGGGAGAGCGACCTCTGGTGGCAATCAGACGGAAGGCCACGGACCGGATTCGTGGCACACACACACATATATACACACATAAATATTATACATCACAACTGTCTTCATCAGTGATGAAGGCCGCTTTTAATTAAATAAAATAAACAAAAAAGTTATTTTATATTTTAACAATATTTCACAATATTACTGTTTTAGTGCATTTTTGATCAAATAAATACAGACTTGGTGAGCATATGATAAATGTGTGTGTGTAATATGTATTATTTTAATTTTATTCTATTTTATTTGATCGCTGACCCAAGCGACTAATTACCTACGTATCTATCTATCTATCATATATCAATTATCTATTTATAGCATATCTATTTTTCTAGTATATCTAGTTATCTATCCATAGAACATCTATTTATCTATATATCTATCTATCATCATCATAAATCATATATATAGCTCAAGTGCTTATTTTCTAATCAATAAATACAGTTGAGCGAATGAGGTGCGATTTTTAACAGCGACTGGCTATAGAGAAAGACTCTAAGAGACAGAGGACATCACCATTGATCTGGAGAAATCTAACCTGCTGTCAGCTTGTGAGTAGCTGTCCCTGATTACATTCATCAGAGAATCAGCCATAGAGAGAAAGGATATTAGGTTTCAGGGGCAGCCATCAATCTAAGTCATTCTTAACCTGATCAAGTACACAACACTCTCCAACCCAACATTAGACGAACACACCAACAGCAATCAACTAGAGCAGCTCAATCTATACTCCAGGGTCACATGTGCTAGCATGAGGATTGAGGAGTGAAGGAGAGAGAATGATGAGAATGTGAAGAGCAAGTTTCTATACATTTATAGCCTCCACACATGCCATAATAAAACCAGGTTTGAGTCCGCGTGGAAATAAGAGAACAAAAGATTTCTTTCTGATTTGATTTTATTTGATAGTATTGACTAGGTAAAATAAGGTGAATTTATATTTCATACCAAATGTCATATCTTCATATTTGGGTTGCCCCTAAGACACATGCCCCTTTTAGTATCTATGTGTTAAGTATTATTTTAAAACAAATGATTTTCATGAAGTAGCATGAGGTTGTTGACAAGTCTTAGACCAGTCAGATCCTATAGTCCCTGAGGGAGAGTGTAGACAGTGAAGATCATCTCTGGAACCTTCTTTTAGTTTCATGCATCAAAATGTGCCATCGCTACACTTTAACCGACAATGATTATATCAGCTAGAACTTGTGACTCAAACTGTAACATTCAGTTTCAAACTCATTATACACATGTAGGCTATAGTTTAGCTATACAGAGCTAAAAATTAACAAAACTAAAAATTAACAAAACCAGTGATTCCTCATAGATAACCCACCTTAGCAATGTAAAACATTTCAGATGTATCAAGAGAGCCATCTCACTCTGTCTCCACTACTTTCTTTCACTTGAATATTTAACGAGAAAAGACACAGGACAGGACTTAAAGCAGAAGTGGCAACGGATCGTTTGTTTCATAATTGTTATACACCCATGGGTAATGCATTATAGAAAAAGAAAAAACGTAGGGTAGGAACTTCTATGTATTGACTGCTGACTGGAATTTAAGATGTGAGCATTGTACTCAAAAATGGATGCAGATGAACTTGAGTTGCAGGGGTGAGAAGTCCGGCATACATCACCAGAAAGAAGTTTGTCGTTTTTACTGGAAGTAGGATTGGGTATCGTTTGAACTTTATCAATTCCGATTCTGCTTATAGATTCCGGTTCTTATCTATTTCCAGTTTCGATTCCAATGTGGTTAAAAAATGAAGTCAAACATTTAGATATCAAACATATTTATTCTGTCTCTTTTTGCAAAACATTTAATTGCTGCTGAATACCATAAACAAAAATCAGCAAGCTACATGAAAACTGGACTCGAATAAGAACTGTTTGTGTGCAAAATAGAGCTGCACGCTTCTGGATAAATTGAGATTTTTTTTTTTTTTTTTTTTTTTTTAAATGGAGGTTGTAGCTCTCTCACAATTCTGAAAAAAAAATTAGACAACTAAGCAAAATCTTATTGAATTTATGAATGGAATGACTCAAGATTTACTTGTTTCATTACTGGATGAATCAGTGTTTTTGAATGAATCTCTTGAATGAATAATTCAAAGACAAATACATTTTTAACAACCCCTTTTCGCCACCTAAAAAAAAAAAAAAAAAAAAAAAAAAACAGGAATTGATAGGTGGAATTGAAATTAATTTTACAACAACTATCCAATTCCTGACTTTAAGTATCCAATTCTGGAACTGGAATTGATTTTCGATTCCCAACCCTAACTGGAAGATCCAGTTTTGACATTTTGACTAGCTAAACATTACAAAGTCATTTAAAAAGAAATGTACGCATTAAAGAACTGCAGACAATATGACCTCTAAAATACATTTAGAAAACATACAGGGTGAACTGTTATTTCCTTATGCTAAAAATAAAGTCAGCATAAATTCAAAGAATAAGGAAAAGCATCACACAGGATAGCCTAAACAAGGCTAAAATATCTAAATAAGTCATATCAGAAGGAAGGGAATGTTTCCTATACTCATTTCATGTTTAAGCTCAACTAATATCACCATTAATAAATAGCTACCAACTAATATCATCACGAGAACTTCCTCTGGATACTACAATTATAACAAACAGAACAACGAAGGGAGAGCTAGCCCCTCATTGAGTTCACTGAACTGACACTAACAGCATTCAATGGATTCATTCACTCAACCGCGATTGATACACCAAACCGTTTATGAATATCGTCTTTTTGCTCTCTGTGCTGTCTTTTTGGATTACTCACTATTGGATTCTCCGTAGTCCCCTCATCCTAGTGACCGCAAACTTTGTAAATTCACTTAGCTAATTGATTTCAGCAGGAATCACGTTGTTGACTGTCATGTGATTGTACAAGCTTGGTCTTGTTAAGAAACTCGAGCCTCGGTCGGAAGTGCAGAGAGAGAAGCTCGCACAGGACAGGATTGATGAGATGAGAGGTCGCTTGGCTGTCAATCATACGATGTACTGGCTGTCAATCTACTGTGGCCACGCCCTCATGTCCGCTACGACCACGCCCTCACGTCCAAGATGAAGACGGTAGCACTGAAAGACGGCCAGTAGAATCTAACTAACTACACTTAACTCATATTATTTATCTCAAGAAGTCTTGTTGCCAATAAATAACTTGAATATGGCTGAAGAAGTGTTAATTCTTAGTCCAGGCAAAATAACATCGGTAAGTAGACTATTTTATCACTATTTAAATTGTGTGTCATTTTGTTATAAATATGCGTTTGTTTTGTAACTTATTTGTTTTCTTTCTAGTTGTCCTAAACCGTATTATTGATTGCCATCTACGCATCATCAGTAGTAGTTAGTTTAAAAATGATCTCTCAAATTATGCTTTATTAAAGTTTAATTTTATTAGGCTGTTGAAGTTTGGTTGATGAAGGTTTTGTAATAATAGGTTTCAAAAGGTATTGTAATATCAGTAATATTTAATGTAATGTTTAATGTCACATTTTTATTTTGTACGATATGGTGTGTAGAAAAAAAGAAAAGGCGTTAAGTTAATGTCACAAGACATTTTCTCAGCATCTTCTCTCACGTGTAGGACCACACATAAGCAACTGTATTTGACCACTTAGTGGGACAAATTAAGTTTTCCACTCATGATCTGAAGTGTAACGACCACTGAAGTCACACCATGAGAAAGCTGCTCTCTCCTCTTCTGACTTGAACCATTGCTTTAACATTTTAAGGTCACTAAAATAGAATAGAATAGAATAGAATGTTTATAAATATACAAATTAAATAGCCTATATTTGTTTATAAAACTAAATACATTTATTTATAAATATATTTTATGAGTCTTACATACATATTAAATACTGTACTAGTTCAAAACATATTAATGGACATAAATGCAAACCTGTTATTTATGTAGGCTGAGCACTATTATCTATATTTTATAAAATGTCTGTTTTTGTTTCATTTCTGAATTTATTCTTTTGAAACACCATAAGGATGTCTGAGACTAATTCTAAGTCATGCATGTGCCCATAGTTTCAGTCACAGAATTTTAAAGAAAAAGAAACAACAGAGATAGCTTGACGATTTAAGGAAAAAAGTAAGGAAAATTAGTTTTCAGGCCTTAAATATTTTCTCATTTCTTTATCATAGCATCTTACCTCATCTCTGCTGGCAGTGGCTTTCCTCACCTCCTTTGGTAGCTCAATGCTGTATGGATACAACTTAGCTGTGGTCAACTCTCCTGCTGGGGTAATAGCTCACTCACACTCAGTACCTTCTCATCAAAACAAGTAATCAATTGATAACATAGCCAACATATTTCCATTAATCACAAAGTTTCTTAAAAGTGGCTTCCGGTAGAGAGATGCACGTCAGGCTCGAGGTTGAAACAAACACAGTGGCCTAAACAGAGGCTCTCCTGATGCAAGATCTCAGGGAATGTTGCTTTAACATGATTCTGTGCATTCTATACATTCTTGTTGTAAAAGTGTGATTTAATAATTTAAATATTAATATAAATTGATACTTTTATATATCATATGGTACTTATTAGATTTAAATATATCATAAATAAATCAGAATTTTAACCGTAGAGCATGGAGGTTTGCCCAACGTATGGATATGGGACAAAAGGAAAAAGTTATCTTTAGACTTTCTCCAGAAACTTGAAGAAACAAAGTGTTGAAGCCTTATTTTCATTTTTTGTAGATGAGTCAGTTCGATGTTATTTGTTCATCTTGGCTTGTCAGGGATTTTGTGCTGCAGTGGTTGCCTCTAGCAGCTCTTCATGTATATAAGTAGGGACCTATTTGCCCTGCCCCATTAGCCTGTTAATGACGAAAATATTTAAATTTTCCTGTCTGGTCTCCTGACTGGCTGTTATATACCCTACTTAAGTGGCTTTGTTTTGTTCTGTTTTTTCTTGGTTCATAATGTGCTAATGAAGAGGATTCAAACATAAAAATCCAAAAATCACAACTGGAAATGGTTGAAGCAGAATCTCAATCAATATTATCAGTAATCCAGGTTTTTTGTTTTTTAAACTCAATTTTAGTTCAGTTGAATCTATTGTTGAGTAAACTGAAAGACTATGTTAAGAGTTTTCCTCTCTATTAAATAAGACTGCAGTGTTCCAACTTAAATTTAGAATAGAAAAGGTATGTAAACTGATTAAATTAAATTAGACTGTGACCTTAAAGCACAGGCAAAAGAGAGAGTGAACTGCATAGAAAGAAGAGCTTGTCACGAGGCATGTAAGTCCATGTTGATAGGTGTGTTTCACTGAATAGAAGCTTTAAGATTAGAAACATGAAAACTTGAAATATGAAAAAAAGGAAGTTGTAGAAATTGGGAATATCTGTTAATGATGCCTCTCTTTGTGTACATGATTGAGTTTCACAGTACTATATATGTTGAATACCAAAAAAAAAGTGTTTTAAAGAATAGTCCACCCATCAATAAAATCATACTCATGTCGTTCCAAAACTCTATTCTTTGGGCGATAAAATTGGGGGATGTGAGAGGTAGTCATATGGACCACTTATGATACTTTTATACTGATTTTTAAATTATTTTGTAGCTTTACAGTCCCTTTTTACTAAAATAATAATAAATGGAAATAAATGAAAAAGCACAAGTTATCCTTTAATATTTGACTGAGAAAAGGGAAGTTCAACAGTAAGAGTTAATGCTAACAGTGGGTGAACTATTCTCTTTGATTTCTCTCTTTGTCTCTGTCTCTCCTTCTCCCTGTCTCTCACAGTACATTAAAGACTTCTATAACCGTACAGTGGTAAGTCGCAATGGAACTGGATTAAACGAGGAGGCCCTGACGCTCATGTATTCACTCACCGTTTCTGTGTTTGCGATTGGAGGCCTGATCGGCTCTTTGATGGTGGGCACTCTGGTCACCAAATTTGGAAGGTAAGTCAGGAGGAGACCCATAACATCTGGCATGGTGTGGTCATTCTGCCAGAGTGTAAAGGCCACCGAGGTAGATTCTTCCTCATCTGTCACCTCACCTGACCTCTCTGACCGCACTAAACGACTTTGCCTTTGCCTTATAAATGGCCTTGTTTGCACTCTGAAAAGAGGAGACATTTTGTTCTGTCCAGTTAGTTCCAACCATCTTTGTTCCTGATTAGTTCAACCAAAAATAAAAATGCTATAATTTATTCACCCTCACGTCTTTCCAAAACTGAATGACTTCCTTTCTTCCATGTAACACTAAAGAGTAAATTTTGGAAAAAAAATGATGGACTGATAATGTTTTTTTCCATGCAATTGTTATGAATGGAAAATAGAGCTTTCAAGCCTCAAAAACGAGGCAAAAGTTCAGCAAAAGTGTCATAAAAGTGGTCTGTGTGACTTACATCTAAATCATCTGTAGCCATAGGATAGCTTTATCATATGGATCAATTTTATAATACTTTAATGAAGTTTTGTGTCTTTTTTGTTACTTGAAAGCTTCTGTCTGCATTATTTGCAATTGCTTAAAAGAGCAATACATAATTCAAAATTCCCCCTTTAAAAAAAAAAGTCATACCGGTTTGGAACAACATGTCATAATTTTTATAGCAGTGGTGGCATATTATAGTATAGAGACAAAACTGTTCAATTAACTATGTTGTAATTATGTGTTATATTTCCTAACTTACTAGCTTACACTTCTATTTTGTACTCTTCAAGGACTCTGGAAGTACGCCTGTCTAGTCTGTTCTGAGTGTCTATGAGTGGCGCCACAAGATTTGACTGCAGACATTTAAATGCAAATGAAAGAATGATTCATGACCCTATTTATTATTCTAATCAATTTCAGTCCAGCAAAATATTTTATAGCAGTAAGGTGATCATAACGCAGAACACGGTGCAGCCGTCTGTAAATCAGGGGGAAAGTTTACAACTTGATAGAGCTAATCAAGGAATGCAGCTATTTCACCCAGCAGCACTGTCATGGAACATCAGTTATCTGGTTTTGATAGTTAAACTCCCAGGTGGCCGGCTATCGAGCATGACTGTCCTAGCTTAATGAGCAGTGCCAGAGCAGAACTTCACAGTGTTTGCTTTTGCAGGAAAGGAACAGTGGTCAATTCCACTGTACTGGTGTTCTTAGCCGGATCTCTCATGGGGTTCAGCAGGATCTGCGGGTCGCCCGAAATGGTCATCTTTGGTCGTTTTATAACAGGAATACATTCAGGTATGTCCCAGGTATAGCAAAGTAAGGTTTGACATTAATAGACTCTGACATGCTTTCCTCATCTCCAACTTACAGGTATCTCTCTCAGCGTGGTGCCCATGTACCTGGGAGAGATCGCTCCTAAAAACCTGAGAGGCTTTCTGGGGCTCGTGCCCAGCATTTTCATTTGTGCTGGGGTTTTCTTAGCTCAAATCTTGGGCCTGCATGAACTTTTGGGAAAGGTACAACAGGGAACTTAACATCAATGATCAATTTAATATCATACAATTACATCGCTCTTCTATTTAAGAATAGTTATGAAATATATTTCAGTATTCTGTTTTAACTTGCGCTGTTTTGTTTGACAGGAGGACCACTGGCCCCTGTTTCTTTCTCTTGTGGTTGTCCCCACCTTTATCCAGCTGATGCTCTTACCATGGTTTCCAGAAAGCCCACGCTACCTGTTGATTGAGAAGCACAATGTTCATGCCACAATCACTGGTGAGAGAAATGCTTTTGAATTAGACTTTGAACGATTTTAGGCATTTTTCTAAAACCATCCAAACATTAAATCTGCCCTGTTTTTTTAAATAATACAGTATATGTTATAGATCATCTTATTAATCTGTATTTTTGTCTTGATTTTCAGTAAAATTATTTGTAAACATCCTTAAAAAGAATAAAATAATTACTTCTCTTTTTTTTACCCCATTGGCAATTGTTTTTGTTTTAAACATAAATCTAAAAAAAAACCTGATAATATATTAATAAAATAAGATGTTTTGCTTAAAAAAAAAACTAATGGGATAAAATAAACTTAAATCAGCATATTCTCTGATAGGCTTTTATCTTGTGCCGTTTTCCTTAAATTTAAATTTAAGTAAATTTAAGTTTATGAATAATGAGATATTTTTACTTTTTAAAGTATTATTTTTAAGTATAGGCACACATTTAGCATTGACATGTAGGAGAGTAATCGTTGCCCTGAAATGGGTGTTATATGTTATTTATTTTAGTTAGTTCATGGGTCATCATGAGGTGATTGTATTGGTGGGATATTGCAAAGTGATAAAAAAGGCAGCTCATGTTAAAAACTTTATCAGCTGACTCCTAATATAGATTAACATTAAACCAATAGTTTGTGTTCTCTTTGTTGGTGCAGCCTTGAAGTGGTACAGAGCCAAATGTAACATCCAGGCAGAGATAGAGGAGATGCAGGAGGAGCAACGCTCTCTGTCCTCAGTGGAGACCGTGTCTGTCTGGCAGCTGATATTGGATCACACTGTTCGCTGGCAGGTCCTATCCGTGGTGGTCATCAACATCGGTATGCAGCTGTCTGGCATTGATGCGGTAAGCTCAACATCCTGGTTAACATATAGAGTTGACTCCACTGCATGCTTTGAGATTTGAGTTTTGAGTCCTTTGTAATGGAAAGGTAATGATATGAAAACCATGAACAGTGATGGGATCTGGGTATGGCGAGTATTTAGCCTCTAAAGCTTCAAAAGATTTCTTCCAACATCAAATAAACAGCAGGTAACCAAACTGGTTTCAATCTGCACAGCAGAGCAGTGGCTATGTGCCTGAATTTAAAGTGGCTCTCATTTTTTTATTCTTCAGGAAGCATATTACCTTCTTGAAATAGTTTCGTTTAACTTCAGCTTAATTATTCAGATGATTAAGAGGACAGAGGACAGAAACCTCACTTTTTATCCATCGGAGCTTAACAAATTACAGTCTTTTTTTAAGTGTTTATGCAGTCTAATTTGCACAACCCTGCTATAGTGATAAATAAAGGCTATTATTCAAGCAAATTAGATGTATTTTTTAATTGTTACATCGTTAAGATGGTGATTATAGTGATTTGGCAGATTTTTTTGATCTATAAACACTCTCTTTAAATCAGAACTAACCATTTAACAATTAGCTTGTGATTCTAGAAAAAGAGATCAATTTTTTTCAATCAGGCTTATGAATAAAATTTCTATTGCATCTCTGTAAAAACACACTGTGCTATTAAACATATTCTCCGAAAGGAGATATACCAGTTATACCAGTATATCTGTGTATTTATTAGATTAGTTTTTCTATAAAATGTCTTATATAAATTGTATTATTGTTCTGAAATGTTGTTTGTTTGGCAGACTAATCCTTCATGTAATAATGAGGATAAAGACCGATAGAAAGCTCATTACCAGGCCCACACGGAATCTGCGTGCCCAGAGCTCAGCAGAATTCAAACAGCCATCATTCGCAAAGTTCTGCATATTCCCTACTCCTTGCTTGCTGTTCATTTAATCATTCATTTGATGTTGGCTAATATGACAATGCTTTGTTACTGAAAACAGTGCAGTACTCTCAGCTCTGTTTACCACATTACATTCTGCAGAATTCCACAGATTATGCCACAAAATGAGGTAAAAAGTCTGCAGATTCCATCTGGAGTTTGTCAAATCGCAATTTCTATTTCTGTCATGTCTTTATCCCATCTAATTTCCACAACCAACAACAAAACAATAAATAAAAGCCATTATCTCAGTGGTGATTCATCAATTTAATTCATTTACAGTCATTGACATTCCTTCAACTGATTCTGAAACAAAACAAAATTGAGCATCTCATTTCTTTTCTATGAGATTTGAGACCTGAACATGACAATGTTTGTGACTTGCATTATTCAGTTTTTACTCACTAGACAAGAGAACAGCATTTCCTTACAGCCTTATCTGACTACAAAGCTGAAAGATCAGGAATCAGTAATCTTAAAAAAACTCTTAACCTTAGCCTTAATTCCTCAAATCATAGATATATCTAGTCAAAGTACGTGAGCTGCTGATGTCAAATCCAAGTAGGACTCTTCATGTTTGCCCTGTGGGGTTTTGATATCAAATTTGAATATTAAATGACATTGACTGTAGGGCCCTTAGGTGGCAGGTGACCCTGTGAGCGTCTGTGTGTGTGTATTCAGTGTAAATGGGGCTGACAGGTGGTGAGTCTTGGCTGACTTCAGCATGAGCAGCAGGAGAGAGGCAGTCCCTCTACAGTCCCAGCAGCTCTCAAACCGTCTGTGTTCCCTCTGATTACCCCCCTGCCTAACCTCACGCACAGCCCTCCAGCTCTCAAATTGAATCTGAAGTGTTGTATGCCGTAACCACGCGTAGTCGCGATATGCCACCTGTACAAGCCAATATCACTATCCTTTCGCTCTTCTCCCCAGATCTGGTTTTACACCAATGACATCTTTGAGAACGCTGGAATCCCGGCCCCTGAGATCCAGTACACGACTGTAGGAACTGGAGCTATAGAGATCGTCGCAGGCCTCATAGGGGTGAGTCGAATGTGAAAATTGTCCATTTCAATTATTGATAGTGGTAAAAGGCTATATGACAGGGTTATATAGTGACTCGAAATACTGTATTAGACATCACTTGGTCTATTACTTCACTAGAGTTGCTGCATTTGAAGAAGAACGTCTCTTCATATCTCAATCATTTTCATTTAGCTTTACCCTCAATCTTTCCCAGCTCACGTTGTGTATTTTTCTGCTGTGACACACATAAAAATCACTGTATAAGAAGAGCGTTAGAGAGACTGATGTGTCTTGTTTTTGCCGCCTCCTTTCTTGGGTCACATCTCAGAGCTCTCTCCCAGTTGCGTCGCTTAGCCGGGATTTAGTGATGCACCAGCAGCAACCGGAGAGAAAGAGGCACGCTGTTAGTCAGAAGAACTCATTGCTGTCAGTGTCAATTGACCCTCACTCGCGAGGCGAATGGCACACGAGAGGAAGGCTAGAGATTGGTTATAAAATTACAGCTATTCATTCTTATGTCAGCTTCACCCGCCTTTAAGTCAACAGTGCACAGCTTTAGCGCTCAATTTTAGCAGCACTTAATGAAAAAACAAGGTTCCACTTTATGCTTCTGCGACATTTGCTTTCAAAAAAGCACAAAAAGTCTTCTTTCAAGACTCCGATCGAGACAAAATCCGATCGAGACAAAAAGGAAGTGCCTGTTGTTGAACATCCACGTTGCATCTATTGTTTTTCATTCAGTGTTTCACCATTGAGCGTCTTGGGCGAAGGCCATTGATAATTGGAGGCTTTGGTGTTATGGGAATCTGTTGTGCTGGGATAACACTGTCTCTCATTCTTCAAGTAAGTGAAATATCGTCAATAATGTGGACAAATACTTAAACCTAACTTACATTCACTACCAAGTGAAATAACTTGGCAAAAATTATAAGTGATATATGCTGTTTTAACACTTTTTTCACCTTTTACTACTATCATGTTTTCAGACACATGTGCCTTTTATGAAATATGTGAGTGTGGGGTGTGTGGTAGGGATCATTGCTGGATTCTGCATCGGGCCGGGTGAGTTCTTTGTGTCTGTCACTCTTTCTTCTTTACTTAATCTATTTATTAAAGTGATCTACATGGCTGCATCACTTTCAGTCATGCTCAGGCACATTCAGTAGAGCACTGCTTCAATTGGATGAGTAGTTGTCTGCTCTTTGACCCTGAAGTCCCAGATGACGCCTTCAAATAGTGAAATAGCGACACCTGGGGGTAGAATTTTGAAAAGCAAACGCAACTGCAGTTCAGTATAGACCTCAGTATTTATTTGAGCACTATGTTTTTGTCATATATGGATTCATTTTACAAAGACATATTATATTTTGTCTATATTTAATATATTAATACTTTATTTGTTCAGAATATTGTAAAGACTGTAAAACTTTTAGAAATCGTTATATATATATTCTTTTTATAATTAAAAATAAAATAAAATAATAAGCTAAAAAATACTTTTTATTGATTCTTGTTAAAATATTATTTTTAATTCTTGTTTAATATTTAGTATTTAATAAAAAAAAATCCAAACTTCCAAAGTTTATTAAGATTAATGCTATACATCCTTATCTATCCTTGCAAGCATGATTATTCCATTAAGATTTTTTTACATTGTATTTTACATTTTATTTTATAACAATGTTTTATTTCAATCTCATTGATTTAAAAATGTTAAAAACAACATTAATTTGCATATTACAAGCAATTTAACCAATTTTTTCTGTGAGCACACAATCAGAAGCTACATTGTACTAATACAGATTTATTTATTAAGTTTATTAGTTTACACAAAAATATAATATGATACATATATGATTGTAAACCACCGTTTTTATTTACAATTAAATATTTGGTAATTCTTAGACAGGACACATATGAGAACAGAATACAGATGTCTTAGAAATTAAATGCCTCTTCAGTAAATTACATTAAATTGATATAGTGATAAATTGTGTTGTTGAGGAGAAGATATTGGCGTTTTAAAGAGTTTCAAAGATCAAAGTATGAAGTGTGTACTTCCGTCTATTAGTGCTGCATGAGCATTAGACTCATAGTTTATGCACACAATAAGAGCAGAGAGGAGTAGCTCTGCTACAGTGATGAATGAGACTACAAGTGCTTTACTGAGTTGATGCATTATCCAACCCAACTCCAAAATCTATAATTCATTCTCAGGCCCCAGTCTCAATCGGTGTAATTACGTCTTTAATTAGGATTTTTTATGGCTCATTGTTCATAAACAATGATGAATATGGCTTTTTAAGACAAAATCCTGCATGAACAATGAATTACAAGCAGAGTTCCTTATCAATTTAACTGCAGCACGCCTCCTGCTGCAATTATCACGCACAAATAATGAAGCCATCGCTTGGCTTGTTCCTGAATTCATTACATTTGAAATAACACCTTGTGCCTCCTTATTTTTCACTTGTAACCAAAAGGGATTAGAACTTAAACAGTGGAACAATCTCTGCTTCCTGCATATTGAGATAACGAGCTTTTCATAAAGCTAGTTTATTATCCTCCCTCCCAGAACTGTTGCACTACAGAAGAGCAATGTATACATGCATGTGCATAAAATGCATTCATAATATGCACTTATATGAGTTTTATTAGGCTAAAAAATATGACCACTCTAGGTTTCTCAGCACTCTTTCTCTGAATAGGTAAGCAATTAAACATGAACAATAAACATGATGTCACGTCACAATATATCATTAGTACGAATGTGTCTGTTTTTTAGCGGGTGTTCCATTCCTGATCACAGCCGAGCTCTTCAAGCAATCCCATCGTCCTGCCGCATACACCGTGGGAGGATCTCTTAACTGGATGTCAAACTTCACCATCGGCTTCATCTTTCCGTTCCTTCAGGTATCAAATCCATTCAATGCAGTTAAAGCTAACGGTTCACATAGTATAATCGGAAAGTGTTTCCTGGTTTGTGCTCGCCAAAACATTTGTCAGAGTCAATCATTGTGAAATTCAATTTAATTAAGTTGTTTTAAAAAGGAATAACTTCCTATTTCTCTGCTACAGATGTCTGCTGGGTCCTACTGCTATCTGGTGTTCTGTACTGTATGCGTGTCAGTGGCCATCTACGTGTACTTCGTTATTCCGGAAACTAAAAATAAGACGTTTGTAGAGATTAGTCAGATGTTTGCTACGAAAGAGGCTGTGGAAGAGAGCCAGGCCCTCACTCACCCGGACCAGCTCAAACTGAAAAAGATGAATGGATACGGCTCACTTGAAAATGGTTCACTTGAATTCGACAGCTCTTCTTCTTGTCCTTAAACTCAGAAGAAAATCAAAAATTGCATTTGAGGTTTAGGAATTAGATCGGTTATCATCCATGCATTAATAGCCAGACTGCAAGGCACAGTTAAGCAGCTAGTGAATCTTACTTTTGTGCAACAGAAGGTCCATTCCTCTTTAATAACAAAACATGAGCTAAAATTAGTTTTCAGAATCAGATTCAGATCAGAATCAAATTTAGTTTTGTAATGATGCTTAAACATCCAGAGCATTTGTATGCAAGAATAGTGCCATATGCATGTTGCCACATGTATATTGTTATTGAGAAATTACTGTTTTTTTCACTATTTATCATATTTGTGTTATGAAAGAAATTCCTTCGTGTATATAGGCCTTATACATATTTTTATCATTATGAGAGTATATATATATAGTTGCAGTGATCTCTTGCACACATTATTGTGAGTGTTAAATGGCATTGGACCATTTAGTAACGCTCAGGTGCTAATGTACCACTTTATCAGAGACTAGGTTGAGATCAAACTTGGTATTTTAAATATTCCTTTGCTTTATTCAGAAATGATATTGTGTTTCATTTACAGACATTTTGAACACTACTACATCTGTAAATTTGTATTGGTACATACAAATTTACCATTTAAACGTTTGAAGTTCATGAGTTGTTTTTTTTTTTTTTGTTTAGAAAGAACTTTTATTCAGTAAGGATGCATTAAAGACATTTAGGATGTTACAAAAGATTTCTATTTTAAATGCTGTTCGTTTGAATGTTTTATTAATCAAAGAATCTTGAAAAATAATTGGATTAGTCTGCCAAACAAAAGTAATTGTAATAATGTACATTACAGTATTTTAAATCCAATAAAGCCTTGGGAGCATAAGAGACTTCTTTCAAAACCCAAAACTGTTGAATGGTAGAGTATTAAGGTATAGGTTCTATTGATAATATTATCTGTATATTATATCTGAGTTTCAATCTAATGTATATTTATAACTATATTTGACCTCACGTGTTCTAAAAATATTTGTAGAGTATTCAAACCTTTATAACACACCAAATAAAAGTTTTAAATGAGCCTGTGGTAACCCATTTATTGAGAACATCAGGGTGCGGAGTGAAAAAAGCTTACAAAGCAGGATCTGAATATAGACACTGTTGGTTTCTGCCAAAGAGCGCCATTGCCAGTCAGAGAAGAGCTTCATTAACTCACTGAAGAGGCAGATTTAATGCTTAATTAAAGAGAAGAGTCTCTCACCTTCCCCTATGGATATCAAACATCCGTATGGCAATTTATTTTCAGATACACATTTGAGACGCACCTTTAATATAATGCCCTTGAAGATTTCTATGTTACTGCATTTGAGGTATGTATCAGATTATTGATATGTATCTATATAGAGAGCTATGTGCATGTATAGTGTTGTCTTTCCTCTGTTATCCCAGGCCTGTGCGAGTATGAATGGGTTTCTCGAGTCTATCAAGCCCCTGGGCGGTGCTCTCCATCTGTGTGAGCCTCTCCAGATCTCCCCAGAAGAGACCCACACAGACTAATGATATCATACGCCTGCGTCTAGTGCTCCAAGAAGAGAAATTGTGAGCTGAATTGTCTGGCTTTCTGTTTGGTCAGTCTTCAAACACCGAGCTCAAGGTCACTGGTTAAACAGGATCTCGATGGGCCATTGTGCACAGCTGTACTCTCCCAGTTCATTTTAAGAGAAATTACAGTGCCGGCAAGGCAGCAATGTACTGAATTGCCTCATACTTCTTTTTATTCTACTTCTGCTAAACAATTTTCTGCTATTTTATTTCAAATGTCATTTTAATATAATATTATATTTTAAAATAATTTGTACACAATGTAGATCTCAGACAGAATTCATAAAATCATGTCTATCATTCTATCTATCTGTCTATCTATCGTTCTGTCTATCTGTCCATCCATCTGTCTATCTATATATCGTTCTATCTATCTATCGTTCTATTGTTCTATCTTACTGTCTGCGACCATCTGTCGTTCTATCTATCTATCTATCTATCTATCTATCTATCTATCTATCTATCTATCTATCTATCTATCTATCTATCTATCTTTCTTTCTGTCTGTCCGGCCATCTGTTGTTCTGTCTATTGTCTAGTTCTGTCTCTATCTATCTATCTATCTATCTATCTATCTATCTATCTATCTATCTATCGTTCTATCTATCTTACTGTCTGTCCGACCATCTGTCGTTCTATCTATCTATCTATCTATCTATCTATCTATCTATCTATCTATCTATCTATCTATCTATCTATCTATCTATCTATCTATATCTATCTTACATTTTGCCTATCTATCTATCTATCTATCTATCTATCTATCTATCTATCTATCTATCTATCTGTCTGTCCGGCCATCTGTTGTTCTGTCTATTGTCTAGTTCTGTCTCTATCTATCTATCTATCTATCTAACTATCTATCTATCTATCTATCTATCTATTGTTCTATCTATCGTTCTATCTATCTTTCTGTCCGGCCATCTGTTGTTCTGTCTATTGTCTAGTTCTGTCTCTATCTATCTATCTATCTATCTATCTATCTATCTATCTATCTATCTATCTATCTATCTGTCTGTCTGTGTCCGCTCTATCTCTCTCTCTCTCTGTCAGTTGTAGGGGAGGGCCAAGCTCATGATTGGGTGGTCCAGGCGCACCATGGCCCTGCTGATCCAGGTCTGTTTTATTTCCCACAAGGCAGAGCTTCACTATTTTCCATTGATATGACTTCAAAGAACCTACACCACTGACTGCAGATAGTACTGACATTTTAGCTTTTATGCACTGACTGGAGATAATGAGCACGGGTAATGCCCGCTGAATCTAGATTTGTAGAATAAAGTCACTCTTAAGTCGCCACCCACCCTTCACAGCTGTATACGGCAGCTCATATTTCACCGTGAATTGACTCCCCTGATGGAATGAGTGTGTGTCCTGTAGGTCAGCAGGAGGAGAGGATGCTGGTCTAATTAGCAGCAGAGGAATCTTCTGTCGGCCCAACACCTGTCACCACAGGCTCAACTCTGCCCTCTGCTGTCCGGAAGAGGAAGACAATCAAGGTGTCTACAGCTAGTGAATGTGAAGGTATGCTGTATTTATACGCACATGATCCTCTCTTCAGCATTTTGAACACATTTATTAGACATTAAACCATATATTTAGACACGAAAACCGTCAATATGCGCGCGCCGTATGAATGTGTCAAGATGTGGTAGCAGAATACCCACTTCCGAGCAGACATTTTGTCATAATGACAATGGCAGGAAGCGGGAGAATATTTCAACGCTCCCACTCCCACTGTCACCTCATAAAGAAACAAACACACACAGTACCCTCACACAGAAGACCTGCTGCTCGCTCCAACATTTTAATTAATGACAACAGATTTTCTTCTCATAAGTGCTTTAATGTGGCTTATTGCTGTAGCAGTCCCCTTGGCCGTGGAAATATTATGTTGACGGATGTGCTGTGTCGCTGGGACTCCCTGGATGGAGGCAGCTGTCAAGCCCGAGATGATAACATTAAGGCGAGGGAAAGTGATGACAAATGCCTGTTATCAGCGAACGAGGCCAGTGACAAATCGAATTGCGGCTCCCAAGAACCCCCATTACACCGTAATAAAAAAAGATTGATGGTCCTCTCTGTCAGGACCTCTGTTAATGCGATTTCGACTGGTCTCTCCGGCTTCCAATTAAGATGGCAAGGAGAAGGAGGGAGAGAGAAGCGACTACACACGACCGACTAATTGGATCTGAGAAGCCAAAGGCGTTCTCTCATTCTTTTACTCTTTCTTTCCTCTCTCTCTCTCTTCAGCTGCTACGCGTTCTTTCTCTCTCACTCGTGGCAGCGCAGTCTGGAGCGAATGCTCTTGCATTCTGTTATTTCAGGATTTATGGCTGGAAGATGGGGATGCAGACTGTGCTGCCGGTGATGGGGAGCGCTGTCTCACTGCCAGCTCCCACATACAGACGGGCACAGATGGGAGCGAAGACGCAAACCCAGCCAGTGATGAAACGTCCTGACAAACAGTGGGACAGACAGAGAGACAAATAGCTCCATGTGAGCCGCTTGCCATGCAATTAAGTAAATAAGGATTGACTGTGTGTCAGTGGTGGGCTCCGAGTACGTCATTCTTCACTGATGTCTGTGTGCCCACTGATTTCATTACAGCTGAATGCTTGTTATGCTCCTCAAGGACTTTTTGAAGATTAGGTGGTGAACGACACCGTGGCGGTTAAGCAAAGAGGGTCGCCCACCTTATAAAAAGATCCTTTTGCAATCACATTTTGTTGACCTCAAAATTAATAGGCCTGTATTTGATTACGCCGATTTGAACATTTGTAACTAGGTCATGTCCGTGTCGGTGACAATATCGGATCCTCTGGAAGCCTGGCATCTGAAAATTGTAGACTGACCTATAAAAGAAGGCACTGTCCATCAGCTCATTCTCCAGAGAAGCCTCCATGACTCCTCTGTGACCTGAGGATTCATTGAATGATATAGGAGGTTTTATTGTGCCAAGCTTGTAGTTTTTGTCTGAGCTGTGCAGCCAGAGGGGAGCCATTTTGTCATTTTGACAGAACCTTCAGATCTTAGTGACATGAAAAGGGGGTTGTGACCAAACAATATTTCCACCACTGTTTTACTTTAAGTGGTTGTCTTTATTGTATTGGTCTAGGTTGTCTTTATTGTCTAGGTACAAAACCTAGAGTTTTGTTGTGATTGACAAATGATTGTGATTGGCTCAAACCTTGTCTTTTAAATATATATTTTTTAATTTTATATTTGATTGTACTATATATTTTATTTAATTGTATTATATATTTTAGTCATTTTATTTATTTTATTTCTATTTTTATTTAAATTAAACCTACTGTTTTTGCTTCCACCTTGTCTTTTTATTTTATATATATATATATATATATATATATATATATATATATATATATATATATATATATATATTATTTTATTTCAGACTACTATCAAATTGGAGTTACATTATTGAAGTAAATCTAATGTTTTGTTGATCAAAACATTAGACCAATTGGTTTATGATTGGCTCAAACTTTGTCTTTTTGAATGCTTGAATATTTTATTTTATTTTAATTAAAAAAAAAAAAAAAAAGCTGTAAAGCTGCAAATGTTTTTATGCAAAGTGACTTGAATTTACAAGCGAGTAAATTTACTGTGAATGTATGTACTTTATATATAGTGCCTGCCTTCCCTGGAAATCAACCCATGACCTTGGCCTTGCTAGCACATGTTCTACCAGCTATGCAACAAAGCTACAAGACCACAGAAGACCAAAACCACAGAAATTAAATAAACATTGAGCCTCTCTTCTGTGTGTAAGTGTATCAAATGCGCCTGCACGTGAGAGTATTTTGCACGCAAATATGTACCAGGAAATTCCGGTTTGTGATTCATTCCAAGTGGAGAGAATGAATTTCACTGAGCAACATGTGCTCGTTTGATGAATCTGGCCTGTTGAGTTTATGATGATCTAATAAGCTCATTTTGTGGCTTAGCTTTCATCACTCGAGCCCTGCTCAGAGCAGAGTTGTGAATCCAGGGCTAGGGAGGTGTGTGATGGATGGCCACAGTCTGGCCCCTACCTCGCCCCCGTCCGGCTGGAGCTCCCAACAGCCAGACCGAGGTTAGGGAGACAGAAGAGAGAGATCAATTCTTTGAGCACAGGGAGAAATTAGGCATGAAATTAAAGCGAGCTACTGCTGACCGCCGCCTGATCCTTACTGCAGTTAAGCCTTCATTTCACCCTCTCTATATGATGGCCACAAAAGCAGGGGGCCACTCATGTCCATTTGCCAATGCCCGGGGTAGAGGCTACACCGAGAAATAGAGACAAAGCAACAGACGAGCCCTGCCTAAGATGGCTGCCAGTTTCAGCACTGATGACCCGCCATTACTTATACTGCTTGAGACCAAGTGCAAGGTCAGTTCAATCTAGCCCCACCATAAATCAATGCACTAGTGGAGAAGCCAAGGTTACAGGCCCTGACAGCCATCACTGAAGAGAGGGTATTTATAGACAAGGAGCGAGGAGGGCTGCTTTTTGAGTATCTGTGCGTTTCTGCATGCTTGCTCATATGAGTGTGCGTAAATGTATTTGTGTCCGTGCACGTCTTTATGCATGTTTATGTGAGTACGTATCTGCATTATCTGGAATAGGAAAATGGGAGAAAATTGTTTGAAATGTGGAAACCATAATGATTTCTTTTAGATATACCGCAAAGCCAATAGTTGCTGTTGCTTGAATATTACAGAACTAATTATAAGGAAGCAAAATGTACATATGTGCAAATGTGTTGCAAATGTACATTTGCAGTCATATACATATGCAAAACAACAGAACACAGGCAGCACAAATCTTAATTGCAGTCCCAGCAAAAGTGTGTAAGTCTTCAGGGGAAAACAGAGCACAAAGGCTGTCTGGTGTGCCACCTAGAGTCTGCTGTCAATGACAACACCAAAGTGTTATTACTTCAGTCGGGCACTAAAGACGACACCTAGAGCTAATGTTTTGTCCTTTAGAGAGGAGATGTAGAACAATAAATTAATTTTAAACTGATAACAGCTTTAGATTTATAATATTTATAATACTAAAATTGCATATTGATGCATCACAATGGACTAATAAACATTGGCAATCCTTTTTCAACTGAACTTTAGGTATGATTGGTTAAAATTAAGGACAAAGATGCTGTCGCAAATATCTGACTGTATTGTGAACATGCATATTATATGTCATTATTATAATCAAAGGCTGCTTATATTAAAGACTCTGTTTCTAATTAAACCTAGCTTTTTTTGTTGATCAAATGACTGATTAGCTCCAACCTTGTTTTTTTTTTATTATTTATATATATATATATACACACACAGGTGCATCTCAATAAATTAGAATGTTGTGGAAAAGTTCATTTATTTCAGTAATTCAACTCAAATTGTGAAACTCATGTATTAAATAAATTCAATGCACACAGACTGAAGTAGTTTAAGTCTTTGGTTCTTTTAATTGTGATGATTTTGGCTCACATTTAACAAAAACCCACCAATTCACTATCTCAACAAATTAGAATATGGTGACTTGCCAATCAGCTAATCAACTCAAAACACCTGCAAAGGTTTCCTGAGCCTTCAAAATGGTCTCTCAGTTTGGTTCACTAGGCTACACAATCATGAGGAAGACTGCTGATCTGACAGTTGTCCAGAAGACAATCACTGACACCCTTCACAAGGAGGGTAAGCCACAAACATTCATTGCCAAAGAAGCTGGCTGTTCACAGAGAGTTATATCCAAGCATGTTAACAGAAAGTTGAGTGGAAGGAAAAAGTGTGGAAGAAAAAGATGCACAACCAGCCGAGAGAACCGCAGCCTTATGAGGACTGTCAAGCAAAATCGATTCAAGAATTTGGGTGAACTTCACAAGGAATGGACTGAGGCTGGGGTCAAGGCATCAAGAGCCACCACACACAGACGTGTCAAGGAATTTGGCTACAGTTGTCGTATTCCTCTTGTTAAGCCACTCCTGAATCACAGACAACGTCAGAGGCGTCTTACCTGGGCTAAGGAGAAGAAGAACTGGACTGTTGCCCAGTGCTCCAAAGTCCTCTTTTCAGATGAGAGCAAGTTTTGTATTTCATTTGGAAACCAAGGTCCTAGAGTCTGGAGGAAGGGTGGAGAAGCTCATAGCCCAAGTTGCTTGAAGTCCAGTGTTAAGTTTCCACAGTCTGTGATGATTTGGGGTGCAATGGCATCTGCTGGTGTCGGTCCATTCTGTTTTTTGAAAACCAAAGTCACTGCACCCGTTTACCAAGAAATTTTGGAGCACTTCATGCTTCCTTCTGCTGACCAGCTTTTTAAAGATGCTGATTTCATTTTCCAGCAGGATTTGGCACCTGCCCACACTGCCAAAAGCACCAGAAGTTGGTTAAATGACCATGATGTTGGTATGCTTGACTGGCCAGCAAACTCTCTAGACCTGAACCCCATAGAGAATCTGTGGGGTATTGTCAAGAGGAAAATGAGAAACAAGAGACCAAAAAAATGCAGATGAGCTGAAGGCCACTGTCAAAGAAACCTGGGCTTCCATACCACCTCAGCAGTGCCACAAACTGATCACCTCCATGCCACACCGAATTGAGGAGCCCCTACTAAGTATTGAGTACATATACAATAAATGAACATACTTTCCAGAAGGCCAACAATTCAATAAAAAATGTTTTTTTGTTTTTATTGGTCTTATGAAGTATTCTAATTTGTTGAGATAGTGAATTGGTGGGTTTTTGTTAAATGTGAGCCAAAATCATCACAATTAAAAGAACCAAAGACTTAAACTACTTCAGTCTGTGCGCATTGAATTTATTTAATACACGAGTTTCACAATTTGAGTTGAATTAGTGAAATAAATGAACTTTTCCACGACATTCTAATTTATTGAGATGCACTTGTGTGTGTGTATATATATTTTATTTTCTTTTGTGTGCAGCTACTGTCAAATTGAGGAAGTTGCATTATTAAATTAAACTTTTTTTTTTTTTTTTTTTTTTTATTCAAAACAAAGTATTTACCAGACACTATTCTTATTTAATTTATTTACAGCCTTATAAAACTATAAAATTCATAATATTAATTTTCATATTGATGCAACACCACTGACTATTAAATACTGGCAATGCTTTTTATTTCTCAAACTTGAATTTTAGGCATCATTGGTTAAAATTAAAGACAAACATAGCAAAGTCTGCTTTTTTTTTTATTCAACCCTCATATTTATTTATTTTTTTAAATATTCTTCCCCAACAAACTACCTTGTAAAAGTACTAGTAAACCAATGCCTGAGTTACTCAGTTTAAAAAATTACTACAGATAACTATATTTTTACACTTAATGAAGAAAATGTGCTTTAATTGTAAATATATGTGATGTGTGAAAATATCTTGCCTAAAAAGCACAATTTGAAATGTCATTCAGGCCTGTAGCATGATGAAGCAGGATGAGTGACGCAATGAATTTTAATGCTTAAGGTTGGTGCGTTTAAATCCCCGAAATCAAGTATGAGCAAATAGTAGGACTAATAGTGATGAATATGTAACTAATGAATATGTAAAATTACCTTCAAAACTACATGAACATCAACACAGAGAGTGTCACATCCCTTTTTCTCTGTCTCTCTTGTTCATATGCATGTTTTAAAACTCACTCCTCCACCATTCTTTTTGTCAACATGCCAGCAGATAGCTGTCAAATATTACACGTTCCTGTTACTTAGCTGCAAAGTCTTTTAAACAACTCACTGACAACTCTCAAATCAGTGTGAGGAACGCCAGGTCTTTAGCCAAGAGACATATAATATCTTGTGTATTTCTCCTAGAGATTGTTCTTTAGTGGGAAATGCATATGCATATGTTTCTTGATGTAAATATGCATTCACGTCTGGTTTCCTACAGATATGTATGTAAGATAATTTGAATATACATTTGCGACTGGTTTCAGAGAGATGTTGTTTCTTTTCTCTTTTTTAACTGAGCAAGCTTTGCCTTTGTTTTGATCCTAGTAATTCAGATCTAAAGATATAAACCGGTTTCTTTGGTGTTTGGTCGTCTGTTGTGTATTAGAACTCAGAAACTTATTAGCAATGCAATCAGTCACATCTTGGGAAGTATCAACATTTCTAGCCTGATTTCATTTCACAGCTCACAAAGTGGAAACACCCAAACATGCCTCTGTTTAGATTTGCTTTGTATGTATTGTAAAGTGCACATTTTCACAGAATTATTAGCTTACTGATCACTTACTGAGCAAAATACCACTTGTTACTTTTAACAAACAATCTAAATTAAAAGTTGTCACACGTTTCAGACTAAGTAAGAGTTTGACACTTCATTCAGTCTGTTTAGTTTTTGTGTCTGAGTTTTCTGGTCTTCTAATGATGTGTTAATGTTTCTTTTTGACTAGGGAGACAGTTGTCTCAAACTGCAGTGATGCTAGAGGAAGCTGCTGTATGGTAACATTTCATCTATTATTGTGAATACGATCTTTTCTTGTGGTGTCATTCCCAACTGGACACTAGAGGGAGCTCAGGGAGAACTCTTTAAACCAAAGGAAGGTCAAAGGTCAAATGTTTCTCCCTGGAAATCGGGCTGTGTTTGAAATGGAATTTTAACATACTTAATACTGTGTTGTATTTTTTTTTATATGTACTACTTAGTATATGAAACCATACACAGTATGCTTTAATAAACATTTCAATATATATATATATATATATATATATATATATATATATATACATACATATATATACATATACATATACATATACATATATATATAAATACATATACATATATACATATACATACATATATATATATATATATATATATATATATATATATATATATATATATATATATATATATAATATGGGTCGCGTCAATTTAAAAAGAAAAGATAGGGTCGCTCTGAAAAAAGTTTGAAAACCACTGCTATAGATAAACCCGTCAAGTACTATACTGACAATAATAAATCAGGAAAAAAGCTCACCATCACCAATTTTTAATCTGTCAGTAATCAGTGTCCTTGGTATCATGCACATAGCACTTTAATACTACCATATTCTTATAAGTTTAATGAATGTTATTTTATTATTTATTTATTTAATTAAAAAAAAAATTTGACTTCCTGACTCTACTGGCAAATGACAATATTACAAAATTCTCATGACGCGTTAGCTTTCTCTGAGGGGTCATGAAAAAAACAGTGATGCCCAACCTTTATTCATTCGCAAATGCCAGAAGACATTTTACTGTCCTAATTTACGTCAAAACAATAAGCCAATACACAGCTAGAATACGCAAGGTACATGTGTCTGAGTACAGTCTTCTCTTTTATACGGCTCTAAAGGGAGTTTACCTAGAAACCTATTTGAAGTCATTGTACTTCCATTCTTTTTGTGTAGTGGGCCTAAATTTCAACAAGTAGTGATAGGTCGCAACTACCTGTAACGGTGGAGTATAGCCAAAGAAAAAAGAGCCTTGAATGTCTGCCCTCTACGAATGACAATAAGCACAATTTCCCAGTTTGCATTGTGGCCTGTAGTCAGCGAGTGTGAGCTGGATTCTTTCTCAATCAGACAGGGAATTTCTTTCACCCCTTAGGTGGCACTTTACAGCTCTTTAAAGTGAAAACAATGAGAAGCTGTAACCAGCCAGGAGTTATTAAGTGTTCTTGAAGGCTAGTGCTTTAACCTTTAACGGTCCGGGTCATCTGCTCAAAATCAGCACAAAAGCGCTTTCGTATTACCTCACAGACTCTCCGACACACTTGAAGAGCCATGTTAGTATTAAAAGGACAGTTTACCAAAAAATTAAAATTCTGTCATTGTTTACTCGCCTTCATGTCATTCCAAACCTGTATGGTTGTCTTTGTTTCAACAATTTTGCTCCTACAATGAAAGTCAATGGGGTCCAAAACAACATTGCATGGACAAAAAATGCAGATTATCTTCTTTTGTGTTCAACATAATAAAAATAAATTCATACATGTTCTTGTTTTCAACTGTTTTTGCCTGTACAATGAAAGTCAATGGGGTCCAAAACGAAAAAAAAAACACAAAATACCTTCTTTTGTCCACTGCATGACAAAATAAAGCCGTACAGGTTTGGAACGACATGAGAGTGAGGAAACGATGCAGAATTTTAATTTTGGCCGAACTATCCCTTTAAGACATCACTGTTTTTGGCCAATCAAGAGTCTGCTGTGATTATTTCCCTCCTGAGGCATTAGATGCATGATCACCAGTAAGTGGCAGTGATAAGTGGGTACACTGTGGTGGTTAGGATTGCATCTCTGAACATGTTCTCAGAGAGGAGCAGTGAAGTCTGGCTCTAATTAACACAGGCAAACGGTCATTCCCACTGCAGCAGGTGCTGAAAAAATGCCCTAATTGTGTGACGATGAATGGCTTGTGTTAAGAGGGACATCATCTGCTGGATAAGTATGTGTGTGTTTGTGGGTGTACGTGTCATAGTGAGCACTTCTCACTACCTAGCACATTATAGGATGACTTTTTTGGGAATTAAGTGAATGGCTGGGAAAGCTGTTTCTGTTCTGTTCACCACCCAGACTGCTTTTTAGTCCCTAGAAAGTGACTGTATTAACAGAAACACACACTTAGCTAGACTTACAAACATCTCTGTAAATCAGTCCCACACATAGAGTAATATGCACCGCAGGGAGCCGTGTTTAAGAAAAAAGTAGTTAAGTATTTGCGAAAAGTCCATTTTCACATGCACAATGCCTACGACTTCCACCTGGGAAGCTTGGCAGCTGCTCAGCTTGTTTAATGTCCCACCTTATAGATCTATATACTTGTAGAACATAAAAATAATAAAGTGTGTGAAACTTGTTTGATATGAGTGTCAGCTACAGCGTGCTGAAGTCACACTTCCATAAGCCGTAAAAGGGGTGTGGAGGACACATATTTTTGGCTGTGCGTTCCAGATGTTTATCATCCTCGACATGTCAGAGGAACCTCCGAACAATTTGTCAAAATCATCTTTTTTGGACATTCAACACTTGAAAGGCATGAGGCAGGTTGTTTTTAGGACAGTTGTGACAGTGGCTTTCATGTGGAGATAATATCCACCGTTCTACATCTGGAGCAAGCTGGGAATGCAATCCCAGAATAAAAAAGACCACAGAATTGTCGGTTTTCCTTCTTTACGCTCATCTAAATCATTTTAATTGTTCCAAGTTTGGACACAGCTGACAAAGGGAGAGGAACAGAGAGAAACAAACCCTCATGTTCTGTTGAGATTGACTGTTTTACTGTTAGGGGACCCAGAGAGCCATATAAATTATGTGTAAAATAATAAATGTAAATTAAAAATAAAGTTTTTTTCCCCTACAATTTCTTTCAATGTGTTCCAAATCAAAACCCAGGCAGATATTTTTTTACATTTCACCCACGTTTTTCAGAAATGTAACTGGTATTGTTTGTCATGCAGCAAAAATGATTTATGAAGTAAGATTTATGCTCACAGAGGATGCATTTATTTGATAAAAGCAGTAAAAACAGTAATATTGTGAATTATTATTATTACAATTTAAAACTACTGTTTTCTATTTTAATAAATGTAATTTATTCTTGTGATGGCAAAACTGAATTACTCCAATCTTCAGTGTCACCTGATCCTTCAGAAATCATTCTAATATGCAGATTTGGTGCTTAAGAAACATTTCTTATTATTATCAATGTTGAAAGTTTTGCTGCTTAATATTTTTGTGGAAACCATGATACATTATTTTCAGGATTCTCTAATGAATATAAAAAACAGCATTCATTTAAATGACTTTTTCTGTCCCTTTACATTAATTTAATGTATCCTTGTTGAATGAAAGCATTAATTAATTTATTTATTTTTAAGTTACCGACCCTATAGTGTACCAATCTCTATAGTGTACTCCAGACATGGAATATATAAAACATATGCAATGCTTTTATTCTTATTAGAAAATAAGACCTTTTTTCATGGAGGCAATTTAATCATCAAATTGAAATTTTGTTTATAATCGGTTCTGAGGATCAACCTGATACTACTTTTTAAGCTATTAAAATGGCCCTTGGGCTCTTTCCGACCCCCAAACAGTAAATGAGGCTTGAGTTTCACACTGATTTCTCTGTTCAGCAAATGAAAACAACCCAGTAGTAGATGGAAAACATTATTTCCCCCATATTTGTACTAAACAATCTACCAAATTATCACTTCTTTCCTCTCCTTAATTTAATGATCTGTCCCCATTGTGTGGCCGAGGACATGTCCCCAATGAATATACAGTCTCATTGTAATACTCCCAGTTGTCTTTTTCAAAGTCAGGCTAATAACATTTCTTTATACCCAGCAGGAGCCTTTTCATGTTGTATTTATGAGCTAGCTGCACTTTACATATTCATTCTGCGGGTGTTAAACAATTGCCGGCGGGCTGCCGGGACTCTCTGTCCCTAAAGCTTTTCCAAAGCCACCTACCACTCTGATTCACAGCTGTGGGACCGGACCCTCACATCATTCACGCAGAGCATGAGAACTGGCTGCAAATACACCATTATATACTTACTACAATAAATTAAGTGGAATCCGGTTGGTACATACCAGTACATCAACATGTCTCACCCCACTTCACAACAGCACTCCAGTGGAGAGGCTAAACTTAGTTCACTGAACCGCCGCGTTGACAGTGCAGACATCAGACGTTTTGCTCAGCCCTACCGGGTCAGAAAGCGACTCTGAATTGACATGAGAATGACATACACAAACACAGGAGAGCAAAGGCCAGGACTCGCTCTATTACACCTTACCCGGCTGCAGAAAGAAGCGTGGGAGCTGGGAAGGGGGTAGCGGGGTTACTGTAACAGCACAGCCCTCGACTCTACAGGCCTCGTTCAACACAAACAGGGCATCCCCAGGCTCCGGGAGACTGGCAGGCCAGATAGAAGGCCAGTGATTGATTAGCCTCCCCTGCTAGCACATTGACAGCTCGTGTCGAGGATCCAGTGAGTCCCATATCAAATGTATCAACTGCTCGCCAAAACAGTTCTTATTTCAGTCGGCCCCCTACCTCCCAGTTCCCTCCTCCATCTTGCCACTGCCAATACATCAACTTTAAAGAGTCTCATTCAGTGATGCTTCCAGGTATAATCCACATCTATTTCCTGTCAATTAAGTCTCCTTTTTATACATTTTGGCTGTGTAATTAGAGCCGGTTTTAATGGTTTGCTGATATTTCACATAGTGAATGCAACCAAACACAACAATGCAGAATTTCAACTATTGCTCTGTTGTTTGGAAACCAGTTTCAACAGTATCTTTATCCATGTTTAAACACATTTTTTAAAACTTTTTTGGAAAAAATATTTGTTTTATCCAACATATACAGGTGCATCTCAATAAATTAGAATGTCATGGAAAAGTTCATTTATTTCAGTAATTCAACTCAAATTGTGAAACTCGTGTATTAAATAAATTCAATGCACACAGACTGAAGTAGTTTAAGTCTTTGGTTCTTTTAATTGTGATGATTTTGGCACACATTTAACAAAAACCCACCAATTCACTATCTCAACAAATTAGAATAATTCATAAGACCAATTAAAAAAAAAACATTTTTAGTGAATTGTTGGCCTTCTGGAAAGTATGTTCATTTACTGTATATGTACTCAATACTTGGTAGGGGCTCCTTTTGCTTTAATTACTGCCTCAATTCGGCGTGGCATGGAGGTGATCAGTTTGTGGCACTGCTGAGGTGGTATGGAAGCCCAGGTTTCTTTGACAGTGGCCTTCAGCTCATCTGCATTTTTTGGTCTCTTGTTTCTCATTTTCCTCTTGACAATACCCCACAGATTCTCTATGGGGTTCGGGTCTGGTGAGTTTGCTGGCCAGTCAAACACACCAACACCATGGTCATTTAACCAACTTTTGGGCAGGTGCCAAATCCTGCTGGAAAGTGAAATCAGCATCTTTCAAAAGCTGGTCAGCAGAAGGAGGCATGAAGTGCTCCAAAATTTCTTGGTAAACGGGTGCAGTGACTTTGGTTTTCAAAAAACAGAATGGACCAACACCAGCAGATGACATTGCACCCCAAATCATCACAGACTGTGGAAACTTAACACTGGACTTCAAGCAACTTGGGCTATGAGCTTCTCCACCCTTCCTCCAGACTCTAGGACCTTGGTTTCCAAATGAAATACAAAACTTGCTCTCATCTGAAAAGAGGACTTTGGACCACTGGGCAACAGTCCAGTTCTTCTTCTCCTTAGCCCAGGTAAGACGCCTCTGATGTTGTCTGTGGTTCAGGAGTGGCTTAACAAGAGGAATACGACAGCTGTAGCCAAATTCCTTGACACGTCTGTGTGTGGTGGCTCTTGATGCCTTGACCCCAGCCTCAGTCCATTTCTTGTGAAGTTCACCCAAATTCTTGAATTGATTTTGCTTGACAATCCTCATAAGGCTGCGGTTCTCTCGGTTGGTTGTGCATCTTTTTCTTCCACACTTTTTCCTTCCACTCAACTTTCTGTTAACATGCTTGGATACAGCACTCTGTGAACAGCCAGCTTCTTTGGCAATGAATGTTTGTGGCTTACCCTCCTTGTGAAGGGTGTCAGTGATTGTCTTCTGGACAACTGTCAGATCAGCAGTCTTCCCCATGATTGTGTAGCCTAGTGAACCAAACTGAGAGACCATTTTGAAGGCTCAGGAAACCTTTGCAGGTGTTTTGAATTGATTAGCTGATTGGCATGTCACCATATTCTAATTTGTTGAGATAGTGAATTGGTGGGTTTTTGCTAAATGTGAGCCAAAATCATCACAATTAAAAGAGCCAAAGACTTAAACTACTTCAGTCTGTGTGCATTGAATTTATTTAATACAAGAGTTTCACAATTTAAGTTGAATTACTGAAATGAACTTTTCAACGACATTCTAATTTATTGAGATGCACCTGTGTGTATGTATATACATATATATATATATATATATATATATATATATATATATATATATATTAGGGGTGGAACGGTACACAGATGTCACGGTTCGGTACGTACCTCGGTTCGGGGGTCATGGTTCGATACGATTTTGGTACAACAGGAAAAGAAAAACAACAAATCTACTATGCTCGATTTCTTTTCATTTATTTTGAACAGACAGTAGTACAAATTACAATTTTTTTCCATCTAGATGTGGAAATACTAAATATTATTACATATATATAAAATCTGCAGTACATATATACATACGAGGAATAAATTCTTGAAATATATTTGATTTAGTGTACAGATAAACAAGGGTATGTTCATGTTCTGTTCCTGTTTTTCCTTATTTGGTAGTTCCTGTTCGTAGTTAATCATCGTTCATTCAGTTCTCCTTTGTTTAATTAATCATCTCGTTTGCTCCTTTGTTTCCATGTCTTTATAAGCCCTCAGTTCCTAGAGTTCTTTGTCCTGTCTGAACGTCGTTTTGTGTGGTTGATTTCTCCTGCGCTTTCTCAAAGTGTATTTATTAAAAAACTCAGTTTGTTTGGATATCTGCCTCCTTCATGCTCCTAGCCTTGACAACCCGTGACAGAAGACAGGACCAAACAGAAATATGGAGATCGCCGTGCTGTTCTCTGCCCTGGTCCACCGTGATCTCCCGATTGTCAAGTTCGCCCGGGAATTCTGCGGGCTCACCACGGCGACGGCGCTGGATGATGCCAAGATCAACTCCCTGTTCTGGATCGGGGCTAATTACCATCGCCCCGTGGACCTCCCAGACACCACAGGACTGAGCTGGAGGGAAGGGATCCTCCGGTGTCTGGAGAGTGTCCAGCCCCGATCCAGGACCAGCCTGCCGTCCAGTCCGTCCGCCAAACCCCCGTCAAGCCCGCCGTTCATGGGGAAATCAAGCCCGCTGCCATTCGCGGCTCCCTCAAGCCCTCCATCCGTGGGGAAAACAACGCCGCCGTCCGCGGCTCTCCCAAACCCGCCATCCGTGGGGAAAACAACGCCGCCATCCGCGGCTCTCCCAAACCCGCTGTCCGCGGGGAAATCAACACCGCCGTCCACGGCTCTCTCAAGCCCGCCACTGTCCGCGGCTCACTCTAGCCATCGCCCGCGGCTCAGTCAATCCCTCCGGCTCCAACCCTAGAGCTCCTGGATACGCCACTACCCTCGGAGTTCTCAGTGCCTATTCTCACTCCAGAGTCCGCTCCAGAATGCTCTCCAGAGTGCGCTCCAGAATACTCTCCGGAGTCCGCCCCAGAATGCTCTCCAGAGCTCAACAGGGAGCCCACTCAAGTCACAGAGCTCAACAGGGAATCCACTCAAGTCACAGAGCTCAAGAGGGGGAGCCCACTCAAGTCACCAAGTTTAACGCGGAGCCCAGCTCTCCATCGTCTTCTGAGTCTCCTTCATCTCCGCTGGTCCCGTCCAGCCCTCCATGGTCTCCTACGTCTCCGCTGGTCCCGTCCAGCCCTCCATCGTCTCCATCGCCTCCGCTGGTCCCAGCCAGCTCCGCTCCTCGCAAGCGCCCTCCAGAGCCCGCTCCTCGCAAGCGCCCTCCAGTGCCCGATCCTCCAGAGCACCCTCTCCTCCAGAGCGCCCTCCAGTGCCCGCTCCGCCAGAGCGCCCTCCAGAATCCCCCCCGGGCATCTAAGGGGGGGGCGTGGTGGCCGACTCGCCATGGCCTCCGGAGTCCCCTGACCCGCCATGGCCCCCGGAGTCCCCTGACCTGCCATGGCCCCCGGAGTCCCCTGCCCACCATGGCCCCCGGAGTCCCCTGACCCGCCATGGCCGCTGGAGTCCCCTGACCCGCCATGGCCGCTGGAGTCCCCTGACCCACCATGGCTTCCTGATCCACCCTGGAGGCTCTTCTGGTCCAGTTCTCCACCAGCCTCAAGGGCCCCCGCCCCCCCCTCCCCGATGGAACTGTTACGGCACGGGACGCCCCGTCCAGGAGGGGGCGATCTGTCACGTGTATGTTTGTGTTCTGTTCCTGTTTTTCCTTATTTCGTAGTTCCTGTTCGTAGTTAATCATCGTTCATTCAGTTCTCCTGTGTTTAATTTATCATCTCATTTGCTCCTTTGTTTCCATGTCTTTATAAGCCCTCAGTTCCTAGAGTTCTTTGTCCCATCTGAACGTCGTTTTGTGTAGTTGATTTCTCCTGCGTTTTCTCCAAGTGTATTTATTAAAAGACTCAGTTTGTTTGGATATCTGCCTCCTTCGTGCTCCTAGCCTTGACAACCCGTGACAAACGTAGCCTATATATGCTGAGTTTTTCAGTTAATTTTTGAGACACACTTAATTTGTTCACAGAAAGGAAACTCAAATAGCAGAAAGCGACATTCTATTTGTTTTCCTTATTTTACAAAAGCATGTTTTGTTTTCTTTGTGAGTGTACACAAATAAAAGCAGACCTTTATACAGTGATGCATTACGAATAAGACAAGTGTTTAAAGTTGATTCTGCTGTTATAAGGAAACAGTTGAAGTGATCGCGCCGGAGTGCACACACACACACACGCATACACACACACAAAACACATCAGTTCCAGCATTGCTAACTTGACAGCACAGTTGGTACTTTATCAAAAAAAAAAAAAGTGAACTAAACATCAGCGCGCCTGCCTCTGTGTCACCGTTGGAACGCCACTGAAGTACAAAGCCTATCATTTACATAATAAATAATAGCATTCAGATACGTTACATCGTAAATATGGAAATATTATGGAATATTTGGATTTGTGCCGAATGAGAGAGGTAGGATACATGAGCACAAAGCTCCATTTCGCAAACAGTTGAGTGCGCAAGCCTTTAAAGTACACTTCTTTGTCAGTCTATGTGAGAGACGCATTCAGAATCAGCACATATTCACTGTCTAGGGGCTATGTTTTCAAGTGCGCAACTCATGGCATTCGCTGTTCTTCTGCTGGCGGTTATCAAACAACGTTGCATTACTGTGGGCGCCCCCTTCTGGATTGAGGGTGAATTGCCTGTATTTGTTGTAAGACCTCATGCACCGAACCGAGATGTCCGTACCGTGTCGGTTTGGTACGAATACATGTATCGTTCCACCCCTAATATATATATATATATATATATATATATATATATATATATATTAGGGCTGTCAACGTTAACGCATGCAATTAATCTAAAAATTTTAACGTGTTAATATTTTTATAACGCAAATTAATCGTTTGATAAGGTTTGAACTTCTTGCTGTCATCGCAGCGCGGAAGGTAATCTATCATTGCCTGCGTCCCAATGTGCATACTATCCATCCTAAATTCTATGTGATATTAGTAATTTTCAATACTATTTAGGGCAGATAGGGTGGACAGTATGCACATTGGGACGCAGGGATTGTGTGATTATGAGTCGCCGGGCTAGACAAAATTGAAGCGAATGCGCAGAGAGAAAGCGAGTGTGTCCGAGATAGAGAGAGAGAGAGAGAGTGCGCGAGAGATATGTATACTCATATGTGATAAGGGTACCGCGAACCAGTGTTGCCAGGGTAGCGGCACAAGTGGGCTATTTTGAAATACAGTCGCGGGAAAAATTACAGAGCCATGGGTTGCGGTTTTTTGGGCTACTTTTATAATGTACCGCGGCCACCCAAAGTGTACACATGTGATTGCAAAAGGAAGTTATTACAAACACTCGATGGTGGTTTAAAGTGAGTTCTGAGTAAAAGTGTACTATTAATCTCATAAACTGTCTTATGAATTTTGTAGCATGATGCTAATGTTAGCTGCAGAACAGGTCCAATTCTTCTTCATAATGTATTTTGTCATAATACTTCATGTAAGGTCACAAGAAAATGTTTTGTTGTATTTATTTAGAAATACTTTTGATAATAGTTGGGTAAATGTATGAAGCGATGTGGATTTGGTAAATGTTTTATTGCCAGTATAAAGGCTGATAATGGCTGAATAAAAAAAGAATAATGATAAAAGAATAATAAGGATTATGTCTCATACCTGGCGGAGGTGTGAAAGGTTCTGTTTCCATAAACTAGTCTGTTATGCATTTCTTTATTTCAACATTTATTTCACATTTCCAGGTAAATCCTAGTATTTTAAATTTGCGATTAATCGTGATTAATCACAGTCCATGACTGTGGTTAACTCGATTAATTTTTTTAATCGATTTGACAGCACTAATATATATATATGTTGTGTGTGTGTGTGTGTGTGTGTGTGTGTTAGTTCTGATGGCAAAAACAAATATATGTATTTGTCACAACTAAAAATAATACATTTGTTCAAACATGAATAAAGACAAATAAAGACCATCCCATCTCCTGTATATTATCTTAGAAATGGCCACAAAAAATAAATTATTATAATATATATTATAATATATGATTCTATAATATATAGAATCATATATATATATATATATATATATATATATATATATATATATATATATATACACACACACACACACACACACACACACACACACACATATATATATATATATATATATATAGTATATATAATCTCAGACAGAGGTGGTTACAAAAAATAATAATATAATTGTGTAGTAATTATTTTTTTATTTGTTTTATTTTTTGCTACTCCTTTTGAGATTGTCACCTTGTATTTACAAATATATATGCACAATATATTTGTGGCGACAACATGGCCCTGTTTCTCAGAGGTGGCCGCAAAGTAAGAGGCAGCAAAGATTCTCATTGACCCCTGGTGTCTATTTCTGGGGGCTTTGATAAGAAGGTCTCAGAGTGTTTTGGTTGGGGGTGGAGGTGGCAAAGGGAGAAAGCTTTGAGATCCAGAGACAGAGCAGTGTGAGAGAGAAAAGGAGAGAAGGACATAGAGGTCCTGCACGGGGTTATCAGGACGTCAAAATATCTGGGTCCCTCTGTCAGCAGAGCAGGGTGATTAACACATCGACGGCCACGAACGGGAAAGCAGGCAGGCACAGGGGTGAGACCAGGGAGATAACAAGACTGATTGACATATGAAGGGTGAGAGAGAGAGAGGGAATGCTTGTGGAATGCTGTGTCGTTCCCCGTCCTGTCCTTCCAGTGTCTTGCATTTTCCCCCTTTCTAGGTGCATTTCTGATGGTAGGCTACTAAAAACTGCTCAGTTTACTTAGGTTATGAAATATTTTTTATAGAATTTTGCATAAATAGAACAATGTGGATTTCACACACTAATTATTTATCAATATTTAAAAAAATATTAGGTAACACTTTATTTTAAGGTGTCCTTGTTACACATTACATATACTTACTATTATATTAACAATAAATTATGCATAATAACATGCAAGCAACCCTAAGCCAAACCCTAATCCTAACCCTAACCATATAGTAAGTACATATAGTTAATTAATATTACTCAGTACTTAAATGTATAATTACATTGTAACAGGGACACCATAAAATAAAGTGTAACCAAATATTATAATAAATAGTAAATATATGTGGTTATTAGCGAAGCAATCATTTAATATTTAAAATATATATGTATTAAATATAAACAAAAGAAAAAATGTCATTATCTTCTTGAAATTTTATTTTTGATAAATACTGATTACTAAATATATTGCTAACTTACAACAATATTAAAAAGCTGATAAAAAGTTCTAAGAAGTTTAAAGGGAAAAAACTGTGTATTAATGGCATATAGTATATGTGCATGAGCAAATATACATATGCAATAACTAATCCAGATTAGTGACTAGATTTAAAAATACTTCAATTAAACAGGGCACAAAGGTACCGAAGCATAAAGTAGCAGTTCTCATTCATCAAGGGTCATGTTGACACATTTAACAAGTCCTTGTTGAATTTAACAAGCCCTCTGTTCAGTAGGCAATCCAGCAGCACTTGATCTCCGGCCTCTATGAATGAGCTAGTTAGGCATATCACTTAATTGGGCCTAATGGAACATGCATTATATCCAGGTTTATCACACACAGTATGGCTGCTCGGGAGATAAGAGCTCTTTGGTGCTCACTGACTATTTAGTGCCTGTAATCTGCTGTTAGAGACCCTTTACATGCTTTTACTCGTTTATTCAGATCTCATTGTGCCGTATGACCAAGAGTGCAACCAGCTGACTGCTGTAGGGAGTCCACTTAAAGACCATTTGTCACAAAGCACAGCAAATAACAACAACGCGCTATAATAATAAGTACAATAACAGTCACAGTAGTCACTGTTTACTAAATTGCACTAGCTTGACATTCTAGTGCCACTGTCCGTTTGCTCTGGAGCTTGTATGGTGTAATTTAGACATTCTTGTAGGTTGTAGCAAGTCTGTTTCGAGTTACCAAAATTCTCAGCTTGCTCAAAGCATGATCACATATTATTTTAGCGCTTAAGGCAGAGTCCAGTGGATTTATTCTGAGCAAGGCCTGCACAGCGTCTAATTGGTTCCCCAGGTTGTCTGTATAGGTAACATCTTGTTTCCATGCTAATGATGCTGTAGTATGGTTTTACAGCTGCAGAGGGACAGCAGAGGTTACGGGGTCAAGGAAAGCGTGAGGGTGGCAGGGGATCCCCATGCTTGTGTGAGACTGACCCCAGAACAGCGTATATACACCGGAGGTTTTACAGCCGAAACATTTGTGTTATCTGGTGTTAGTTGCACGTGGTGTGTTATGTTAACCTGACTTATGACTTGAAATAGCATGAGAGAATATGGCCATTCTCTCATCTGAGCACACTTTAGCAGACCCGAGCACAGTCGCTTTATGATTATTTCTCGATTTTAGCTCCAGATGCAAAAGTAGATATGTGTTCTGGTGGCTACTAGATGGACATATGTCACTGTGGCCACAAGTGTTTTCTTTTGAAAATGGGCACACTGTGAATTACATACTGTATCCAGTGAGCATCAAACGTTCTGAATAGTTCACAAACAATTCAAACGTGCATATGGACCTGACATACTTTGTATGGAAAAATAATTACAACATCCTTTGAAGAGGACTATATAAACACAAGCACTCTCTACATGCCGTTGTCTCCTTTCAACTTTGCCTTTCCTTAAAATTCCAGCAAGATTTGCACCTTCTCTGCTTTTTCAATCTGTTCATTCATTGAGTCTGCCCTCACTCTGCTTCCCTCTCTTTCTGTCCTTCTTGCTTATGGCTGAGCTCTCCAGGTTGCTTTCCACGTTCATTTTATTTTAGTGGCCTAATCTGATGTCCTAATCCCCTTGTCTCTCTTTTCATTTTTGACAGAGACAAGTGACTATTCATCTGTGAAGTTGCTTTGTGAATATGGGATGACAAACCAGTTTATTAAAATGTATCCACTGCAGTCATGTGTACATTTAATTTTGCTATGTAAGTTTTATTATCAAGCCAAAAACATCTTCATACTCCTGATCCAATTAAATGTTTTATTAAAAAATATATATTATTCATTTTTATTAATATTAATATAAATTATAAACATAGCTTATATTACTTTTAATTAATAATGATGTCATTTAATTCTAAAGTATTTTAAGTTATTATAATAATAATTGTATATTCTGAATTATTTTATATAATTACATTTAAAATATATTTATTGAAATGAATTAAATATATATATATATATATATATATATATATATATATATATATATATATATTATATATATATATATATATATATATATATATATATACAATTATTTTTTGTATTAGATTGTCCCCATTCATCCTAACAACTTTAGCATGAAAAAAATTTATTTTGCCTTTGATTAAAAGGCAGCAAACTTTAGACAGCAGAAAAAAAATCCCAAAATATTAATTGGGATTCCCATTTTAAATTTCTCACAAAGTGAAACAATCACACTTCTTTTCTCGGGCAGAAAAAGAACTTCAGTGAGCATGTGTTGAGTAAATGTCATCATTTTCGCTTATTTTTGTTTTAAGAAATTTACGTTGTGTTAAAATTGCCCCCTGGTATTCCCTACAGTAGGTATTTTGGTGTCATAAAGCTTTCAAGAATTTTGAAAAGATCTGACACTGTAAGATCCTGGATCTGTTGTCGACCTTGGTGTTTATAGTCTTAAGAAAACACAGCCATATCTCTTCTTGTATCTTAAGGTTTGTGTATTGTGGACAGTCTGTATTTTTCTGCCTTTATCTGTGTATGTTAAGACTTTCCAGATATGAGCTGAAGAGTGTGTCAGACAAGATACTATGAGAAGAGGCCTCCAACGGAAACATGATCCAGCATAAGGGAATCTCTCTCTCTCACTCATCCTGGCCGGAGAAGATTGAGAGACGAGTCAGATTCCCTGTGGGCCACTGAAATCTCTTTCTTCTTTGCCCCTGCCTTTTCCCTCTCTTTCTCATTCTGCAGTAGTCACCCTCACCCTAACCCTGTCCTCACTTAAAAAGACAAGATTTTTTAATAGCCCAGCAGAATGGCTGTTAAATGCATTGATGTATGACAGGGAGAGAAAGAGAGGCCGAGGCGTACAAACAGAAGGATGAAGGAACAGAAAAATAGAAAGCAGGTAATTAGGGCGCCATAAGATGGGTGTTAAAAAGAGATAAAGAAGCTGAGATGATTTGATTGTAAAGAAAGATAGCGAAAAAAGATGAAAGAGCAATAACGACGTAAAGTGTGACTGCAAGTTTTTTTTTCAAGGGAAGACATCCAAATAACAAAAGAGGTATCTGCATTGGCAGTCTTCAAATTAGACAAAATATTTCATAAACAGACACACAAGGGAACTTGTGAATGACTAGCGTTCTGGTTCTGCAGAAATCCATGGAGTTCATGTGGGCCTGCTTATGTGTTTACAAGACTGTAAATCACATTTCGCTCAAGAGATAGCGGCCATGTAACGGTTCAAAGACAAGTGAGCCAAGAGAACAATAAATAATTCTACCATGATCTTGTGTTCAGATGTTCTCAAGATCATGTCATTTTTCAATGCATAGTCTTACCATTTGGTGTATAGAAATATACAGAAAATTCTGTATTGTTAGAGCCAGAGGAAAGTAGAATATGCCATTCCTGCTCATTTTATCCATAGCCACAAAATAAACTTTGGCATCAAATATAGCAATCTTTAATAGAAGTGTATACTTATATACTTTATGTTTGTGTGGCGTTTGGTAAAAACGAACATAAAAGAATGTAAGAAATATTTTCCATTTGTGTTTAAATAGTTTTATATCCCATTAAAATTTCAAATAAATTACCTCAGTTTTCCATCGAGGACTTCCAAGATCACGTGATCACACGGTTAATGTACTTCTTCGAAGTGACAAGTCAGAGAAAAGTTTTCACCATCCGCGGGTAGAGAAGTTCGTAAAGCGATTCATTTGCGTTTGGAACGACCAAGTAGCAGAGCAAGTAGCATTTCCTTCTCACAGTGCCTTTGAAGACGTTTGGAATTTGCGCCGAGAACGCGACAGTCTTTAGAACTTTGTCAGATATGTCGTTAGCGCGCGCATCGCTGTTTTCTGCAAGCAACATTGAACACACCAAATGAACCGTTATGTCCGATTTGCAAACAAATGGCTCTTGCGAACCGGTTCTTCTTAATGAATCAGTCAAAAAGGTTTTACAAAACTGTCTCGAACTCCCTCGTGGGTTACTGGTGTAAATTCGACTCACTCAGCGATTCAGTAGCCAACTTCACAACAGTCATTGGACCGATTAGAAATGAATGGGGACGTTTTCTTTTCTTTTCTTTTCAAAATTTTAAAATATTTCACAAAAATCGTTATTGTTCACTGTTTAACAGTGAGATACAATTGAATAAAATGTAGTAGCTACAACTGTAATGTGGGTGACATACCAATAGAATCACACAATATTTGACTTTGAGAAATATTACAGTAATACTCTTAAAGGCTGGAATACACTACACAACTTTTAAAATCTGAACAGATTTTAAAACATTAGGCATCATACACGTACCGATTTTGCAAACAGTCACAGAGGAAAAATCTGTGCATCTTAAGGCTGGAATAAATAGACTCGACATTTAAAGTCTGAACATTTACATTTAGTCATTTTGCAGACGCTTTTATCCAAAGCGACTTACAATTGGGGAATACATAAAGCGATTCATCTTGAAGAGGCAATCAGACAGAGGAAGTGCTCGTAACAACAAGTCTCAGGCATTGTTCAAAAAAGTACAAGCTAGCAAGGGAAGGAATAAATAAAGAGAAAGAAAGGTTTATATATATATATATATATATATATATATATATATATATATATATATATATTTTATTTTTTATTTTTTTTTATTTTTTTTTTTTATAAAGTTTAGGATGAAGTCAAGTAGTGCTGAAAGAGATGAGTTTTCAGTTGTTGCTTGAAGATTGATAGGAATCCAGCATTCCGGATAGGGGTGGGAAGATCATTCCACCAGCCAGGAATGGTGAATGAGAATGTTCTGGAGAGTGATTTTGAGCCTCTCTGTGATGGTACCATGAGGCGTCGCTCACTAGCAGATCTCAGACTTCTGGAGGGGGTGTAGATTCGTAATAGTGGGTGGAAGTAGGCGGGTGCTGAGCCTGTGGTTGTTCTATATGCAAGCATCAGTGTCTTGAACTTGATGCGAGCTGCAACTGGTAGCCAGTGCAAGGAGATAAAGAGAGGTGTAACATGGGCTCTTTTGGGCTCATTGAAGATCAGTCGTGCTGCTGCATTCTGAATCATTTGTAGAGGTTTGACTGTGTTTGATGGAAGTCCAGCCAGAAGAGCATTGCAGTAGTCCAGCCTAGAAATGACAAGGGCCTGGACAAGAAGTTGTGCAGCATGCTCTGTCAGAAAGGGCCTGATCTTTCTGATGTTGTGTAGTGCAAACCTGCAATATCGAGCAGTCTTTGCAATGTGCTCTTTGAAGGTCAACTGGTCATCAAAGATTACACCAAGATTTCTGACCGAAGTTGATGGGGTAATTGTTGATGAAGCTAATTGAATCGTGAAGTCATGCTGTAGAGTTGGAGTGGCAGGGAAGACAAGAAGCTCAGTCTTTGCCAGGCTGAGCTGTAGGTGATGTTCTTTCATCCATGCCGAGATGTCCGCCAGGCAGCCTGAGATCCGTGCAGCTACCGTTGGATCATCTGGTTGAAAAGAGAGATAGAGCTGTGTGTCATCAGCGTAGCAATGGTAGGAGAAGCCATGTGCCTGTATGATGGGACCCAGTGATGTAGTGTATGTGGAGAAGAGGAGGGGTCCAAGAACCGATCCCTGAGGAACCCCAGTAACCAGTTGATGTGCTTTGGATACCTCCCCTCCCCAGGCCACCCTGAAAGACCTACCAGTGAGATAGGATTCAATCCAGCAAAGTGGAATCCCAGTGATGCTCAGAGATGAGAGGGTAGACAGGAGGATCTGATGATTAATAGTGTCAAAAGTGGCAGATAGATCCAGTAGAATAAGGACTGATGATTTGAAGTCTGCTTTTGCAATTCGCAGGGCTTCAGTGACTGAGAGTAGCGCAGTCTCAGTTGAATGGCCATTCCTGAAACCTGACTGTTTAGCATCCAGAACAGATTTTAAAACACTGGGCATCATGCACTTACCGACTTTGTAATAGTCACAGTGAAAAAACTGACCAGCATACACTAAACGACTGAGGATCACACACAACTAGACTTTAAAGTTGTTCTGATCACAACAAACTCATGCAGAAACATGCTACTTGTTGCTAGGAGATGCAAGACAAGTGAAAACAATGTGTTCTAGAATCGTCTTAAAATATCAAACATGTTTGATATCCTCCAACTGAATGGAATCAAAGTCTGAAGCTAAAAAATCTAGTCTGTGACCACCACGACACGATTTTCTATGAAATCTGTCAACTCACATCTGCAGGCCGGCTCTGACCTTCGGCAACTAGCGTCAGCTTCTCCAGACAGTAAATCGGTGGAAAATTGGGGCAAAATTTACAGGTGCATCTCAATAAATTAGAATGTCGTGGAAAAGTTCATTTATTTCAGTAATTCAACTCAAACTGTGAAACTCGTGTATTAAAGAAATTCAATGCACACAGACTGAAGTAATTTAAGTCTTTGGTTGTTTTAATTGTGATAATTTTGGCTCACATTTAACAAAAACCCACCAATTCACTATCTCAAAAATTAGAATACTTCATAAGACCAATAAAAAAAATAAAAATAAAACATTTTTAGTGAATTGTTGGCCTTCTGGAAAGTATGTTCATTTACTGTATATGTACTCAATACTTGGTAGGGTTCTTTTGCTTTATTTACTGCCTCAATTCGGCGTGGCATGGAGGTGATCAATTTGTGGCACTGATGAGGTGGTATGGAAGCCCAGGTTTCTTTGACAGTGGCCTTCATCTGCATTTTTTAGTCTCTTGTTTCTCATTTTCCTCTTGACAATACCCCATAGATTCTCTATGGGATTCAGGTCTGTTGAGTTTGCTGGCCAGTCAAGCACACCAACACCATGGTCATTTAACCAACTTTTGGTACTTTTGGCAGTGTGGGCAGGTGCCAAATCCTGCTGGAAAATGAAATCAGCATCTTTAAAAAGCTGGTCAGCAGAAGGAAGCGTGAAGTGCTCCAAAATTTCTTGGTAAACGGGTGTAGTGACTTTGGTTTTCAAAAAACACAATGGACCAATACCAGCAGATGACATTGCAACCCAAATCATCACAGACTATGGAAACTTAACACTGGACTTCAAGCAACTTGGGCTATGAGCTTCTCCACCCTTCCTCCAGACTCTAGGACCTTGGTTTCCAAATGAAATACAAAACTTGCTCTCATCTGAAAAGAGGACTTTGGACCACTGGGCAACAGTCCAGTTCTTCTTCTCCTTAGCCCAGGTAAGACGCCTCTGACGTTGTCTGTGGTTCAAGAGTGGCTTAACAAGAAGAATACGACAACCGTAGCCAAACTCAAATGGCTCTTGATGCCTTGACCCCAGCCTCAGTCCATTCCTTGTGAAGTTCACCCAAATTCTTGAATCGATTTTGCTTGACAATCCTCATAAGGCTGCGGTTCTCTCGGTTGGTTGTGCATCTTTTTCTTCCACACTTTTTCCTTCCACTCAACTCTCTGTTAACATGCTTGGATACAGCACTCTGTGAACAGCCAGCTTCTTTGGCAATGAATGTTTGTGGCTTACCCTCCTTGTGAAGGGTGTCAGTAATTGTTTTCTGGACAACTGTCAGATCAGCAGTCTTCCCCATGATTGTGTAGCCTAGTGAACCAAACTGAGAGACCATTTTGAAGGCTCAGGAAACCTTTGCAGGTGTTTTGAGTTGATTAGCTGATTGGCATGTCACCATATTCTAATTTGTTGAGATAGTGAATTGGTGGGTTTTTGTTAAATGTGTGCCAAAATCATCACAATTAAAAGAACCAAAGACTTAAACTACTTCAGTCTGTGTGCATTGAATTTATTTAATACATGAGTTTCACAATTTGAGTTGAATTACTGAAATAAATGAACTTTTCCACGACATTCTAATTTATTGAGATGCACCTGTATGTAGTGTATTCCAGCCTTTACACTAAATGACTGAGATCACACTCTACCAGACAAAGTAGAGTGACCGAATGCACAGATGCAATCAGTATCATTTGTAATTTTTCAAACTTGCAGTTTGTTTAGTTTGGAGTCCTGCTTATTAAACATTCAAGAAAAAAGTATGCTGAAAAAGTTACTGAGGTTTGTCCATCTCTCCCTTTCAGCATTCTTTGATGCCGTTTTAATTGACAGATTCCACCAAGAATCCTGTTTGTGGTCGACAACTGATTCCTGATCCAAAAACACTCTGTAGCTGTCCTCTGGAGTCAAAACCCGGAAAAAGCTACGGAACTGAAATCCCAAACATCATGACCATATTTCCTTCCGGATGTCCACGATCACAGTCGTCGGCCCCTTTACCGGATCTTACGGACAAACTCGGAAAACCACACAGGCAGGCCACATGGTCATTCTGCATTCAAAACTTACACGGTTCCTCTGTTTCATTGTGCTAAACTTTATGCTGTGGTAGGTGGTGGCAGCTTTAACAATAAGGCAACAAAAACACTGATTTAGTCTGCATTCAGTGTCAAAAGTCTATGATCAAAAAGTCTGCTCTACACTTTAATTGTAGGGTCCAAACATATTTCTAACCAGGTTTCTAACCAAACTTGTAGAAAAGTCACAGAGCAAGCGATTAACTGAATATTCAGACACATTTGTGATTTTAATCAATGAAATACCTCCAGCACTACCTCATATTGGAAGCCTGTGCTGGCCTAAAATACATTTGGAAAAGTGAAAAACTTCCGTCACTCTGTGGCTTTAAACCCACGCAAGGCTCTGCAATGGCATTTGCCAGCCAGCCAGGAACAATTTCCCACGCTTTTACCCCTTTTCGCCAACAGAAAGAGTGGCCGTCAGCTTTGCCTGAACAGCCTTCCTGAATCCTCGCTCTCCTGCGGCAGCGTGTGTCGTTTTATGTCTAGCTTAAGCCTGAGCAGTTATGCCGCCGTAAATTTAGCCATTTCAGACATTCAGTCACTTCTCCCAGCTAATATCGAGCAGCAGTGACTCGCCAGTGCTTTTACAGCCTCTATACCATGTGTGTGTGCTGATCATGTATTGTAATAGCAGAACAAAGATGTAAAAAGCAGTTGGTGAGGAGGGCAGGGGGAATGGATGGTAGATGGAGAACATGAATGTGCTGGGAGTAGGGCAATGTTTGGAATGAGTCCAACGTAACTTTCTCACAAATGGAGGCCAGACACCAGCACCAGGCGTGTGAAAAATAATGAAACAGTAACATAGGAAGCACAGCTTTGCTCTGTATGGCTGTGATCCAAGTAGCAGAATCATAGATTTAGGTTATGAAAGCAGTTAAATTTGATAACTGAAGTGATTACCTTAAACTGCCAAAAAAAAAAAAAAACATTGGTTGATGTGTGTTTATAAACAGAACTGCAGTCAATGCCATCAACTGTTTCCGACAAAGTTGAAAATGGTGAACAATTATGATATCGTAAAAACAAATTATGGATAAAGCAGTGTTTCCATCCAATGAGTTTGAGAGAATCAGAAGAACAGCATTTATGTGATGATACTGGTCTGATGATTTTTCAGTCACATGACCTGAAGTCAGTGAAGTCACATGTTTTTTTAAATGCATAACTATGAATATATTCCGTAGATGTGTTTCCAATGTGGCTTATTCACATGATTAAAAAAAAATAATAATAAAAACATAAATAAATAATAAAAAAATAATAATAGTACTTTTATTCAGCAAGTATGCATTAAACTGATCAAAAGTTACAGTAAAGACGTGGTTACAAAGGATTTCTATTTCAAATAAATCCTGTTTTTTTTAACTTTCTACTGAACACTGAAGACTGAAGTAATGGCTGCTGACAGCTTTGCCATCACAGGAATAAATTACATTTTAAACTATATTAAAATAGAAAACATAAATTGTAATATTTCACAATATTACTGTTTTTGCTGTATTTTTGATTAAATAAATGCAGCCTTGGTGAGCATGAGACTTTTTTCAAAAACAAATTTAGTTATAAAATCTTATCAGCCCCAAACTTTTGAACAGTAATGTATTTATCTAACTTTTTTCATTGTCTGAAAATCATATCTAAATCATTAAGTCTAAATGTTTATGTATGTTCAGTATGTGTTCATCTATTCCTTTCCAGGGCGTAAAATGTGCAGCAGCTGTTCTACGGTCGTGATCTGGGAGTCCAGTCTGCATGTGTGTGGTGTGCCCAGTGACAACCTAAACCTGGATTTTGGATGACTGTTGACCTTCACCTCTCTACCAACCCAGGCTCTTAAACAGGGCGTGACACGGCTCTTTAAGTTACCACCCAGGAACCAGCTCAGCCTGGCTGATGGATCTGAGTGTGGCCGCCAATCTCCAATCACCCCAGACACGAGCCCCAGGACCCCACACCACCCCACGGTACAGCTCTGTCATGCACACCTACCAAACATTTAAAGTGACATGCAAAGGAAAAGAAGTAGTTCAAATAGTAAAATGTTACTGTGCTCAATCCAGGCAGCAGATCAGACCTGATGCGGCTCAATACAAACAGCTGGCACACGATCAGTATGAGTGGGTAGAGTGCTAGATGTTGATACCATATTTTCAGCATGTTCATATGGAATATATATTACTAACATATGTTCAATGAGAAAAGACTTATATCAGGTCAAACCCAATGGGACTGGGAAACAGCCACAGACTGTAAGTATGGGAATAAACTGCTGTAGTATGTGCAGGTAGACATTTTCATAACCAGATGCCAGTGAAATTCTTTCCTTCATATGGATATATATTCAAGAAGGTATTTCAAAATATATTAAAACGGAAAACAGTTATTTTAAATTGCAATAAAATTTCACAATATTACTGTTTTTACTGTATTTTTGATCAAATAAATACATCCTCAGCGAGCATAAGAGACATTAAAATGCAAATGAAGAAGTCCTATCAAGTGAAGAAATCACTTTTTTAAATAAAGGAAAGGATAAAAAGCTTTATATAAATATAATTATAAATTCTGATCTCTTTATTTAATATTTAAGTGGAATTGCATGTGTACATGGAATTTCAGGGAATTCTGTAAAAAAAAAATCCAAAAATCACACCCTGCCAGTTCAGTTTGATCCTTTTTGCATTCTAGTGGTGGGCAGCTTTGGTTGAGTTCTAAATAACATATAATTTTGCTCAACAAATTTCAATCTCATTAAAAAAAGAACTAATTTTACATTATTCATGATTTGTTTTTGCATCAGTTATATCACATATTATAGACTATTAATCCCTTTTCAGCAGGACTGTTTAAAGAGCCTTCATGGTGGTATGATAAGATAATGAGCCATTGATATATGCTGGGGGGTCAATTGCGTATTTGCGCTTTAGCCTACCTTGTGCGGTTTGAGCCCGCTGACACAAATGCAAACATATGTGGCGGTCTGTGTCGCATGCGATCACTATGACATTAGTCTTTGGAGATCATTAGCTGGTGTTGGGCCAATTACATTCTTTGCATACTGAACTAATCTGTGGCTCTGCTGTCGAGGTTCCTCACCATTAGTCTGTTTGCTTATCCATTTCCTTCCCTCCCTCCAATTAACATGTCCCTCACTCTGGGTTTGTTCTGCCGGTGTGTGTTGCTGTGACGCCTGTCCATCACCCTGAGTCCCTCTGAAAGGACACTTTAAAAGTGAGAACAATGCTGCCACCTCTCAATCACCGCTGAGTGGTATTGGTACTCAAATGAGTGTTCTTCCCTGGGGTGTGTTTTGTCTTGCTGGGTTTCTTGGCCTGCTCTGTGATGAATCTTAACTGTAAGCAGGGCTGTCGCGCGTTACCGTGGCGAGGGCTGAGGTGAGACAGGCGTCATCGGTGACGCGGTTGAAAGCTGGGCGGATTGACAAGCGCGGGGTTCCAGTATGGGGAGTCTCTCATCTACCGCTCTGCCCCTCCTGCGCGCTTCTCTGGGCCCTCTGGAAGAGCCATCAGGCCCCAGAGGCACCCAGCAGGTAGCCTACTCCCTGCAGCCAGGCACAGGGCCTGCCTGCCCTCCTCTTAACCCCAGGAGCATCGACAGCCATCCCAACCACCGCAGGGGTCCTCTGGCCCAGCCCCCTGCTCTTCTCCCTCTCTCTTCTCTGCTTTTTCTTTCCCTCCTACTGTCTTAACTAAAGCTCTGACACTTGTTTTTTTACCTCTGCGCTCCGTCCCCCCCCCAGCGCTCTCATTTTCTCTCTCATTCAATTTCAATTTAAAAGTACTTTATTGGCATGATTGTGTTTACATACAGTATTGTGAATTTATTAATCATTATACAAAAACAAGTAATGACAAGAAAAATAAATATACAATGTAACAATAAAAAATAACAGTACAAAATGTATTTCAAGAGGTGCTAAGTAATGAATGAAAAACATGATTATATACATGCATACATACAAATACATATATATAATGGACATTATGAACACATTATGAAGAAAAAAATACTATAATATATTTTTCTATTTGCAGTATTAAAAATAATTTAAAAAATTGACTTGAGTAACTAGTAATGTCATCCCTAAAATTAATAAAAAGAAACACTTAAAAGACAGAAAAAACAAAAGCACTTAAATACAAATCCATAAATACATTTTGTAATTATTTAATTTTACAATGAAAAAAACATATAAATATGTATTTAAAAAAAAAATAGAGAAATTTCTCAAAATATATTCTTTCATGTTCCACAGAATGAGGAAAGTCATACAGGTTTGGAACAACATGAGGGTGAGTAAATAATGATACATTTTCATTTTAGTGTGAACTATCCCTTTATATTTCTTAACTTTACTATTCCCTTTATATATTTATATTTCTTTTAACTTAATTTCGCAGTTTTTAAAAATACATTTAATGCATGGAATTACACAAGTAACAATGACAGAAAAAATTTACAACTGCCATCAAGTCTGAAAAAATGTCAGTTATTCCAGTAATTCCACTCTGGCACCTTGCGCACATCAGACATGGTTGTCAACACTTCAGGAGAGCTATGTGCTTTCCAGGAGTGTCATTCCACCCTCCACATATCTGCCTCTCTCTTTTCTTTCTCTCTCTCTTTGCAGATCCAATCCATCAAAAGAGATACATTTTTAGGGGCCAAATCACTTTTAGAAATGTTTGGTCGTATAAAACTAATCAGAAATGCAATTTCCACTGAATATTTCAAAATAGAAGATAGCTATCGACCAAACTGTTGGCATAAGCCTTGCATTTGGGACATTTAAGTCCAATTTAGAATGAATTAGAATCATCTTGTGCTGGTTTAATAGTGATTACTGCATTGAAAAGTCTCAAATGAAATCCCTGCTACACTTAAGAGAGATATTATGAGATATTTATTGTAAATCCTTCTGCAAAAATGCATCATTTCTCTTCTCTATTCTTGTATATTCAGGTGTTTATGTTTTCGTGCAAATGTTTAAGGCAGGTTGACAGCAGCTCATCTGCAGATTAGTCATCCTGCAGTTGATTAGGCAATGAGCAACAGACAGTTAGACACGAAGTTAACCAGGAGCCCAGTTCTGCCTCAGGCCATGCTGAAGTACTCAGCCATGGAATGAGGTGGTTGACTTTTCAATGCTCCATTAATATCAGTCCACTTTAACACCAAGCACAATGTATACAAAAAAGAAAGAACGAAAACATGTCATGTCCCAGAAGAAAGCATGTGGAAGTATTTCCTTTAAAAGCAGAGATATCACCAGGTATTTGAATTCTACTGCACAGATCAATTTCTCATCACAATTGCTCACAAATTAACATGAAAACAAACTTCAGAGAATTGTTGATTGGCAAAATGGACATACACATATGACATAAGGCTATATTTTTACTAATAAGACATTAGAGCTTATCAATAAAATGTATATGGAACAACATTTTGCTGTTTGTCTATTTTTTCAGGTATGTTTAATATTAATATAATTTATATAAATATAATTAGAATTAGAATCCCTTATTGAATCTCATTAGTCATGTAGAATAGGGGAGAGCTGGCATGTTGTAACATTTTGTTTCAACATCTCTAACTCAAACTTTCGTATTCCCGTATTTTTCTGCTTCAAATTAGTTTAGAAATCCACTATTAATCTCTAAACTGTGTAAATTAAGGTCAGATACAAAGAATGTTGTTGTTCTTATCTATTTACCTACTTTTAAGATGAACAGAAAACACTACCATTTTAAATTTTCTGCATGAAGTAATCAATTTTTCTTTAAAATATTTTAATTTTAAATAATAAACACACTGGAAACATTTCAAATAATAACTAAAAAGCAAATAAATTTGTAAGCAAGTATAGAAATACATAAAACGTTAGTTCACAATTGTTACTTCCCGGTAGACCTTAAAAAAATTATTAATATATATATTGTACCTTACACCTGCAACAGTTTTGAGTGGCGCCCTCCTGTGGAAGAAAGTATTGTTGCATAGGATATTCCACAGCTCATATTCCTCAAATCAGTGCTTAATAGAGTTTTTCGTAGTGTATTTAGTATTCACATAAAGAGAAGGTGTTTGTGGTGACAGAGCACACAAAAATTATTACGAGCGGTCTAATATAATGACATTTGTTGGTGACATTTTAATTAATTGCTGATCAAATAAATTTCACTTGTAGTTGACCCTTTCATCTTCAACATTTCATTTGACGGGCGTGGGCTATTTAACCGTTTAAAAACCTGCGAATAAGGGGCGACCTCTCTTGAGTGATGGTGGGCCATCAGAATTTACTCTGATGTCGGTTTTTGAAAAGTAACATAATGGAGGGTGGGGCTGATTTATTTTGACGTTTAATTAGTCCAGATTAGAAATAGATTGATCGACTTGATCTTTTTCTACTTGACTAAATGCTTTTTTGTAATATGCTCTCACATCTCTTTTTTTTATTTATTATTTGAAGTATATATTTAGTTAACTTTAAATGCATTTAAATTGCATTTCAGATAAGTTGTAATTTGCGTGATTTAGTAGGCCTATCAAATGTAGCATGAAATAACATATCAGAGGTATACCATTTAATTTCAGATTCTTACAGACTTTTATGTGAGTTTAAAGAGCATTGTCAGTGCTTGACAAGAAATGGGACACTTCACACCTGTGTTATCCTTCTGATGTTTTTCTTTTGAGAAAAAAAAAAACGCTAATCGTCTGTAATCCTTTTAATATGTCTCACACTTTCCTTTTGCAATACACAAGTCAGCGGCAAACCGGTTCTGCAGTCTGCTACCTTGCACAATAGCCTCAGTTTCAGTTTTGAAATCAGAATTAACAAATTTTAGCTACTCGATGTCTGATTATTGTAGATTTGTATGAGAATATCTATTTTTATTATTATGTTTTTTTTAATATTTCTATTTTATTTTTTATTTCCTGTTCAGTAAAGTCCTAATTGAATGATTGTAAATAACTTCACATTTTATTATTAACCGAACATGTGAACGCGCACTCTTCTAAGGTGAAGGCATATTTAAAAATGGTTCGGGGTGGGGGTTTTGGTGAGACCCCCCTGCTTTTGTTCTATTGAAAAGGGGGCTTGTTCCTCCAGGACCAACCCTACCATTTTAACCAGGGGTGTCAGCGCGAGCGGGGATGACATTGGAGACTGACTGGCAATGGGAGAATAGGAGGGGATAAGAGAGTCCAGCAGCACTGCTTCTTGAAGAAAGCTCATCAGATGCACTGTCCTGCCTCCTCAGACTGACATTCACGCAGGAGTCAGACTGGATCAAACTCAAAGGATCTATTTCTGCTGCGCTCCTCACCTTCATGGACAGCACGGGACTTGAGTCTGTATGATTAGGTGCATCAGAAGCTCTTTCGCTAAAACTTGAAAAGTAAATCGGTTACATGCTGTGAGTTTTGCGTTAAGTGCACTTATTTGTTATTCTCGTTCTTATGAAGGAAATCCAGTTAGTGCTTATACTTGTCACCGGTGTCAGTCTGAAAAAAAAAAATCTTGGACATTTATTCTGCTTCTGAGCAGCAGATCTCGTAATTTGCCAGTTGATCTGTTCATCATATGTTGCGAGTCATAGTTTGGATACCAGCGCAGGACTTTATACATTTCAACTGGAAAACCTGATTTTTGCTAATATCTGCAAATTACACACATTTTTTTTTTCTGTGAGGCCCTTCCATTCCACCAACATGAGACTCATTCCATCACGATTGAGTTATCTGTAAGTATATTTCCTTTATTATTTGTTTTCACACATTAACAGCTTCGCTTTCCAGAGTCTAATGTGAGATTTTCTCTCTTCTTGCAGATTCCTTCACCTCTTTGCGTTTTGCTACTATGCTCAGGTATGTGCAGCATCTTTAAATATGATTTTTACTGTCATTTTATTAAATGCTTATTATTTTAATTTACCTACACATATTGTTAGAGAAACGGTAAAGCACTATTACTCTAATATATCAATTCCATATAGCTGCAGAGTGCGCTCCTAAATTAAGATTTATGTTTTATTTAAATGTACAGTTGTTTTGCACTGAAATGCACGTAAAGCCGTTAAATTAAAAGGCATTAAAAGTGCGATGGGAAAGGATGTTCTTATCAGATGGGTATCACAGTGGGCGCTGTAACCTGGCAGGTAACACTAACATACTGGCACAGGCGCGTGGGCATGAGCGCGTGAAGTATGCCAGCCTTGAGTCGGTGATGAAACATGTCGTGGGGACATAATAACATAAAGGGCTCAACTTAAGCGTTTCGGACAGTTTGGCTTGAAATGTAATTGATTTTAAGCCACAAAACAACACTTTTCTTAATAGCGCAATTTGTTTTCTAAAATCCAAAATTAAAAATGAAGTGAATACGGATAGCCTACGTTTTCTCACTTCGATTGCATTAGGGCTATTTTAAATGATTATATTTGAGCGCGGTAATTTATTGGCCCGCATGAACAAATGATGAAGCAATCTGTGCAGGTATTGATTATATGGTATTTAATTTCTGACAGGTAACCATTCAGTCCCCGCCTAATTTTACACAGCATGTGAGTGAGCAAAGTAAGGTGACGGACCGAGTCAGCCGTAGACTAATCCGGACCTACCAGCTTTACAGTCGAACCAGTGGCAAACACGTGCAGATTCTGGCCAACAAGAAAATCAACGCCATGGCCGAAGATGGTGACGCTCATGGTAAGAGCATCTCATTATAATCATGAAATCTGTTTACACAAACCATGAAACTTTTGTGACGCTTTGGCGTTTTGAGGAATCATTTTAAATGCGTTTTGCATGTAAATATTTTGCTAAATACATTGAAGAACATGTTTAATACGGTTCTTCAGTGGTTCTTGTTAGCTGCATGGGGTCTTAAGTTCACTATATGGTTCTTAACAGATCAAAAAGCTATTTCAATGTAGGTTATAATGGATTTCGAAGTGTCCAAAGCCCCGCTACATAGATGTTTTGTGAAGAACTAGAGAATAAAAAGGTCTTTGTGAACTCTAGATGATATCAGGCTGTAAATGCCATTTTTGGTTCTAACTGGAACTTTATTTGTGCTTCTATATTTTGTGGATCTCTGTGGTACACTGCATTTGAAATGTTGGGCATCTGGTCAGTTGGTGAAGTTAAAAAAGCAGTGGAGTGCAAAAAATGTTAAATGGATTCTAGATTGTTGAAGGTGAGTCTCTAGAGACACCCGCAAGTCTGGAAGAGCCATTAGAACTCATCTTACTTCAACTTTCTGAACATTTCCTGAAGAACGTTCCCCTCCTCTCCCGACCAGCTCAGGATGAAAATATGTCTAGCCGAATTCTGACCCCCACGTTTGCTTTCTACGGTCATTCGGTCCTGATGACAGATCTCATAGAGCCTAAATCTAACTGTTTTAAGTATTTCTAGGATCGGTTTTTGATTAATGTGTATCTTTGTTTTTATAAAATTTTATAATCAGTGATTAAGTATTCTATTAGTTTAATATGATAATTTATACAAGTTAAAATATTGTAAAAGCTCCTCACAAAAAAATTCAAACAGATAAACATTATGAACAAAACAAAAACATTTCACTTACATATTTAATTTGTTACTTTACTTATTTGTAGCTCTCACTTATGTGGTTTCTCCACATGCAAACCCAATAATTACCAGCTCTGTTGTGGTATTTTTGGAAGCCTGGCTCTAGCTCTGCATGGTTTTGGTGACATCCATGTCACCTGAGCATGTTGTAGAGACAGCAGGGCTGTTAGTTCGGGCCAGTGCCTGGCTCAGGCTCTGGGCTTGTGGTTAGGCTCTTCACCAGCAGGTTATCTGACCCCCTCCATTTGAACCGTAACTCTTTACGATCACTCAGAGTACGGGGGCTGAATCAGAGAATGGCTGCAAGTGCTAATTCTTGGCATGGAGATTATATATCATGGAAAGTCAGTTTCCCTGCAAACACTGCCCTGATATTCTTATAATGCACCTGAACTGTTATTGTATATTTAATAATGAATAAAAAACAAACAAATAAATAAATAAGTGATTTTTATTATTTTTCTAATTTTTATAAATGGTGCATTTAACTCAAATATTTCAAAGTTCTTTATTTATTTTTTGGTACATGGATGACGTGATAACAATTCACATATTGTTTATGTACTTACATAAAAGGTAAAAAGTTGAGAGTCCTGCCAGGAAGCCTTTGGTTCCTTCCAGAAGAATTGAAGTGCACATGTTTTTGTCATTCTGCTAGAATTTAAGCTTACATAAATCCTAAAGAGTAGTCCCTTTAGATTTCACATATTTATGCTGGTGTGCATATGTGCACGCGTGTTTACTCATGAAATTTTCCTATTGATTGACTGATCGTAATTTAGATTTTCCAAGTCAAAGCATCTAATAAAAAAATCTTCTTTTCTTTTTCTAGCCAAGCTCATAGTGGAGACGGACACATTTGGGAGTCGAGTTCGAATTAAAGGAGCTGAAACGGGATTCTACATCTGTATGAACAGAAGAGGGAAACTGATTGGAAAGGTATGAGAAAAAGTCATTATATAGTAATTTTGTCACTGATAATATTGATAATAATATGTTTCAGTCACTTTTCAGTTCGGATTGAAATGTTTTTGATGAATGAGAATAAGAAGAGAAAGATCAGATAAATTAGAAACTCAGAAACATCGCTCATATAGTCATGTAGTTGTTTCAGCATTCAATTGCTTGTGGATGTCCCTGATTTTATGATTATTAAGGAGTTCCTTCAAATAATCAAACAAGAGTTAGATTTTTATCTTATAGTGGGCACCAGACATTTTCTAGTTGCAGTGGGTAAAATCGAGTGTGAAGAATGGGATCTTTCTTCCTTTTTTTTTTAGCTGGCTACTCTTGTTCCAATGTGGATTTGTGCCTTCTCCTTGCTGTGAATGGTAATAAAGTGGGATGGAGGTTCGGCCCCCACCTCCCAGCACCCTGCCAGGTGGACCATCTGCTTGGCACCCCTGATCTTATGCTATCTGACATATTGGCCGCCCAACGACAGCCTGCATGAGAGAGGGTTTTTTCTGTTGTTGTTTTTTATTGGTTGATATGCAATGCGTTTTGGATTTGAGATTTTTAACAGGCCATTTTGTTAAGAGGCTGGGGAAAGGTTTGGACTCCTGGTTTGGCTCCTTACCCCGTTTGCGTTTACTGGCCGGATAACGTTTAAAGGTCCTGTTGTTATGAACGTAAAATGATGTGATGCCTAGTTTTACCATATAGTGTTTATTTCGTTCAATGTCCTGGAGAAAGTGAAATATTACCGTAATACCTTCTGGACATAATAAGGTTTATGCCTATATAATGAACATAGAAGAGCTCGTTTTCTCAGAGGATGAATCCGCACTGGTGTTTACTGAAAGGGGAAAGTCACTGGCTTCTGCTGTCATTTCTCCCTCTTGATCTTGGATCATAATGACTTAAGCATATGCTATGTGCGTGTGGGGAAGCCCTATGTAAACTGGAGCAGACGTTTTCCAAAATACTTTTCGATAAGCTTCATATTTCCCAACAATCGGGTGCTAAAATTTTGTCTTTATCTTGTCCTCACAGAGAAACGGTCAGGGGAAAGACTGCATTTTCACAGAGATAGTCCTGGAGAACAACTACACAGCTCTACAGAATGTGAAGTATGAAGGCTGGTACATGGCCTTCACACGCAAAGGCAGACCCCGCAAGGGCTCCAAAACCAAGCAACATCAGCGGGAAGTCCACTTCATGAAGAGGCTGCCCAAGGGACACCAAATCGCAGAGCACAGACCCTTTGATTTCATCAACTACCCTTTCAACAAACGGACTAAACGCACCCGCTACTCAGGAGAGCGTTGAAGAGTGAAGCCGGAGAAAAGGAGAGGACAGAGAGCAAGAGACTTTCTCAAACAATGAACAGACTCCTCTTGTGGACTCCTAAAAACAATTTTTGTACTGAGCAAAGATATACCTAACCTTTAGTTTTCTATGAATTTTCAGAAATAACAAAAAAGAAAAAAAAAACATCTTGAGGAAAAAAAAGAGATCTATTTTTGTACCCTTGACTTTTAGTACTGACCTGTGTAAGAGTATAGAAAAGCCAAGCACAGGACGTGTAAGTGCTGACATTTTAGTAGTGCGTGGACTTCATCTATCTGTCCTCTCTTGTTCTACTTTGGTTTCATTTGATTTCGATGGTTTTAGAGTAATTTATAACCTTCGTATTGCTGCTAAAGGGGACTTGAAGGGCCTGAGAGAATGCACTGGCAACACAAGGCTGTATTCGGTTACATAGGCAGCCGGGGCACCTCTCGACCACCCAGCGATAAGATACCCAGCTCATCTCTCAGTAACCTCTCTGGTTCTTGATTCTGGAACTCTCTGGAGATAAACCTGGTTAAAGCAACCAGAGCTTTAAATACATATTTAAATGTGGCAGCTACATTTTGATTATCGCAGGTTTCCTACCATGGTTTAAACTGTAAATTCCAAGGTGTATAAACTGTAGGAAAAGCTTTTGTTCTTTGTTGCATTTTGTTTGTCTGTTTTTTTTTTATACAAATATAAATATATTTTTATTTGAGGATGTGTAAAATAATTTTAATGCTGGAAATATTTATTTAAAAACCTGTAATAAATTTACCTTAGGATACTGACCTCTTTTGTCTAATATGTTCTGTTCCAATATGCACTTTTTCCAAAATTGTTTAAAAAAATTTAATTCTAATGTCGTTCACCACCTTTCTTTCTTCTGTGGAACATAAAAGAAGATATTTTAAAAAATGTTTGTGGAAAACATCCATGGACTGATTATTTGGACATTTTTCAAAATATCTTCTTTTTATTTTCCACAGAAGAAATAAAGTCATACAGATTTGAAATTTCTGATAGTGAGTAAATAATGGCATCATTTCATTTTAAATAACACATGAAATAACTGTATAAAATCCATCTATACATAGTTTAAAATTGCCAAAAGGTCTTTTCCAGAAGCATTCTAGACGTTCCAATGGCCTCGTCCATAGAAAATTAGGCCAGTGAGGTCTTTGTATGAAACAGCTTGTCATTATGCAATAGCATCATAATAAATACCACCATTGTTTGCATAACCCTTCTGGTTAGAGACCAGTACAGAGTGAGATGAAGATACTGGGTCTCTCCCCCCAGAATGTTTGGAATGGCACAGCTCAGGTCAACAGCTCAGTAGGACTGTCTCTCCAGGGGGGCTACACTGTTTGGTCTCTCCTCTGGTTGAACCGGACACACTACGGCTCCCTGGCCCCGTCTCCTCACCCTCGCTCAGGTGTTTTTGTTTAATCTCAGACCTTTAATTCCCTGTAGCTTAATCTGATTGGAGGGGTATCTGTTTTGTCCGAGCAGGGGTGCTGTGTGTTTGCGGACAGGGTTCCAAGGAGCCGAAAGCCAAGATCAGAGGGCAGTGTATAGTGAGAAAACGAGAACCGGGGATTTGTGGTGTGAGATCAGTATCACGCTCTTGTCTGTGATGAGGAAGATTATTAATGACTCCTCTCAGCCTGAGATATGCATTACTGCAGTTATAATGCTATGTAAATTATGATCAGAGAAAAAAATAGACATTTTCCGATCCCTTTTTAATCAAATTAATTGCATCATAAAATTCTAACCGATTCAGCCAAAAATCATCCTCTAATTAGTGTTGGCTTGACACATTTCATGCATCATTGAAAAACGTGTAATGCAGGTACATTAGTGAAGGCTGGCATTGTTTTTATGGTGCAATACGCCATGTGTTCTGCCTCATGTTATGCTAGTAGCTCAGCCAGGGTGCAGAGGTCAAACTCCTAGAAAGGCCAGAGCTTCAAAACATTTCTTTGACTTTCTAGTATGCCGGTTTAGTTCCATTCAGCTGTGATGGACCAACAGTGTAATCCAGTTCAATGGATGATAATCAGTTAAGGAAAAAAGCTTCTTGACGTTTCTAAAGAAACTACTTAGGAGCCAAACCATATACATTTAAAATGTAAAACAACAACATGACCAAGTAAACGACTGCTGTAATAAGCTTATGTCCATTATTGGAAGTATTGTTGATAAATATATTAAAAAGGGGAAAAAATCCCAGAGAAAATTTCAGATTCCTTGGATGAATGATAATATTAGAAAATTAATGAGAAGAAGGGACCACGCCCTGAAAATTTTTATTAAGACTCGAAGGGACACTGATTTGAAACTATTTAAAGGTTTGCGTAACCAAGTTGTTAAAGAACTCAGAATGTCCAAATCAAATTATTACATTCAAGCTTTATTAGAGGCCAAGAGGAATGGTAAAATAATTTGGAAGCAACTAAACAGCCTATTAAATCCAAAGGGCAACGTCACCCAAAATAAATATGAACTTAAAATGGGTGAAAACATCTGATAGTGCAGAAGTTGCAGACGAATTCAATAACTTCTTTATACAATCTGTTAAAAACCTCGCATCAAGCTTTCCAAGCAGGAACGATATAGGTTTAACAACAATAGACCTGCTTGAAGATCAAGATAACTCATTCCAGCTTAGGGAGGTTGGTCAGACAGCTGTTCTGAAAGCTATACAGGATCTAAACACCACCTTCTCAAAAGATATTTATAATTTAGACACAGCTTTTCTTAAAAAATATAGTAGCATTCTGGCCCAGCCCCTCACTAATCTTATTAATATTTCCATTAAATCCGGGCAATTCCCAGATGGGTGGAAAAATGTTCTGGTAATACCTCTTTTTAAATCTGGAGACGATAAAATGTCTTGTAATTACAGACCTATTAGTCTTCTTCCAGTTTTGTCTAAAGTCCTGGAGAAGATTGTCTCAGATCTTGAGACAAACAATTATCTGAGTCTTCTGCTATTTGGATTCAGGCACAACCATTCTACAGAATCCACTACTTGTTTATTAACCGAAAATATCAAACAATCACTTGACAAGGGAAATGTAGTTGGTGCAGTATTTCTAGGTCTAAAAAACACCTTAATTTCAAAATTAGTTAAGTTTAATTTGTCTAAACTGTCATTGTCCTGGTTTGAATCATATTTAAAAGGCCGTGAACAGTGTGTTATAATTAATAATGTGAGATCCACTTTTCTCAAAATTGAAACAGGGATCCCTCAGGGCACTGTCTTGGGACCCATACTCTTCAGCCTTTACATTAATGATTTGCCAGACGTATGTCCAGATATAGGTCTACAGATGTATGCAGATGACACAGTGGTGTATGCATCTGGTAATACCTGTACTTCTGTGGCTGACAAACTAAATGCCAATTTAGATAAAATATCATCTTGGATATCATCTTGGCTGTCCTCATCTTGTTTAACTTTAAACACTAAAAAACAAACTCTATTTGCTTTTCCATGAAAAAATTGGCTTTAACACAACTTCTGAATGTACAAATTAATGGGGAGCTTATTGAACAAGTACCTGAAATGAAGTATTTGGGAATAATTATAGACTATCAGTTGAATTTTAAAAGCCATATCAAGACAACTGGTAAAACTATTAAGGCCAATTTGGGCTGTTTCATGATGACAAGAAACTGCCTGACTCTTGACTGTGCTTTTATTTTTATAAACTCTATGATTCTTTCACACATATCGTATGGTTTAACCACATGGTCCCAAACTCACCAGTCATCAGTTAAGACCATAGAGTGTTTGTATAATCGAGTCTGGAAAGTGCTGGACAGGAAGAGAATAAGGTACCATCACTGCCAAATTCTAAGCAAATATAAGATTTTAAGTTTTGCAAATTTTATCTCCCTGCATTTTGTTAAATTGGTCTTCAAATGCCTAAATAACACTGCTCCCACACCCCTTTGCAAAATAATAACAAGACAGCAAATTGGTACCAGATCCACCACCCGATCAGCGTTAAAAGGCAATTGTAGTATCCCTTTCCGTAGAACATCATTTGCCCAAACTGCCTTTTCAATAAAAGGGGCAAAATTATGGAACTCTCTTCCAGACCACTTGAAATGTATCCCAACTTTAGCCATTTTCAAAAAAAAAAAAAAATAAAACATAAAAACCAAATTGTGGCTAATTCAGGAACAATATTGTTCTCATATTTAGTTTTTATATTGTTCTCTTTTTTTCTCATTTTATTTCATCTTTATCTTATTTTTAATAATGTTAATCTGTATTTTTAATTTGAATTAAAAGCCCTACTAGGGACAAGTGTCGTAAATTAGCTTTAGCTAAAAACACTATGATGAATTCATTAGATGACTGTTTAAGGTTGTCTATGTTTTTTGTATCTGTCCCTATTCAAATAAAATAAATCAATCAATCAAAATCTAAAACAAAGAAGGGCAGATTGAAGATTATAGTGCAAATTTTCATTTAAATAGATTTAAATTTTTATAAATTGATTTTATTTATGATTTTAATTCATGATTTTTGAAAACGGATTTGGAAAACATCAACAAATCACACAAGCATACATCCATATTAAAATATGTACATACACATACACTGTAAAAAATATATTTTAAAGCTCATTAGAGCATGTTTTATAAGAAAAAACATTTTATAAGAAAGTTAGTAGTTTCTTCATTTTTTTCAGTGTATGCAAATGTTTCAAGCAGTTGAAACATATTCTGAGGTGTGACGGTATAATTCATCTAAACAATTTAAATTTTATTTAAATTTTTAAAAATGTATTTGTCACATCACAGAACCATTTAAAGCAAAATAGTAGGGAAAAATGTGATTAAAAATTATGAAAAACTAAATGTTGACCAGTAACTGTATCTAAAATACATTTTTGATTAGATTTAAACCCAAAATCTTGATGTTAAATGAAAAAAAAAAAAAAGATAAACATTTGATGTCCTACACATGTATGATACTACCAGTAAAACTTTTAGTTTGGTGGTAGTGTTATCAAAATAAAAGAACCACCGGAACCAGCAATTGACTCCCCCTGCTATTGATTAACAGACCTTGATAATTTGCCACGGTTATTCTGCATTATCAGGCCTCAGTTTCCCCTGAAATTTGTCTCCATGACAAGTTGTAAGAAACCCAGGGGATCCAGCAGGTTGTGGGAAAAATCGCACCTTCTGTGCAGCTTGTGATGCCATGCAAATGAAGAGCAATTCCACTGAGAAAGAGGAGACGCAAAACTGCTTTCATCCATTTTATTGAGCTGCAACCGTCATCCTTAACCCCTGATAAACAAACAGGGCTACCTTCTTAATTTGCTTAGGGAGCAATTTAGACTTGTACAAGCCCCCCTGCTGAACTGGCAGAATGGCAGGGGTGAGAGAATGGGATGACCCAGGCCTCTAAGCTGCCTTTATTTCACATTCTGCCTAACCCTGGTCATAAAACCCTTCCTGCAAATTGGAGCTCAATGGAGGAAACATGGGTTGAAATAATGCAAGTCCACCTTGAGTGCTCTTTCTAGCACCCATTTGACATCTGTAGTCTTCGCAATTAAAAGTCTATACTATAAAGTCTGAACTTTTTGTAGTAAATCTGCTGAATAATTTACACACTGATCAACAGAAAAGAGAGGAGCATATCAGTATGGTTTTATCAAAGCAACAGTGTTCATGCAAATTTAAGTCACAAAAATGCCAACACTGGCTGTATTCCTAGAGCGCACAAGCCAGCAGCCAATCACTAAGTTATAAATGACATGCAAACATTGTTCAAAGAGAAGATGGGACATGACAGTTTGACTGTTAGTATATGGGACATATGGAGGAACTGTTGACTTTTCCAATTGGAGCTGTAATCTTTTGTTTGCCCATGCATTTCTAAGGCTGATTGTCTGAATGATCTGAACAATTACAGGCTAAATGTGTTTGCCAGCCACACAGAGCACCCTGCACCCCTCTAAAAAGATCAAAAGGGAAGATTCCCCCTCCTTCTTCATCTCCTTTCAGTCATGACAATTCAGCTGGAAAGCCAACCATAAATGATTTTTTTTTAGAACTTCCAGTATCCGGGACACAGTTATTCAGAGTACCTGAATTTCAGAGGTTAATAAATTGAGGAACGACATATTTCATCTACAGGAAGATCGTTGTTCGTACAAATATGACAATTATGTAATTATTAATTAATTATTTTTTTTGTGTAACATTTTTCTGAAGAATCTTTTATACCTATGTCAAGGTTCCAAAGGAGAAAAAGCACCATTATAGGAGTCTGTATGACTAGTGCACCATATTCCAAGTCAGCTCTGTATGAGAAACAGACAGAAATGTAAGTCATTATTAACTGATAATCTTCCCCTCCAGTGAGCTGTTAACTTGAGAATTGCTCTAACTGGATCATTGAGTCAGTGAGTTTAACTCAAGAACCGGATCAGTCCAAGATGTGAATGAATCACCAGGAATGTTTTTAACAGGATCAGTGATTCACTGAAAAGATCCAACTCAAAAGACTGATTCAAATTGAATCAAACACCACTTATGAATGTACCAAACAGAGCTTTTCCATGAATATGACTTCAATTTTGTTGTTCTGTTTGCATTATAGCACCTGAGACTTACAAATAATTTGGAACGATATTAAAATGAAAACAAAATGACATGATTTTTGGGGAAACTATACCGTTAAAAAGGTTTTGAAAGGAAATTAATACTTTTATTCTGCAAGGATGCATTAAATTGATCAAAAGTGACAGTAAAGATGTTTAGAATGTTACAAAAAATTAAAATAAATCGTGTTCCTTTAAACTTTTTATTCATCAAAGAATCCTGAAAAATGTATTATAGTTTCCACATCGGACTGAAGTGATGGCTGCTGAAAATTCAGATTTGCCCTCCCAGAAATGAATTGCATTTTAAAATATAACAGAAAACAGTTATTTTAAATGATAATACTATTTCACAATATTATTGATTTTACTGTATTTTTGATGCAGCCTTGGTGAGCATACTTCTTTCAAAAACATAAAAACTTTTGAACATTAGTTTAGACCGCAGTATCTAAAGCAGAAACTTCACAATGTACATTGGCAAACTATCAGGTGGCTACTCTGGAGTCCCTAAACAGCAAAAAATATTGATTTTTCCTTGATTTCTATTTCCTTCTCGACGTTTTAAACAGATTAACAATGCACTCATTTATAATTGTCAAAAGTATCATCTTGTGACACATTTTAAGGATTTATACCAAACTCCTATTGTTGCAAAAAAGATTATCTTTTGGTAAAACAGGCAAAACATTAGGAATGGAGTCTGTAAACCATGATTTCTATAGCAACAGAGAGAAAAAGAGGATGAGGCTGTTAAAGAGGTAATATCTGTGACAGTGCATTGAACTAAACTCGTCTCTGTAAAGGAGATAGGGAAAAGTAAAAGGATACAGAGGCCTGCGTAACTTGGTCACCGCACTGAATGGGCTGAGGTCAGGCCACCACTTTGGTTCAAACAAAGGCAGCCACCAAGTAGTCGCATTACTGACAATCACATACCATAACCTAGGATCAAATGGCCCCATTGTGGCGCTAATATAAAAAACATGTTGTAGAATGACAAGCGGTGAATGCTTACATGAGATGGGGTCCTCTGTCAATTACAAGACACTCACCATACAAAAAGAAGAGGAAGAAGAAGAAAAAACATCAAGGCAATTGAATGTGCCATAGAGTGAGGGGTGGACAAGCTGAGTGATTGGAGGACAGGCCGAGAGAAGAAAAGAACAAAATTGCATTCCACAAGCAACTGAGCATGTCTTCAGAGAAATAATGTCTATAGAGGCACAAGAGATGAGAGGAGAAGACGAATAATAACAAACCTCAATTCTGTGTCTGGACTGTGAAATGCTTTTTTAATTGCATGTCTTTTAGTTGTCCTGATAAATGTATAAAGCAATTACTTTTGCTTTAAAATCCTTGACTAACGTAAGCATTAAAACATGCTTTAAACATGCTAAATAGCCATTATTTTTTTATGTTGTGTCTTCAGTGTATAAGCTTACAATGATGTAAAATGGCTTTGACTACTAAATAAATGAAAATGCATCTAAATTATCAAATTTTTTCTAACACTCTTTTTTATAGACGGTTTCAACCATAGATATATATACGTAGATGCCTCATTAGCGACTGTTTCTATGGGCCGCTATACGTAAGCCATCCGCCATATTGTAGCGGTAAACTTGACGTCATTCACCATAGTAATCACTGAATATTCAAAAGATGCCACAATCCTGCACAGAACGGCTCAACGGCTCTGTGTGAACCTACAGTATGGTGAATGACATCAAAAATACCGTTCCAAGATGGCGGCCGCGTCTATGTGCCTGGAGCCGTCGAATAGGGCGTCTATATATGGGCTACGTCCAAAAGCCTAGGCAGCTGACTTGGTGCCTCGCTGCCTTATCAGGCAATGACTTTGCAGGCAGCATTTTTGCACGGAGGCACCTCGTGAAACTGATTTCGGACAGGCTTCTGAGGCAGCGTAACGGTTTAATGATCTACAGCAAAATGGAACGAGTTTTGGTGATAACTAAACGAATATTTAATTACTATAATACTGATTTCCCGCTAGAAATAACATCAAAAGTGCAAAAAGTTAGTCAGAAATATATATTTACACACAAACTGACCACCAAACGCAACTTTCAGACATCATATTTATTTTTTTTAGCTCAACCGTCACGGAATGGAACACACAGGATTGTGGGATATCAAAGGCAGCAAAGGATACATCTATGCTGCCTTCAAAATTCGATCAGTAGAAGGTACTTCCGGAGACAGGAAGTGAAACAGAATTTGTATTCGGACGTGCCTTGATGCCTTCCTGCCTTGGAATGCTGCCTCCGAAGGCAGCATTTTACAGCTTTCGGACGCAGCCATGGGATAGACGCCCTATTCGACGGCTCCAGGCACGTAGATGCGGCCACCATCTTGGAACGGTATTTTTGACGTCATTCACCATACTGTAGGTTCACACAGAGCCATTGAGCCGTTCTGTGCAGGATTGTGGCATCTTTTGAATATTCAGTGATTACTATGGTGAATGACGTCAAGTTTACCGCTGCACTATGGCGGACGGCTTATGTATAGCGGCCCATAGAAACAGTTGCTAATGAGGAATCTACATATATATATCTATGGTTTATACATGTCTATGGTTTCAACGGCAACAACATAAACAAACGTTACTGCGCATGCGCGCTTTTGTGGCCCTAACTTAACTTCCGGTAGGCTTCCAAATAAAATCAATAACAACAGCTAAGTCCCTCTAGAGTAGATTATTTACAGATAACAAGCAAAATATGTTTGCTGCGTAAATCAGATGGGTTTATTGAAAATGCAAATTCATTCTCTGCCAGCAGGAGGTGCTTTAAAGCGGGAGAAATAGAGGTTTCCCCGGTAACGACCATACACAAAGCAGCGCTGAGCTTACAAACACTGCTTTATCAGGCATATAACATGCAAGATTAAATGAAAATGACATCGAAAATTTTCTAAAGACAGTCTTCCATCAGAAATACAGTGATATAAAAACACCCGCGCCTCGTTTTGATTTTTAAACGTGCAGTACGTGCTCATGTTTATTCAGCGAAGCCTTTTGGAAAATCGGTCAGTTTTGATATCGTGGCAGGTCGCCACAAATAAATAAATGTATGTATGGGAAACACATCCCACAGCACAACCACCTGAGCTCAACATCATTACTCATCTCTTTTACTTTAACTACGTTTGTAGCCAGCGCCACGAGCCAGATCGATAAACAAACACAGACCGGAAATTAACTTAGGGCCAGGCACGTGCGCCCGATGAAACCGTCTGTAACACAAATGAATTTTCAATGGTTTTTTTTTCTTTTTTTTTTTCTGTGCATACAACTTATAAAGGAGAGGTTTGAGTAGATTTTTAATGACTAATCTGACTATATCTGGTCATTTTAATAGTGTTCATTTTTTCCATTTTTTTTTTTAAATTGCAGTAATCTCATGAGCTAGAAAACATTATTTATACAATGTTTTTTTTCCCCCCAGATATTTTATTTATTTATTTATCTTTAAATAAAAAAAGAAAGCATTAGCAATGAAACTCATATTTCCATGGTGTCATCATCCTCATCATGCTCATCATTGACAAACCACTATAAGAATGATGTTATATGCTCTTGTAAACTTTATGTTTCTTTGGCTGTCTCAGGAGATATTAATTCTCCTGCCAGGCTGTTATTGTAAATAAGAACTTGTTCTTAATTAACTTGCCTGGTTAAATAAAGGTTAAAGAAAAAAAAAACTTTTATATTCTGCACGGTAAATACTATATTCAAAGAAATGTGAAAAGTGCACACCAAAATGTAACTTAAAAAAAAAAAAAAAAAAAAAAAAAAACCTAGAAATCGGGTCACTGAAATGTCCTCAATGCCTGTAATCAAAATAATCAAAAAATAAAAATAAAAAAATAAAAAATATATATAGGCCTACATAAATTCTTTACACTGTAATGTCCATATGCATTCCCAAATATTCTGCATCTTAAATTTGCTTTTGATTTTGCTTGAATTTGCTTATTGTATTTATCAAGTACATTTCAATTGATTCCAAAATTTAAGAAAAAAGAGATCATCATCATCATCAACAGAAACAGAAGAAGAAAAACAGCAGGAGCTCCAGCGACTGTTCATAAATACAGCCTGAATGAAATGTACCACAGGAGCTCTAGTGTCGGTCACTCTAGTGGATCACGTGACTCTGCTGGTTGTGATGGCTTCCTTCGCTTACTGTGGCTACACGCTTTGAGAAAAACATGGGCTTCTGCGTATTCCTGCGTCAAACCGACGAGTGTCCTGTCAGTAATACCTTTCATATTAGTGGAGGCAGACACAGCGTGATAAAGAAAAGAGGAAAGGCGCTGATCTGGAGAAGAAGCCGCGATGTTTCTGTTTCAGTTACCCGAGGATGTGCTCTTCCTCGTCCTGTCTTACCTGGATCCCAGATCGCTCTGCCGCCTCTCTCAAGCGTGCAAGAGAAGCTACATCTTCATCTCCAGAGACGCTGTTTGGAGGAAAATAGCTAAAGACATTATTAACACTGGCTTGACACGACAAGGAATAGATTTGTAAGGATTTTGAGATACACTAGCTGTGTTGCTAGCTAATTGTTTTCGGCCTACGCATAGAATAACAGAACTACGTAGACTGCGTAGGGCAACGTGCATTCGTAGCAGTCGTGACGTAATAAAAACAGCGTATGTTGAGATTCAGCTCCGTTCTTACGCTGATAGTCACGTGGGTTTTGTTTACAGGTGCAATCTGTACGTAAGAAGGGCCTCAAGACAATAAATGAGAAAAGTAATCTATAAACAGATGAACAGAATGGTGGATTGTTGTCATCCTGATTTTTCTTCGTATAATTGTTTAGATTATACCAAATTGAACTAGTACTTCAGTCACTTTCCATGAAAACAAACTTTGATGTGCCGTAACATTTTGTGAAGACTAATATCGGTGTGTCTAACATTTTGCACGCACCCTGATATCATATAATTCTCTTCCTTTCTTATTACAAAAATGTATGATAAAATTTAAAAAAATTTCCTCTTATTACTAAAAAAGGGGACAAAACCCTTACATTTGTTACCCAAAAATATATATTATTTATATTATTATTATATTATTTGGAAGAACTGCAGAAAGACAAATAATAATAATACATTTCACTTTCTTAATTTTTACAGAAATTTTAATGTTGGGTTTATTTGTCAAGCTGAAAGCGCAATGTTTTTGCTAAATCCCACAAATCATGGTTTTAAACTGTATCTAGACATTACTCCCAAACTTTGATGGCAGGGTTGGAGAAATTTCAAACCCCACAGAAAATTAATGGAAAATGAAAAAACTCAATGTAGTTTGACTCCCTGAGGTTGTCGGTCAACTTTTTCTGAAGGTTAAGCACCTTCTTTTACTGACCATTTCTTGAGAAGAAATTTTGAAAACCTATAAAGAAGCAGCATGTCCTTTCAGTCTGCTTCTATAGGGGAGCATCAATACAGCAATTCCTTTATTTTGCCAATTATCTAAAGTAAGCTCAAATAATCTCTAACATTTTTTCAGGTGTCCTTCTATTCCTCTTAAGGACAGAGTGAGGGTGTCCCACAACTGGATCCATGGAGTCTGTCGTAAAGAAGTCCTTTTAAAATGGAAAATTAAGTGAGTTATTTTATATTCTTTATGTATAAATCCTTTAATCTCCAGTCAATTTTTTTTTGCACTTTATTTACTTTGGATGTATCAAAATTGAAAGCACAAATAACTTAAATTGTCTATAAAATAACTAGCCATATGCAGATGCAAAAATACAATTGCTTGAACAAGTAAAATAAATTGGTCATAATGTGACCCAACCCGAACTTCGAAAGGGAGAAGGGAAAAAAGGAATTTAAGAGTAAGTTGGAAGATGTCATAATTTTATTGTCCAACCCCAAAATACATATTTTTCAGACATTTATCCTCTGACTTAGGGTGTGTGGTTGACCTTGCCAATATGGACAAGACATTATTGTGTTTTTTTATTAGCCTCCTCATCACCTTAAGCCCCAAGATACAGATTGAACTACAGAAAAAACATGTGTAGGAGTAATTTCCATTCCTTGATTGTTCGCCCACAGCTTGTTGCCGTGGATACAGCTGGACTGTGATGTGCTGTATCTCTCTCAGGCAGCAAACATCAGTGCGTACCATCTGAGAGCTGACGGGGGAAAGTTACAGAACAATCGAGTGGCCCTGTTCTCGGGACACCGAGAAGACGTGTGCAGATTCACTCTGACAGACACACACCTTATCAGTGCAGGAGGGTAAATCCATGTTCTGTTTAGTCATTTAATTGATTTATTTATTTTTTCTTTTATTATAATTATCAAGTCAGCAAAAATATGAACAGATTTGATGAGGAATTGCTTCTTCAAATCTTATAATATGGTCACTGAATAAAATGAAATACTCACTTTTTTAAAAATGAGAACTGATGTAATTTCCATTAGCACACAGAGTCTATCAGCGACCAGTATTCTTCACTTGAATGGTAAAACAGGAATGTGCTTGTTTTCCCTTTTTTTTTTTTGTTATTGTGCCACTAGGTATTTCCTAAATTTTAACATGGTGAAATATTAACTACAGTAGTTCAGCCAAGCAGTGAGTCCACACTTTATGGTTTGATTGTTTGGGATAGTTTGCTGTTTAAAACACATAATAATAGTATAATATATATATATATATATATATATACATATATATATATATATATATATATATATATATATATATATATATATATATATATATATATATATATATATATAATTAATATGCATTTTATTTACTAAGTCATAAAATACAGTACAGAACTATACAAAATAAATCGTAACATAATAAACATAAAAAAAATTCTGTGTAGTTATAACTTAACTTTTGAATTATTTTTAATTAGGAAAAGCCTGTAAAATGAGTTAATCCTAAAATATAATCATGAACAGCAAAGCTTTTTTTAACTTTATCTCATTGATGTTCATTTGCTATAATGCTCTTCTTGAATTTCTTATTTTAATTTCTTAATCTCTTCTTTTTCAGTGATGGTAAAATAATTGTTCATGACAGAGGAAGTGATTACTCTGTGGAGTATTATGGTCACAATCAGGAGGTGAACTGCATTGACTGTAAAGGGGATGTGATAGTCAGTGGCTCCAGAGACAAGACTGCAAAGGTGAGATTGTACACTGTATGTTTTGCTTTTTGCTTTAATTTAAGTAAATATGGTAGCTACTCTATGTCCACGACTACATTTCTTGCATTGGTTTCTTTTCATTCACTGTATGGCTTTCTGTGGAATTTGAAGGTTACATGTACAGTATATAGAAGAATTTGTTACAGGAGACATTTTGTATGCAATAGTGGGAAATAAATCTTTACATCTGTCAATTTTAACCCAGTCCAATTCAGTCCCACTAGCTTGATTATTTAAATAATTTTTTTTAAATTAGAGTATTCAAGGATGCCTTGAAACTGCTATGTAGAGTGACCCTGTGCTATTTTTTGGCAGCTCTGTTTGGTATGATGTCATAGTATAGAATCATCCCATCATCCTAGCACTTATATATATTTAAGAAACACCTGGGAAAGACATCACAAATTCATACTTCATAGATTAAACATTAAACATTTTTGTTTTACTGTTTTTGAAAGAAGTTTCTTATACTCACCAAAGTTGCAATTATGTGATCGGAAAAAGGTAATATTGTGAAATGTTGTTACAATTTAAAATAATTGATTTCCTTTGTAATATATTTTTGTAATTTGTTGCTGTGATGGCAAAACTGAATTTTATTGAGACGTTTCATATTATTATCAACGTTGACATTTGTGCTTGTTAATATTTTTATGGAATCATAATAATTTTATTTCATTTTATTTATTTATTTTTTTTTTTTTGATGAATAAAATGTTCAGATACACAGAATTTATTTGAAATATAATTTTTGTAACAATATAAAAGTCTTTATTTTTGATCAATTTAATGAATCTTCGCTGAATAAAATTATTATTTATTTTTTATAACATCATACTAACCAAAAAAATTAAAGGAGTGTTGGTTCATGTCTTAATGACTTATGATTTTTGTACTGTTTGTAATTTCATTTTAGATTTGGGCTCTGACTCCTGATCGATTTGGACAGTGCTTACATACAATCCCCACATATGACAGAGTATGGTCAGTGGCCATCAGTCCATCTCTATGGTAAGTCTCTACTCATGATTGAGTTGTGCCATGAGATTTGTCTAGTATTTGTGGTTAAGAGTCTTAGTAATGCTTACAAAATAGTCTACCAAAGACCTTTTTTCAGTGTTTGATTAATTTAATGCTGTCAGTCCTTGATTTTCTATATTTGATGAAGTCATATCATTCAAAACCTGAATGACTTTTTTCTGTGGAACACAAACTCTTGATAACCAAACAGTTCTGAGACATGTCTCAAAATATCTTCTTTTATGTTCCACAGTAGAAAGAAAGTCATACAGGTTTGGAACAACACGAGGGTGAGTTAATAATGACAGAATTTTCATTATTGGTTGAAATCTCCCTTTAAAAGTATAATTTTTAAAGGGGTCATATGACGTTGCTAAAAAGAACATTATTTTGTGTATTTGGTGTAATGCAATGTGTTTATGTGGTTTAAGGTTCAAAAAACACATTATTTTCCACATACTGGACATTATTGTTGCTCCTCTATGCCCTGCCTTTCTGAAACGTGCCGATTTTTACAAAGCTCATCGTTCTGAGAAGCGAGGTGTGCTCTGATTGGCCAGCTATCCAGTGTGTTGTGATTGGCCAAATACCTCATGTATGGGACAGAAATGTTACGCCCCTTACCGTATTGTGATGCCGTGTCCCGGCGTGATGACACAAAAACAATAAAACCCATTACAAACCAGGCATTTGTTGCATCCAGTGGGGACATAATTACTGATTATAATGACTTAAGCCACGGTCACGCTAGACTTTTCGTTCCATTCATACGCATGCGAATGTGTTAGACCGGAAGAGCAAGCCCGTGCGAAGATATTTCGCATTTTGCTGCGTAGCAAAGTTCAAGCTTGGTGAACTCTGGCCTGTGAATTCGCATCACGTGACACCGTGTGACCAACGGCAGATCGATATACCTCCTATCTGAATTAAAAGAACATAAATTTAAAACTGCAGCGCTGCAGAAAAGTGGAGTACATTGTATGTTTTTGCATTTTAGATGTATTATAATTTGTTTTGTGTTGAATTTAAGTTTTTGAAAAGACGCGGCACAGCGTGACGTCATATCACGACTGTTGCAGCGTGCGAAACGATTCCGCATGCTCAAAGTCTAGTGTGACCGCGGCTTTATACTGTCTTTTTACGTGTCATGTTGCATCGCGCCGCGTAAACATTACCATGTCTGCATTTGTGATCGGAGAAACGACAAACAACAAGCGCTACTCTACACTGCTCAAAACTCGCTTTTGAATAGTCAGTGGTAAATTCTTTAAATATGAAAACATACTTACAGGCTGTGAGTCAGAAGCAACAGACTGTCCTTGCAAAGTTGGAATTGCCCGACTTTATAGAAACAGTCTTTGAGCACAGCTGGCAGGCTACTCCCAGGTTCAGGAAATAGTCCTCCGTAAAATGTGCTGCACACACTCGAATATTTGGGTTGAACAGTGTTGTAAATACAAGTTAACCACTGATTTCTACTTGTGTCCTTTTTTGGAAGCCCAAACAAAGTAGTTTTGCTTTCACAACGAAACACAGCGTCTCCACGATATGGTGGCAGCAGCAACAATACTACAGCGAGAATAAAAGTCCCGCCTTCTTTCATTGCGTATACGTTTGGGCGGTGTTTTGCAAATTTCCCTGCACAGTGACGTAGACGTATGGGCATGTTTGAATGAGCCGTTTTAGGTGGGTGTGGTCGAGTCTTAACTTTTAATAAAGATCATCTCTTTGGTTTTGAGACTTTAGTCTTTGCAACTTCAGGGATCTTATCTATGCACAAACAGCTTGTAACACTCCAAAGAGAAAGGAAATCTTGAAATCGCATCATATGACCCCTTTAACATTTTGTTACTATATGACAGCAAATATACAGTGGCCTGAGACCAAATTTAAAATCTGGAATTCAAAATCTAAACCTGGAAATAAACAGATAATTGTAGAATTTTGAATAATTTCAAACAAGAAGCATGATGAAAATAGAAATAGGCAATATTTATGCTTCTGCACTATTTCTAGGTCAAATACAACCATATTTATGCTATTGGTAATCTTTATCATCATCATCATGGCAATCTTCTTTGAATTAAAGCTCATCTTGCACAAGATTCTCAAAATATGATAATTCAATTAAACGTTTTTGTCAGATTGTTATGCAAAATAGAAGCATTTTCCCTAGCAGTTTCAGAACTTTGAACACTGTATTTGCTTCTGCATCCATGATGCTCTTCCAGTTTCAGTCCGTCTCACTTGTTAGACATTATGTGTTTGATTCTGCCGCATACTTCATACTCACTGGTTTCCTCTGTTCTTCTCACCATATGAATCACCAATAGACCTGAACATCAACCTTAGCTTTCATCAAAGAGAATTTGAGATCTTTCAAATAATGAAAGTATCTGGGTTTAAAAGAGCAGAGTGGGGGGTGGCGGCATCGTTACGGCTCGTGAGGTGAAGTGGTCATAGACAGGGCAACCCAAAGCAGGTGGCCAGACCCTTTTTTAATACATACTCTTCAATTTATTGCCATGCCATTGCTTTGAAGTCAATTAGTTCACACCTCTGAAATGCAGATGGAGAAGAATGTGATCCCGGCCCCTAAAGGCTTAGAAAGCAGAATTTTGCCCTCTCATGGTGTGAAAAAGACCCTTTTTGTGGTCCTAAAACTCTCAAATGTACCCTACAATGTTTTTCCCGCTTTTCAACTCTCACCAGGACAGTGGCGATACATCATTGAATGTTTCTTTGTGTTTCGTGACTTTTTAAACAGAAATGTGTTGAACCATCCAGCTGATAAATCGTTACAGACTTTTGAACTTTAGAAAGCAGTTTCAGTCTACAACTGGTTAACCGTTTCTCCCTCAATACATCTGGGAAGTTTCCCGATGTGATGAGCTGTTTAAACAAGTGTGGGATGGAGTGAGACAGGCGAAGAGGGAGAGAGGAAAAAGCCGTGCAGGATATTATGGTGAAGCGGGGTTGCCTTTGCTCCTGCTGCCTTTGATTGCTCGGCCATGTATACTCCCACACGCTTAATGACACGCAGGCACATGAAGCTGTAACACTAGCACAGAGCCTCCACCTGCCCCTGATCCGTCAAACGCACCTTCACAGCACTGCTGAAGGAATGGAAACACCGTGTGCTGGGAGACACTAAAGGACACCGACTGGCTCGGCCGCTTTCTCATCTTTTGTCACGACAAGGCCAGCATGTAGCGGAAGAAAGGCACTGCTACTTGAGCAGAAGCAATGGTTCAACGCAGTTTTAGTCACTCAGCCGAGTTATTAATCCCTGCTGCCCCGTCTCCACAGCCAAGAATTTAGATTTCAAAATAAGAGACGATTATCCACATCATTAATTCTCCAATTTGATGGCTGAAATAGCAGGCCTCTGAAACAGACTGTTGGACCTAGATAATGGACCACACTTCTTTACACATATATTGACAGTGGGAGAAGTTGATGAAATTTACTTGAAATAAAGGCGTCAACTAAATCAGGGGTTTTCATACTTTTTGTTGCACCGAACCCATTCCTAAAATATATGGACAACTATAAAGATCTAATTATAATGTGAAAATAATTTTTTTTGTAAATGTCTTGCGAATACACTACCATTCATAAGAAATTAATGTTTTTATTAAGGATGCATTAACAACCAACAGTGATAGTTAAGACATTATTTCATTATTTAGCTGTTACTCTGGAACTTTCTATTCATCAAAGAATCCTGAAAAAAAAAAATTAAGCATCACAACTGTTTTTCAACATTGATAATATCAGAATGATTTCTGAGAGATCATGTAACACTAAAGACTGGAGTAATGATGGTGAATATTCTGCTTTGCCATCACATAAATAATTGACATTTCACAATATTACATATTTTTGCTGTATTTTTAGTCAAATAAATGCAGTCTTGAGACTTCTTTCAAAAACATTAAGAAATCTTTTAATCTTACAGCCTCAAACATTTGAACGGTAGTGTATTTTCTGTTAAGTAATTAGTTTTCATTAAGTTGACACTATCTGTTTAGCTATCAATTGAATAAAGTAATTGCGATAAATATCATGACGTTGAGCAGTGTTTAGAAAGCAGAATGAAAAAGTAAAAATTTAGTACAATATTTATTTGTTTGCTTTTTCATATTTTATATTTTAAAACTTTAATTTATTACATTTTAAGATTAATTATAATATAAATATTTATTCTGAACTTTTCAGCAGTATGAAAACCTACAAGCAGACATTTAAAATGTATTTCTCTGTGATTCTCTGGCAATGTGGAAGCGAATGAAAGCACATACAAATTGTAAGAAAAAAATTCCACCTCCGTTATTTGATTTTGAACAGCATAGTAAAGCTGATATTTCTGGTTATTTTTGTTAAAAGTGTCATTTCCTGTCCAGATTATCTGTTTCCTATGTTTGAGCTTCACCAATTAGAAAGAGCAACAGATGTCCTCTAATTGAGAGTGTGTTCTGATTTCACTCCCACAACAGTCAGGAGTTGAAACTCTAGACAGAGAGGGCTTCAAAATAGTGATTACACAGTGTGTTTTAATTTGGAAACCTTAAGGAATAGATGGGAAGCCCTTGTGTTGCAAATGTAATTGTTCCAGCTTCACGCTTGAGGTATCTAAAGGACAAGGAACAAGAGAGGAGACGCTGCAGTGAGCAACGGGTCCGAGAGAAGGGGTGAGGGACAAAGAAATGAGAAAGAACAGAGAGAAAGATGTCGAAAGAGTGTGCATATGGTCGCCTCTGACACTCAGGTGTTAGGGGCTGTATTGTTCCAACCCAATGCAGAATCACACTTGTGTATAAAACAAAAGAACCATGTAAGAAAATATAGCCCTTCTCTCTTTTTTCCCGCCACCATTTGCTCAGGCCCTGATTTGTATTTCTTTCTTTGTAACCTCCCTCCTCGTCTGTTCCGTAACCCTCCCTCCCTTTTTGCCATCGTTTTTTCCAAGGAACGTTATCTGAAGGTCTGTTAGTGGGATATTCCGGCCGGAGCGAAATGCCAAGGCTGACTGTCGTCTATCTTTTTGCAGTCACTGATCCTAACCGTATCTAGTGGCCCTTGAGATTGCTTTTTACAATTTTAGGCACCTGGGTTTTTCACTGCATTTTATTTCTTTCATACTGGACCATCTTCTCAGGTTTTGGACTAGTTATATCAGAGCATAATGTGTGCAAGCAGTGGACAGGACCGGTCCTGTGCAGACTTGAAGAACTCCATGGTGACTGCATGACTTTCACAGCTGATGTTGCGATGTGAAGGCTAGCTCTGAAATTCCCTAAATGGTGTCATATGGCTAGCGGTCCCAGCATTAACTGTGAGTCCGCTCCAGAAAAAAGGCCCCTCTCCCATTGCGAAGGTAATGGGCACTCTGGCTCCCTGCATTGTTCTCATTTCACTCCAGTGGGTTGCTCTTCTGTTCTGAATTCCATTTACAATCTCATATCAAAGAGACAGCATCGGCCATTTTGAAGGGGGGGGGAAGGTATTCACAGCAGCCCAAATGATTCCTGATTCTTGATCTGTAACCCGTGAGCCTGACCCCCTCCATTCCCCCATCTCAGTCTAGTCTTTGTCTGCCATGTCAGACTTCAGACTCTCACCCCAAATGTTGATTCATCTGCTCCTGTGTGAGCAAAGGCCCTGATTGCTACTAATGGCCTCTGATTAGCATACATTTTATCTTGAGGACACTGTTTTAGGACCTGGAATGACTTGTTCAGTTGGTAATGTGGCTCTCAGAGGAGAAAGCTTCTCTTTTTTTTACTCAACTCTTTCAGTTACTCTAATTGGAGCTAAAAACAGTTTACATGGCAATTAACTTGCATGCTCTCTTTCATAAGCACCATATGTAGACTTCTTAGCAAACTGTGTGATTAAGGAATAAGCAAGAGCTGTATTATGGGGTAGAAAATGAAGATGTAACTCTTTATTTCTGCCAGACATACTCCCATGTTTATGTTCATATTTGCATATGAAATCTGGAAATAGATAAATGCAATACAATGGCAAACAAATAAATTTTCCTTTCAAATTTAATTGCTTAATTTTGAGATGATCAATTAATTGTCTTTCAAGAAGTTATTATACAGTACCATTCAAAAGTTTGGGGTCAAAAAGATTGAAAGAATTTTTCTTTTTTTGCTGCAGTAAAGTGATCAATCATGACAGTAAAGACATTTATTATCTTACAAAAGATATTTCTATTTCAAATAAATACGGCTCTTTTGAATTTTATGTTCATCAAAGAATCCTTAAAAATGCGTCATGGTTTCCACAAAAATATGAAGTGGTTATTGAGCAATATTAAGTATTGCATTTTGAACTATATAAAAATAAAAAAGTCATTTTAAATTGTAGTAATATTTCACAATATTACTATATTTTTGACATAGCTTTGGTGAGCATATAGACTTTCAAAAACATTAGAAAAAGCCTACTGACACAAAACTTTTGAACAGTTGCATTTTTTTATTGTATTATTTGATGCTTTATTATACTATTATTATAATTCTTACAGTTTTAATGTATTTTTACTAAACTATTTCACCTAAATATCGCAGGCACTGGACATTGAATATCTATTATCCTTCGGACATGCCGTCCTTCACTCCTTGTGTCTGTCTGACCCATCCCATTTCAGGTCTTTGTCGTTCTCTTTTTACCACTAGATGCAGAATTAGTAGGGAGCGCCTCTTGTGATAAATAGTTTCCTGTAGTGTCAGACATGACAGATTTTAACCGACAAGATGGGACTTGTTGAGTCTGGAAGAATCCATCCAGGCCTGGGTAACTCTAGCCAGAGTATATGTAAGGTACGTCGGCTACTCTTCCTCTAGCATATATTGCACACACATGCAGCACAGAGTCTGTCAGTTAGTTCATTAAGCTTGTTTGATATAAAGTGGGGTTTGAGTTTGTCTGATTTTAGTTTGATGTCAGCACTTCAATTGCAGAGAAAGTTGAAAAGAAGTGTAATTGTTAGCCTGAAATGTGTAATTTGGTCTTGCTAATACCACATGCACATCTCACTGATCTTGAGAGAATTATGTTCGTTTAGCTTTTCGGACGTTGTTTAATTATAGTTTAGATGAAGAGGTCTCGCTTGGATGATCAAATGCACTTGTCCTCATTGGCTGATGCAAATTGCGCATAAATTTGTGTCTGTTCATCATCCGGAGAGTTTTTAAACATAGCTAATCAATGTCTTATGCAGGGAATGTAAACATACATAGCTGATATTGATAATTTTGTGCTTCTTGTATGTTATGATGGGATAGACCATCTCACGATGGACAGAAGCGCTCCTTCTATCTAACTGCCTCAAAGAGCACAGTACACACTACCTCAGTAGTTGCAATGAGCCCACAGCGACCAGGCAGGGAGGATGAAAATGGCCAGGGCGCAAGCGTCGAAAAGAGAAGCAACCCTGAGGAGAAGCGAGAAAGGCTTCTTTTTGGGGAGGCCTGTTTTGTTTAGAGTTGGTCAAGCACAACTACAAAGATGTTGCAGGGGTACTGCCTTTGAAATTTTCCAAAGAAAATGATTGTTGGATAAACCGCCCCCAAAACGCCACTCTCTGGCAAATGGAGGGAGCATGACCTATGACCCTCAGAATGAAAGTACAGCGAGACGTACTCCTCTATACCACCCTAAGCTCACCCCGCCCCAATTTCACCCCCTTTGCTCCACCTCATTCAAGCAAAGAGCGAGAGAGAATGAGAAAAAAGAGTGAAATTCATGTCATTCATTTTGCTTCTCATCTCTCTCTCTCTCTCTCTCTCTCTCTCTCTCTTAAGGCTGGGAGGGCGAGCCGTGTCTTAGGAGTCAAGAATTCAATTAGTTAAAAAAGGGGAAAAAACAAGAAAGAAAGCAAGAAAAGAAAGAGTCTGCAACAATAAAGCGATAACGGACAGAATGTGCGTTCCCACACGTTAAATACAGGGCGCTTACTACTGAAAGCACAGCATGGGAGCTATAGCCTCTGACTGCAGGTGGTGTCCTGAATAATTGCAGTCAATATGCCCCTTCTATGCAGGCTTTGCACAAGCAGATCATTACACACATGCCACATACAGGTGTTCCCCAGGCGCATTTGAGATGGAAACTTTTGTTATTCCCTAAAAAGCATTTTTGCTCAGAAGTTAGCTGGGGAGTTCAGCTCTGTGGCTGTGGTGTAATGCACGACGGTCTGTGACTTTCTTAGCCAGATAGAGTTAAGACTGTTAACATAAAAGTTCAGATACATTGCCACAGTACTAAAAGAGATCATATTTAACTTAAAATAGCATTTGTTGACAGTGAAAATTTTAAATCTGTGTCAAATCTGTTTTGTGTCAGAATGCGTCATCATTTTCCTAAGCAGCCTGTAGCTCCAAATGGGAAGAAACTTAAAAAAAAATTGATTTAAATTTCCAGATGGAAATAACAGTACTAGCACAAGTGGCGCAGATCCAGGGCATCATAAATAGAGCTCCAGACTGTGACTGAAATGGTCAGAAATGCGACAAAAAATGCGACAATAATTTCAAATCTGCTTGGATGGAAAGTCAGGTAAATAAAGCAGTATCAGTTCGGTAGTTTTTGGTATCGTAACGTATCTCTTCAAATATCTTTCTGCTGTGTGGAAAAACAAATACAATAGTAACCATGATGTCCAATTCACAAACAAATTACTCAGATTGTTTTTTTTTAAGTTATAGTTTGCAATCTGAATTAAATTTACTCAGTCATTGAATCATTTAAAGCTGTTACTGAGTTCACAACTGATTCCCGTGTGATTCCCAGTGAGTCAGTTTTCAGTCTGATTATAATGAAGCATGAACCATTATCTGTGGTTAAAGATAAATTGTCACAGCAAAATATTAGTCATTCTATAGCATAGTGATGTTCAGTTGTAATTTGAATTTTAGTGAATTTGTTTTAATTTGAAATTTGAAATCTTTGTTTTAGAGCAGAGGCCTGTTCACACCAATGACAATAATTATAACAATAACTATATTAATGTCTACACCAATGGACCATAACATTCTGTTACTATACTATATATTGTGTGCTGCATTTTTGTCATATGCTACATTAAATTTTTGAGCTCTTTAAAGTCAAATGGATTCTGATTGGCTGTCAATGTTTTTATCTTTATCAGCTGGAAAAAAATCTTCTGAAAATGATTCCAACGACTTTGTTCTTCTTTGTTGTTATGGTTATAGCTGTGGTGTGAACTTTCCTATTATCTTGGAATTAGAATGCTTATTAAAACTTTTTAGTTATTGTTCTAGTTAACATCCTTGGTGTCAAAATGCATTAAAACTTTAAGCTAAATGACATTTTGGAGCCATAATATTTAACTTTGTTTATTAACTAGCCTATTTCGTAATTTGTCAACAAAATTTGGCTCCTAATTTTTTTATTTTAAGAGCACTTTATGGCTCCTTAGTCATTTTTTTATTATCTGATGTCCTGATAAATGTGTCATTTAATTAGTGGCAGGTGATGAGGTCTGCATAAAATAGCTGCTAACTTTCTCATGGCTTTTTTGTGTGTATTTTTTGGTCTAAATTGATGTGGTGCTGTTCCACTCGGCTAAGCAAAAGGTGGTGTATGGAATGTTCCTCTGACCTCAGATGCAGGGGACATGAACAGAAAGCCAAAAGGTCTGTGAACTCGGGTGTGAGCTGAACAGGGGGGTGGGAGGGGGGCTTGGGGGAGCTGGGCTGGAGGACGGGGCAGGAGGGTCGACACAGAGAGGGAAAGAGAAAGACCCTGTCTATTGTGTTCCTCCAGCCAATATAAATACATCATAACCCTTTTCAATTCAAACATATTTAGGGACTAAGATGAAAGCACTCTAACATCCCCTTGAACAAAGCCAGGGGTCAGCTATAACAAATGAACAACATCCACTGCAAGGCCGATGCACGGGGGGTTAAACTCCCTTTGAACCCTGTCTTTACCCATGGGCCTTTAGGACAGACTGAAATGCATTTGGGGTCAATAGATTTATTTCACTGTGTTTCAAATATCTTCCTCATTTATTATAATCATTACACAATTAATGACCATTTAACTGTCATATTTTTAATTTAGGGTTTTTATTTTTAATTTAGGGGTTTTTTTTTTCATTCTTTCTATTACATTTTTTGGGGGGGGGGGGCATTATTCAACATTACTAAATCCACCTAAATACTATAATTTATACCAACGAAACAAATTTATATTAGTTAAATCAAGTAGTAGCAGCTATTTAAAGTAACAATTGCAGGTAACCATGCACATTTTGCAGGGTAGATTGTATGTTTTTTTTTTTTTAAACAAGGTCTTTTTTTGTTGGACCGAGCTGGTTTAGGTGGTTGACCTGGAACTGGTTAGAGCTGCTAGACCACCATGGACCAGCTACCATGTTTAAAAAACAGCTTGACTGCTTGACCTGTTTTTTGTTTTTTTTTTCTAGTAGGTTTGCCTCATTTTGCTTTTTATGTAAAGCTGTGTATACAATATAATGTGACATAGAAAGCTATATAGCATTTTATAGAACTAGTCACACTTTGGAAAGACTTTGTTTTGAATTAATTTATCCTGAAAACTGTCAATGTTTTTACTGTTGTTTTTGGCATTTCTATGAATGTTTCTGTGTATTACTTTTTTTTTTTTTACACTGCATTTCCAAAAATTTGAGGTCGGTAAGATTTTTTTATGTTTTTGAAAGTTTCGTTTGCTCACCAAAAATGCATTTATTTGACCTTAAACAATAAAATTTTAAATATTATTTCAGTTTTTAAAAAGTATTTTCTATTTTAATATAGTTCCAAATGTGATTTATTCCTGTGATAGTGAAGCTGAATTTTCCAAAAGCCACTATGCCAGTCTTCAGTGTCACATGATCCTCCAGAAATCATTCATTGCGCTGATTTGGTGCTCAAGAAACATTTATTATTATTATCAATGTTCACTACAGTTGCACTGTTTAATATGTATGTAGAAACCGTGATACAAAAAAAAATAAAAATTCTTTAAAAAAAATAACTTACTGAACAAAAGTGTACATGTAGTATGCATTCCACATACAAATAAACAAGCAAAAATATGCAAAAATCAAAATTATTTACACTAAATTTAGTTTTATCTTTTAAAAATATCACATTATATCTCTGTGGTACACTCAGCACATTTCCAGTGATGTGTGCGGTTTGGTACGAAAAGCGCTTGCGGTGGTCTTGACCCAATACGTGTGGTTGCTTGTGTTGGTTTGGCCCTAACAATGTTGTTACTGTGGAGTTCTTCTCCCAGCAGGGGCTGAATTAAAGTTTGTGTGACCCCGGCACTAATTTCTTGCCGCACAGTTCCTCGAATAATGATGTCAGCTGATTAGGTTACCAAAATGGTTGTGTTGGCAGTGAACCCCTGACATGTTCTAATGATCCTGAGGCGTGCTGGGTTTTTTGGGGCAGAGGAGTTGGGGTTCGGGGTGGGCAGCGTGGGCCGGGGGCTTTGGAGGGAGATTGTCCGTGCTCTTCGGTTTAGAGGGGGGCATAAGGTCGAGGGAAGGTGGAGGCACATTAGGCGAGAGAGAGGCTTTGACCTTTTACAGCTATAATATCACTAGGAGTCCCTTTCAGATCAATCAGAACTTGTCTGGGAGACAAAAATGTATTTAATTGTGGTGTTCTATTTTTCTCCTTTTCGCTCCCTCCCTTGTGTTTTTTCACAATCGGACTCACTGAGGGATAAGTAATTGAAGTAATAGAGAGTAATAAGGGCTGGGAAGAGAGAGCTTTGGCCTTGCCCCTATTGTATCTTGTGTCACACGGGTTTAAAGGTCAGGCAGCCTGCATATTCTATTAGGGCGCACGGCCTTCATTGGGGCAAATGAGTTTACCCAACAGTAATTAAAATGCCAGCACTGGCCAGGCGAGCTGAATATGGTTGATGGGCCACCGCTAACTGGGTTGACAGCTGCCATGGCTGTCTTTGCCAATATGCTTGGGCCCTCAATGAACAAACCAACTGAAGCCATCACAGACGAGAATGCATGTTCCCTCAACTTTACTTGCGCACTCTTTCTTTTTTCTGCCTTTTTCACACCAAAAATGGCTTTGCATTTTGCTCAAGTATCTCAGTTTCTTAGCGTTTCCATGTTATATCTTCAAAGACTTGTTGGGTTTTTGTTTGGTGCTAATTTTATGATCAGTTGTTATGTTTTTACCTCAACAAATATTGAAATTCTGCTCTGAAAGCAAGCACACCTATATATTCAAGTGTTAAGGCCTGTTCACACTGAAAACGATAACTATATTAGCATTCACACCAATGCACAATAAGCGCACTGCAGTTTTGTCACCAATTAGGGTGAATGCTGATGAAGGTGAAGGCTATCAATGTTTTATTGTTTATCAGGTGGAAAAATCATTCTAAAGTGATTCCAACAATATCATTCCTCAGTTGTGGTGTAGACTCTGTTATTCTTTTAAATGTAGAAAGATTTTAGGACTCTGTGTTTATCATTATGGTTATCGTCCTTGGTGTGAAAGGGCCTTAACAGACCGACTCTGTGTATGTTGTATGTGTGTTTGTGTGTGAGTGAGATGAAGGGTCACTGTCCCTCTGTTTTTGTGCTGGGGGTTTGGAGTTGGACACCAGGCGCTACAGAGCTTATTCACACGGGCTGGTTGTTAATTTGAGGCCACACTGGTATTCCATTGTGAAGCCCGTTTCTTTGGTTGATGTTAGTGGGAGGGCATAGAGCCCCCTGCTCTTTCTCTGGGTTTTCTCTAGAGGTATGAAAGTATGTGAGAGAGGGAGATGCTTTGTGATTCGTGTAGTTTTACGTGCCTCTCGCGTGGTGCGTCAGTAAGCATTCGCTGCGAGGCACGTTGACGCCACACACACTTTGCATAGTTGGCACAGAGACTGAGAAAGCATTCTGTCAATGAAAGAGACCATCCCAGCAGGGCATTGTAGGAATACCTGAGTGCTAAAACAGGCACATTCCAGTGTGTTCACTAGTGTGAGGGCCCTATTGTTCAGCTCACCTCCGAACACAATGCAGGGAGCAGGAGAGCCTTGAGCCTCGCCCGTCAATCCCAGCTGTCCAGGAGGGCTCTAATCCCTGACTATCACGCAGGTCAAAACTGCTGCGCTCACGCACCCGCCCACCCGTGCCTGCTCCACTAATTTCAACCTGTCACCCAACTAAAAAGGGGGCATCCGAGTCAGTGTTTTTGTTTCTTTTTCTTTTTTCACCACGTTTTTCCCTCTAGATGTCTCATGAACGAAAACACATCTGTGAACAAATCTGCTGTCTCAACATACCCTTCAGCCACTCTTTACACCTCGCTACGCTCCATTCACTTTTCAAAATTTGTTTTTAATGCGCTGTGTGGTTCTCTCCAGGAGCCAAAATATTACTCCACTGTTACGTCACCTGTTCAGTATTTAATGCTAAAAGCATTAAATGCTGGAACAAAGATTATTTGAGAAAATGTTCTGAAAAGCACTGAAGAATCACAGATTTGTACAGATTTTGTAACGGTCTATTAATAATAATAAATGCAAAGTACAACTACTACTACTACTACTACTACCACCACCACTGGTGATAATAATACTATTATTAGGAGTATTATTAGTTTTTTTGTAATTATTAACGTTAATAAGCATTGCAAAATCTGGTATAAAGATCTAGTATTATTATGTCTAAAAATGATGAAATGGTTGAATGGTAGTTTTGAATTTTTTTTCTCCAATCTTTAATGCGTGTATTTTGCAATCATTGCTAAAGATCTTTATATCTTTGCAGCAACTTTGTGACAGGAACAGCCTGCTGTGAGAATTTTGCTCCTCTTCGAATCTGGGACACAGAAAGGTACTTTTTTTCTACATGGTTATTTAAATATTTTGTGTATTTTTTCATAGAATTAATTTGTAATAATATTTATTTGTTCTATTGAACCTGTTGCTGGAACATGTTCCGTCTGTTCCATGTTTTTAACTTTTGATTGTTGTATCGCATCTTTGTTTTGTCAGCGAATTGTGCAGTTTTTACACCTTTTAAGACAAGTTTAAAAATATTAATATCATTATCGTTATTTTACGTAACTAATTGAAATTACGTTTTATGTGTAAATTTATAGCCATAAAATTGTGCATTGTTTTCTACTCAAAATTACAATTAGATTTTAAGTTAGATCTTAATTATGTTTAAATGCACAGGCTTTCATAGCAACATTCAGTTAAAGGGATACTCCACCCCAAAATGAAAATTTTGTCATTAATCACTTACCCCCATGTCGTTCCAAACCCGTAAAAGCTTCGTTCGTCTTCGGAACACAATTTAAGGTATTTTGGATGAAAACCGGGAGGCTTGTGTCTATCCCATTGACTGCCAAGTAAATTACACTGTCAAGGTCCAGAAAAGTACAAACAACATCGTCAAAATAGTCCATCTGCCATCAGTGGTTCAATCTGAATTTTATGAAGCGACGAGAATACTTTTTGTATGCAAAGAAAATAAAAATAACGACATTTATTCAACAATTTGTCTCTCCTCTGTCTCTCTGTGTCAGTGTAGCGCCATTTTGGAGAGCATCCGATGGACGCAAAGTGCGTACGCTATTCTCTGTCATTAATAACACATGGTTACGTGGTATTCCATGCAAAGCAAAGCGTAAATAAACGTGCAATACGTATCCATGCGTTACTGATGACAGAGAATAGTGTACGCACTTTGCGTTCATCGGATGCTTTCATCCAAAATATCTTAAATTGTGTTCCGAAGACGAACGAAGCTTTTACGGGTTTGGAACGACATGGGTGTAAGTGATTAATGACAAAATTTTCATTTTGGGGTGGAGTATCCCTTTAAATGTGGTTTCTACATGTATAAAGCTCAGAAAAATGTATGAATTCTGATGTGTTACTATTTGAAACTGTTAATTTCTCACAAAGTGAAAGTAGAACCTTATCATGATGATGGAAGCTGCTCCATTATCCCTTCAACTCAGTCTTTTCTCTTTGGGAAGTTCAAAGCTGACTTAAAAATTCTTGTCATGAAAGGCCAGGCTTAAACCTGATACAACCTGACTGGTTTCCGTAATTCCCCAGCTTTACCTGCTGAATTCAGCCTGCTTGCATGTTGTCAGTCTAAGGAAAGTAAAAGAGGAGGTGGTGGTGGGGGGAGGGACCGTGAGTTCCGGCACCAAATGACAAGGAAATTTGAGACGGGAAAAATTGCGGAGAAGTAGAGGCGATTTCAGACAGATTTCCCTGGGAATCACATGTTCTATAGAACACCGGAACTCAAAAGTTGAGCCAAGATTAATGTGACCCACCGATGTGCCTGCGTTTGATCTGTGAGGCGCGGGTAGCCAGTGTCAGATTGATGGACACGTGGGCTGGCCAGCTATCAGAATGCAGATGCACACACAGGTAAACCGGCCATTGAATCAAGTTAGACTCACTACAACCCTGTTAAACTAGGAACCAATTAAGGTTACACAGAGGTGTGACAGTCAGTGAACAGGCAAGAGTCTTTATTGCTTTGATGTAACACAGCCGTTTTTCAGAAATGTAATATATCACCAAGAGATTTTTTTTAATGATTTTGAAAGAAGTCCCTTATGCTCACCAAAGCTGCATTTATTTAAACTGTAATAACTGTATATTATTACAATTTAAAATAACTTTTCTATTTCAGTATATTTTAAAAATGTAAAAAAAAAAATTCATCAGTCATTACTCCAGTCTCCAGTGTCACATGCTCGTTCAGAAATCAATCTGATGTGCTGATTTGATGCTCAAGAAATATTTCTAATTATTATCAATGTTGAAAACAGTTGTGCTGCTTTATATTTTTGTGGAAAAACAGTTTTAATTTTTGAAGGATTCTTTGATGAATAGAAATATTTTGTAACATTATACATGCCTTTACTATGTTGAACAATTTAATACATCCTTACTAAAAAATATAAATTGTTCAAAAAATCAGACTGACCCTAAACTATAATCATATTTCACAATATAACTGTTTTTACAGTTGTTTCTGCTTTGATACTTCTTAAAAACAAAAACATTAAAATTCTAGATCCCAAACTTTGTGTATATTCTATATAAAAATGTTAAAAAATAAATAAAGAAATAAATATATTATATTCATTGATTTATATATTGATTGATATTAATATTAGCTTTAGGTAATATTTTATTACATTTAGTTTTACTTGCATAAGGAAAGAAGTTTCAGTAGTTTTTGTGTCACACATTTTTGGATTAGTTTTACGTGCAAAATATGGGCATTCTATCACTGAGGGCATTACCTGAGTTTTAAGTGTCTCAGGAGCGTTCAGTGACCTGTCCTGGAGTGAGTCGTGTTGTCTTTCCTCCTGTCTTTGTGTAGCTGCACTAGGGTCAGTTGTATCCTGCAATAATGTGTTCCTGTCTAGTAATCAGGTGCACCTTGTGTGAGGAGCACAAAGCCGCCAGTCACAGGGGGCTGAGAAACCGACTGATGAGTGGAGGGGCTGGGGGTGACAGGGAATGGGGGCTGTGTGTGTGTGTGTGTGTGTGTGTTCCTATGTCTCCTTTTTTAACATTTCCCAGACGGGCCACCAGCATAACCCTTAGACATGAGCACAAACATGAGACACATTAGAGCGGTTACATTTACCTCAATCATAGACAACATCAGAACAAACATCCAACCTGTTTGCCACAGCAGAGTTGACTGTAGCTCTGTAATGTCAAGATTGGTTTTATGCTCAGCACAAAACTACTTGTGTTGTCACTTGTAAATGTTTCCAATACTACTTTAGGGTACAGCTAGACTCTATTGTTTGTATATACAGTAGTGTTAAAAAACTGAAATTATTTTTCAAACACCATATCATCTAAGAGAGAGAGAATTCCTGATGTTTTTTGAGCCGGCTTCTTCAAGTGCAACTGGCGAGAGCCGCTGACATTTTTTAACATGTTCTTGAAAGATTGGGGTGTATTTTCAGCAGGGCCTGTTGACTGGATGGAGGAATAATAGAGAGGACGTGTACAGGCCAAGATCACTCAGACCCTCATGTCTCACTGTACCAGCTGACCGGCTGCTTAAACTAATTACAGCATTATGAGGGAAGTAAAGAAAAGAATTTGAGTATGAGGGACACTGAGATTTCACTACTGTTAGCCAGCACTCTAGTTGAATGATGTTTTCTATCATGTCTTTTAAGTCAAGCACTTGAAAAGATACTTGATAAACATCAGGCTGAAGACAGAAAATCCTCAGACACCAAACAAGCAGACAATTGCAATATTGCTTTAATGGAAATTTATTAAGTAATATTTACTTTAAAATTGTTATTTTAATGTTTTTTTACCATATGGATAGTGTGCAGAGGGTGTAAAATTGATAGAAGCACCAAATGTTGAGTAAATAAGCCAATTATTTTATCAAGTTTTTTCTAAACATTGTGCAGAAGACAGTTTCATGATTGGTGGGACAAATTAATGGCACAATGTGATGTGGCAAAAGTTTATTTTAGACCCTGAATATGCATTAGGTTTTCTGTGCCAACTTTTAATGAAACTTTCATTATAAAGAAATTGGAAACATTTCCAGCTTCACAGAATTTCTGACTCTGCTCTGGACATGGCAATTATGTTCTTTCTTTAATGTCTTTCTCCTCTTTAAAGGGAAAAAGTCTATGATCAGCCAGAGTCAGGGACACACAAGTGGTGCTTTAAAAGGACCCCTAAGTTTTCATGGGGCTCTTGCCATCAAAGAATCTCACAATTGGGCAGAAATTCTTGACATTTTTTCTCCCAAAGAAAAGGGTTAAATGCCTGGATCCTACCAAGAGCTGTGTTATACAAATTGCAATCTCATTGTTTTTAAGAGAACGCGTGTGACATTTAAAAGTCTCCATTGTCCTGTTCTATAGCATTCTTTTTTTTCTTTTCCTCTTTGCTGGTGGTTATTTCGTCTGTGGGCTAAATTGGCTGACATGCAGACGGCGCAATGCGATTTCTGTTTGTTTTAGGCCCTGAAAACCACAGCAGGGCTCTTTATGTACCTGTCTCACATCCTTTCAGGGCACTGACTGTTTCCCATAGCTTCCCTGTGCCAGTTTACCCTCTACACTTAACCTTACAAGAGCGTTAGCTCAAAATGACCTTTTCCTGTGGATCTAACACCCAAAGAAATGTCCTCAGCATTGCCCTTTTTCAAAATCCATCAATTCATTAAAGTTCCCTTTCATAAAGTGTGTGTGTGTGGCCCAAATGGTCAAACAGAGACGGAGGACTGTTAGGGAGGCCAGCCCCACCATTTTTCTTGATGGCCCTGAGACCATAACTCACAACTAATTACGAACACATGCCATTCTTTATAGTGGAGAATAGGGATTTAAAAACTCCCAAGCAATATCAGAACATAAAAAGGGAGGACCTTTATTTGCAACTGTCTTTAGGGCTGTTGGAAAGTATGTTTGTTTTTTAACAAATACGAAGATTTAACAACGTTATTTAAGTAGTCGGTGGTCCTTTGGCAAAAAGGCAAGTTTAAAAGCCATTTTTTATTTTGCTTTTTATAAATATTTTTATTTTATATGAAACCGCAATTGCAGAAAAACATTGATCTGCATAGTACTGTAGTTCTTACAGTTTATATATGCTAAATACATTTTAAATGATTAAATATATAAAAATAAATAATTGTGTTTTGATTATTTATTATAATTTTAATTTAATTTATTTACTATAAATTATTGTTTATTAATTTATAGTTTATTAAATATAATTTCATTCTACATTTAAACTCCCAATAAGAGTGTATTATGTTTTTCCAATGCATTTTGCTATATTTATATTCATTTAAATTTTCTGCCAGTTTTCTAAAATCGGTGCAGAAAAAGCTACAAATTCTGTATGGATGTGTGGCTAAATATTGCAAGTACTGAGTGCTGTTTTTGCTTGAGCTTAAACCTATCCAGGGGTCAAAGAGGATTAGGTTGAGGTCAGTTGCTCTTTGAGGAACGCTTTAAAAGGATGTAGAAAATAAAGCTTTTTCCCTCTAGTTTGTCTGTCTGTATTTGGTGGCTACATTGTTCATGTGATCACTTTAGCAGATTGCAAATATCAGTTGCCCCTGACGTGTCTGTTAGTGACCTCTCAGCTTCCACATGTCTGAACATTAGACGACTCCTTCGGCAAGAGTTGCAAAAAAAGCCACAATAGGGCCCCACTTATTGTTACGTAATTTCTAGTTTTGCTTGCTTAAAGGAGGAGAAGGCAAACCACCTTTGTTTGGCAGCCTTTGAACCACGTTCGAGAGGGAATGCTGGCGGACTCACTGTATATGTATTACTCCACTGGGACGGTCGCTCTCGTGTCTTAATTAATCTGTCCATTTCACCTTCTGACCTTAATAAAACACGTGCCATCACTCTGCTAAATGACTCCTGTACTCTTGAGTTTAAATCGAAGATCAATTTTTCCTTAGCAGCCCTCTAACCTTTCTTCACTCAATCAGAAGCTCTCGTCGAACCAACCGTGATCAGACGACGTTTGGAGAAGGGACAGTCTCGCCACACGTTCCCAAATAGATCAGACGCTGGAAGAACAAGGTCGCCTGCCATGCAGATGCAGTAATTTAAAAGATTATATGGTTATCCTCCATCCTGTAATCTTCACAGGTTCTCTCTAAAATGGGAGAAAAAACATGGGACGCATAAAAAACCTGTGACCTAACAATTTAAGAATCCTGGGTGTTTGCTGTTGTACTTGGAACAGTGCTATTACTGGCTTTAAAATCAGAGCACAGATGTGAGGACTTCTTTTACGATGCTTGTTTTTCTCACTTCGCGCTTTGACATTTGCAGAGCGTCCCAGGCAGACGCGGGACGCTCTCTCTCTCCTGATCTTAGTTTACAAAATTTCCTAAAGCACTTAAAAAAGAAATATCTGATGCAAATTGCATGTTTTGCAAACAAATGTTTTGCATCATTTAATTGATTGTCCCCATTGTTCAGCACTGTCATCAGTTCAAGTTGTTGGCAGCGTGTTATTTTAGCAGCAAGGGGTAAATGATGGGTATGCAGATGCCCGAGGGGCTACAAGAGAGTTTGTCTTTAGGCCCACCAGGGTCTTGGCCTTTGCTTCTGCGGGACTATCTCTTAAAGAGCCTGTGTCTAAGAAAGACCCCCCTTGTCTCCCCCAGAGCGAAGGTTGAGGATTACCAGTCTGCCCTCGGTGAACAAGCTCACAGGAGACCTCGAACGTGGGGGGTGGTCGCTATGGCCATTGGGTTCCCCTAAATGGTTGCTAGGGACCAGGTATCAAAGGTCCACAAGTCGCACACAGTCACGGTCATGGAGGGAATTAAATAGCAACAAAGAAATTGTGATTCTACAATAATCTGGCCTCTGCGGCGCGGGTGGGGGCCAAGGGCGCCGTGGACCCGTTGGGTCTGTGATCATAGGAGCGTGGTGCTAGTCCCGACACCCCCCACTTCTACCCTCCGTCTCCTTTCTTCCACTCCTCGCGTATCTGGGAACGTACCTTGTGGCCAAACTAAGCTGCTTTAGCAGCCCATTCAAAGTCAGAAAGGTGTTTACTTTTTATCTCCTCATCCCAAGACTTAATTTAGCTTTTGTGTGGTCCGTGGACATTGGAAATGTGCAAGTATAGCGGGATTTGATGGTAATAAGAGATTAAGCGAGCAAATGAAGGCGTTTGGTTTGAAATTAGATCTTTATTGACTCCGAGATGTGAAGACTGGGAGATGTTCCAATCTCAACAAGTAAACACGACCCATTTTATGAGCCTGACAGTCACTGAATCGCTTTAATACTCAGACGATGAGACGGAGATGACCTCACTTGTCCAGTCGCTTTTCAACTCGCGCTCTGGAATGGTTGGCCTCCAGCATGTTTGCGTAATTCCGCCTCGGCTGCTTTTTAAGTCGTGGTCTGTTTTTTTTTTTATTAATGTGTTAATCTTCCTTGATGAGGTTTGACAAGGTATAATCTGCAAGCTTCTTCTCTTATCTCTCTCTCTCCCAGGTGTCACCTGGTGTCGTGTCTCGGTACAGAGTTCCGCCGTGGCGCAGGTGTGTTGGACATCGCCTACGAGTCTGCCTTCCAGCTCCTCACCTGCGGATACGACACCTTCATCCGCTACTGGGATTTGCGCGTCTGCTCCAGGTACTGCCCAGTTCTTCTGCTTCTGGGAACCTCCAGCGCCTCACTGTTGCGATTCGAGTTAAATTAGGCTTAGTTTTTACATTGACCTGTGCTGTCAGCAGATTTGGCCTTGTCTACTGAGACTAATAAAGTTAGCCAGTATGTCTCAGAGAGCCTGTGAGGAAGATTAGTGTTCTCTGTTAATCTAATAAGCCCTCCTGTGCATAGAGTACCGTTTAGATAAAAAAAGAAGCCCGACTTGAGCCTCCTCTTGGGTCTGTGGACACAATTGTTCCTCTGAGAGATTGAAAAGGACCCCCTCGTCGAGAGAGGCTCTTGCGGCGGGACTCTCACCCACCCAAGTCCGCGCCGGTTGGTGGCCATATTGATGTGGCGCAGCGCGTCTCCGGGACAACGGGGCGGGTGCTGGGGATCAGCAAGCTGCTTGTGGGGTGAACTGGGACTCCATGTAGGGCTTCGGGGAGGGGGATCCTCACAATCGCATATGGGCAGTCAAGTAACACAAATCAGAGGTGATTGAAAGAGGGCTCTGGAGAGTTTGGGGAGGGGCAAATGTCCCCTCTTAAGATATCAATAATTCACAGTAAGACCAGTCAGGACTCAATATGTGGTACGTCTTGATTCAAAGTGGTTAGTCATCTGAAAGTCATCATCATCTATATAAAGAGGGCACTTTAATTCACTTGTAGAGTAAACTGTACATGATGGGTAAGTGTGTGAAACTAATTTTTAGATTAATTGTGAATAATTGAGGAGGATGTGTGCCTGTCTCTTTAGTTGAATTTGATTGCTTAGCACCTTGCAAGTCACCTTACATATACAAGGAGTTAAAAACGGGAGACGAGAGATGACGGATTAGTTTAAGCACAAACCTTTTTTTTTTAATACTTAACTCCAATAAAGATATGTAATATATTAGGGTACTTCTTACTATTACTTTAATATATTAGTATATATTATATACATAACTTCAATTATTTACATGTCAATAAAATGAACAGGATTCCTAACATGATGGAAATAAAGAGATGGAAATAAATTATATATAATATATAAAGAGCTGCACTGTAAAATTTTGAGAATTAGCTTACATGACAGTTTGTTAAATTTTCTTATTGTTATACTAATTTCTGTACTTTTATCAAACCGGATGGAATGGTTTTTGAACAAAACAAATCAGCTGACACCATAAAACACCACATTTATAAAATTCAATGCTAATACCCGATGCTAGAGCTGTTGTTTTCATTTTTAAGTAATAAGTCATTTTAATTTCAGGGTACAAACTGTTTTAATTTCAGGGAAATGCAACTGCTTGTCAATGGGGCAGTTCCCTGAAAAGGACATCCTTGTACCTTATTTACCCCTATAAGGTACATGCTTAAGGGTACATATTAATACTCTTAAGGTACAAATATGCTACTTTTAGGGGTAGATAAGGTGCAAAGATGTCTCTTTAATGGGTTTCTCCAAGTGACAGTCTATTGTACCTTTAAAGGCAAAATTTTGTACTTTTTTCTAAAAGTGTATTAAATTGTATTGTGAATTGATGGTTGTATATGATGAAATGTTACTGTGTAAGAGGAATGACCCAGCCCGTTAAAGGTAAGGTTTTTGTTCCTCTGTGTGAGTGCATGTGTTTACAAATGTGCAGCACAGCAAGATGCAATCCAGACATCTCCCGCATGCTCCTGCTGCCCTGTTGTCTGCCTCACGGCCCAGCCACACTCCCTCTCCATGATTTATTCAGCACACCATTAATGGAGAATTGATCTCTATTGGCTCAGCACACACGCAGACACTTGCCCTGTCCTTCCCTCTTTTTTTTCACGACCTGCTCTAAAACAAGAAAGCCCCTTTCCGTAAACAAGGGATGAGGTTTCACCCTTGTGGCCTTCCAGCACAAATAAGACACTCGCCCTTAAGCCGCGCAGGGAGAGCTAGCCATGGTGGCTTTGGCCCTCTGCTTTAGGACCGGTCTAATATAGCGTGACAATGGCTGGAGTTGTGTTGTAACTATGGACTTCAGTACTTCAGAATGTGACCATAGCTGTACATTATATGTTCATTTCAGTTGGAAATTTGATTGTTTTTTTATTTTTGTGTGATGTCCATTATGATAATCCTAGCTGTAATTATAAAGGAACATGAATAACCCATTGTTCTTTAAAAGAACAGTTCATCCAAAAATGAATATTTTGTCAAGATTTACTCATCCTTATATTATTCCAAAACAATGACTTTTGTTCTTCCAGAGTTATTATAGTTAACTAAACTAAAACCATAAAAAATGACTCTCATAAAATAAAATAATTTTTTTTGTCAATAAAGTAAATCTTAACTGAAATAAATAAAATGTAAATAAATAAACTTAAACTTATTTTATTTCAGCTAGTTGCCAAAGCAACATTTCTCATTTACGTTAACTTGATGTACTAAAACAACTAAAACTAAAACGGAAATAAAAATGGATAAAAACTATATAGGCATATCAAAAAATAAATAAATAAAATAAAAAATAAATAAAATTGACAAAAACAAAATTACTAAAACTTTAAAAGTAAAATGAAAACAAAATAGAAAAAAAATTAAAATATGATTAAAAACTGTACTAATACTAAAATAACACTGCTTTCTTCTGTGGAACACAAAAGAAGATATTTTGAAAAATGTCACGTTGCTCTTTTCCATACATTGAAAACAGTGACCAGGTACTGTCAAGCTCCAAAAAAGACAAAAAAGCATTGTAAAGGTAGTCCATTCAACACCTTTGTGTGAAAATCAAACCACAGTTTAAGTCATTTCTCCATGTAAATGCTCCCCTCTGCTGCAGCTCTTGTGCACTTCTGCATATGTAAAAATTTGGCCAAATTAAAGACAGTATTAACTACCCTATAAAGCAATAAATTTGTAGCAGCTGATCAATAAGTGCACTGAATTTCCCTTTCTAACAGGAAATGTGTGATGGAGTGGGAGGAGCCTCATGACAGCGCCCTTTACTGTATAAAGACAGACAAGAATCACATGATTGCCAGCGGCTCATCATACTATGGAGTAGTCCGCCTTTGGGACAAACGGCAAACCCGCTGTTTACAGGTAACTGCCAACATGTTTCACCGCCCTTTCATTTGGTATTTTATTATAGTAATATTCATCTTTGCAATAATTGGTTGACAGATGTTCCAGTTGGCACCCACCACCAGCAGCCCAGTTTACAGCCTGTGCTTCAACACCACTCACCTGTACGCTGCCCTGGCCTCTGTCCTCTACTCCCTTGACTTCAGAACTGCAGCGTCCCAATCCTGGAAATAACCTCCTGTTAATATTGCTTGAGACTTTTAGGCTCGTTCTTCATCTCCTCCAAGCCCTTAGTGATGGTCTCAGACCCTTAAATGGGGAAGTAGCCATCTTGCCTTTGGATAATCAGTGCAGCTAATGATACAGTTATGGCCTTGTGGATATTTCCACAGGCTCCTGAGAGCAAGCAAGGTTCACGACCTTCTGTGGCCCGAGTCTTAACGGACTTAACACATTGCCAGTGACCTCTGAAATGACTAAAACAAACATTGCTCAGAGCTGCCAACAACCACTGAGGGGATGTATGCTAAACCACAGCACATATGATAATAGATATATTGTAACTGAAAGTATATTTTTTTCCAACAATGAGCCAATTAAATGTTTTGTTTTGTTTTCTTTGTACGTTGTCGGTTTTGTTCTTCGTTAACCAAGGCTTGCTCCGAATTCCTTGCTTGGTTGTTTATATTGATTCCATGCCTCACTCACACGTATAGCATTTTATTGCTTGTAGTTGGTCACTCGTTAGTATGCGTTCCTTTTGCTAGATGCCCTAATATTATCGTAACTGACCATAGCTTTAGAAAATCTCATCATAAATGGGATGTCTTTCTATTTTGACAAGAAATCAGTTTTCTTACTGCTAAAAATCAACATCCTGGAGGGGAAAGTGTTTGTATATAAATTGCATTCGTGTATAATTCATCATCATTATCAATGCATGAATCAAACTCAATTTTTGACAGTTTTCCATGCATCATTTTTTACCATGATTAAATGCTTACCATAGCACTGACACTTCACTACAGTATCCTACAAAAGTCATGTGTGCCAGTGTCTTGACTCCTATCAGTAGTCATCCCTGGATTCAACCACATCCCATTGCACGTGGTCATTGTTGTTGAACTCATTGAAAAAAAGTGACTTCTAGTTGTTTTGTAAATCTCTGTCTGTGTGAATGCAATATTATTATGGATGGAGGATTAATATTTTAGCCAGAAGCAATGGTTTGAAGTTAAAAATGATGGATTTGTTTGTTACAGACATGCAGCTTTTTACTTCACAAGACATTAATTGATGAACTTGAGTCATATCCATTAATTATGTTTTTATCAGTTGTTTGAACTCTCATTCTGACGGCACCCATCTGCAGAGGATCCACTTGTGAGCAAATGATGTAATACAAATCTATTCCAATGAAGGAACAAACTCATCTTCATCTTGGATGGCCTGAGGGTGAGTACATTTACAGCCAATTTTCATTTTTGGGTGAACTATTCCTTTAAGACTGAAAAATCATAACTGTTTCTGTTACATGGGGGGGGTTTGTCATGTGGCACACAGCAGCCACAGTAGCACTTATGTTTTATTTTTATTTTTTTCCTTTTTATTCGAAACATTCCCAAACGCATTAACTATATCATGAAATATCTCGATTCTCACCTTTATAGATAATGTTAATTTATCTATAGTGGGTGATGGTCAAAGTAGCCTAATAATGTAGTCCATTAACTATGCATAAAAACCTGTCTGTTTACTTAAGTAACAGATATGGGTGCCATGCCATAACACTTTTAATACGCCTGACTTTATATTTAATGTGAATTTAACATTGAAAATTAATGTGAATAAAAACATTGTAAGTTAGGCTACTAATCATAACACTTTCACTGTACAGAAAGAGAGCAAAGAACATTTAAATGATCAAAGAACATTTTCACTGACAGTCTAGAGTTCAAGCACTCTCAAAAACTCCCATTAAAATCACTGAAGCTGTTTACACTATGAAATGAATATCTTACTCACAGATTCATACACACATCTGCACTTTGTTGTTTCTAACGAGAGAATTCGCCAAAAAGAGGTATTCAGTCAGTGAGCGAGTGAAGAAAACACGGCATTTTAGCGATGACTCATCTGAACACCTCTGATTGGTCATTGCATTCATAATCTCAACAGCATCGTGTGTGATTGGTTATTATGCGCAGTGCTGTAAAACGCGTCTGGCTCAGCACCAGCCAGCGAACGAAGATTTGAATTTAATCAGCGGTCACACTGCACGTGCTGAACGATTTAATTACGCTGATTGTATCAAATATAGAAAATATTATGGAAGCTGCATTAAAAATCCACTTGGCTCAAAAATCTGAGGGGGCACGTGCCCCCTCACTTTGGATGGGCATGACGCTTCTGGCTGGGTCTGTGCACAAGCTGACATCTGCAAAGAGGGAAACGGAACAACTAAAGAACACAGTCACACACCTCTTCTTCCCCTTGTCCTCAAAGCAATGACTCACAGCGTAGAAGTATCTGAGCGCATTAGCATCCAGAGCTAGCGGAGGCCTGCACTGACACGGTTAATCCATGCCATCCTAAAACAAATACCTCATGCTTCTGATGTTAAAGCCCACTTGGATTTGGCGCAGTCACTGGATGACAATGCAAAGGTATTGTCCCATCACACTCCAGGCAGGTCTCATTTACTTAAGGATTCCTCTGTGATAACTCATAGGAATATAGCTATGCTATCCTAAAAACATCTCAGGGATGTCAAAGAAAAACAAATAAAACGTCATACACAAAGTTGATATGAGACCATATGGCAAAAAAAATACAAAATAAAAAGTATGTTTTTAGATATAGTTAAAATATTTTCAAAATATACAAAAAAAATATTGCTAATATATATTTTTCAATATATTTACATATATTTTCTACATATATTTGTCCAAAATAAATTAATAAAATATATTTTGCATTTAACCCCAATTAATATATTTATTAAGATCGCAAATATATTTTCTTGCTCCTTGAGTTACATTTCATAATATATTTTAGCATTTAAAAAAATACATTTTCAATGTAAAAATATATATATATATTTCCTTAGGCCATGCTGTTTACAACATATATGTAGCGTTTATTTGAAATATATTTTTGGCAGAAAAAAAAAATCTATATTATAGGAGTTAGTGGAATAGCTCACCCAATAATGAACACTTTTGCGATAATTTATTTACCCTCATGTATAAGAATATTCTGGCTACTTTTTCATTATAATGAATGAGGACTGGGGCTGTCAAGCTTCAAAAAGACATAAAAAGCACCATAACAGAAACATAAAGTGGTCTCCATGCGACTCATGCACTCGTGCTATATTCCAAATCTTCTAAGGCCATAACTTGTATGAAGAACATGAATTTTCAACATGAATAAATTATGACAGAATCTCAATTTCTGGCAAACTATCCCTTTAAAGGAACATCAATCTATGCTGACCATACTTTGTTTAGAAACTACTGAAAAAAAATGTAGAACAACCCATGCAGACAATGCACTGCACAGTTGCTCCTCGGTGTAATTCTTAAAATCCGGGGCTCATATTGGGCTTGATGTGATTTATGGTCAATCACGGAATAAATTAGATCATATGCAATGTGGGACAATCCATTAGCTGATTTTGTCACTGAGGATAAAAGGAATGCCTACACCTCCGTGCAGATATTGCACAATCATGCAGGAAATATGGCCTCCTGGGACTCAAAGACTTGGTCAGCTTAATAAATAATAATCCATAGGTTCGGAGCTCAGCAGGAAATGGGCACTCACTCATATTGAGGATGACATTGTGAATATTCCTAAAATGAAGGCAGTGAATTTTACACAGTGTGGCTTCTGTAAAAGCATGTAAAATCAGATAATTGCCATAATACAATATTTACAATATGTCTGATTCTAGTTTTATTTCTTGCACCCTTTTTCTTCTCATTCATTTATTAGATTTCATAATGTAATTATATCTATCTATCTATCTATCTATCTATCTATCTATCTATCTATCTAGCACAAGGTCATTACCAAAAGGCCCTTGGGGAACTGTGGGTGAGCCACAAGCTCGGAGTTTCTGACAAAGGTAATGAAGACCTTCAGAGTTCAGAGGACGTGAGGAGGGGTTGGAGGCGCCTTATGGGAAGGGGATTTGAGGATTACATTTTCGGAACCTACAGCACACAAAGGAACACACACAAACATTGTCCATGGAGCAACCGATGTCACGTCTGGCGTAACATGATTATTTACACTTTATCTTTACACTTGCCTGTGCATGCAGCACAGATTTGGAAATGCTGGTATATAAAAAGGCAATGATTACAAAGGCGTGGGATTAAACCCACTTTACATGCTTTGCACCTGCACGAATCACTGTAAAATCATACTGGCAATTTAAGGACAAAAGGTCTACTTTCCTGCACCAGGGTTTACATTATCTACCAGTATTACACAACAAATACGTTTACACCATCAGAGCACATTCCTGCTTTGATCTCAGAAGAACCATCTGGATGGCAAGAAGCACTCACGAGAAACCGCTGATGACATTTTTGAAAGCATTTTGATCTAATTTGTTTTAATTCCTAGCTCCGGTTGTTTTGTTTGTCTGTACAGCATCTATTCCCATGCTGGACACATGCTCTAGCATCTCAACAGCGTTCAGAGTAAAGAGTGCAAACCACTGATAGAGACCTGAGCAAAGACCGCTTCATAAATTTAGCTTTCAAAAGACAGGCTGAAGACTGTAATGATGCATCTGCTGAGCTTTCTGGCATCCCTTTTTAAAGCCTCAATTACACCGTGATTCTCCTGGCAGATGTTGGAAGAATAGCGGGAAGCCAAGCTATTTGGCTGTGAGAGCAAAGTGTTTAGCAGGTGAAACAGTATCTGTCATGTTACCTTAGACTTTAGGAGGTTGAAAGCATGTCTTTAGTCATTCAACTTTGAACATGTTTTATATTTTGGAGATACATGAACAAGGACTTCATATCTTCACACTCTCCATTCACATTTCACAGGATGGTCTTGACTTTTATTAATAGGAGAATGACTATTTCACCTCAAAACCATGTAGTAGGTTAGGGTGAATTTCACACATTATTCACTTGCCCAATAATCCACAACCTTTCTCTTTATTTACAGACTGGACTGGAAAAGTAATGTGAGATGAAGTTAAGAGTCACACAATGTTTTGCTTGGCCAAGTTCATGGGACATAAATGGAATCAAGGACTTCCTTTTCAGTGCAGATGACCCTTGTTTCCTACAGAACAATGCCTTTCCCAAGCTGCATTAGCTTGTGGTTAAGTATCATGTGTCACAGTGGCTAATAACACACCCAGGAATAGGCTTCAACCTACATAGACATCACAGAGGATTCTGGGGTAATTTTACACCAATAGTGCCATCTAAAGGTCACAAGGAAGATACAACTATTGCATTTTATTCTGACATGCAATATTATTTACCTGCTAAAATGGATGTGCATCTGAACAATGAAATAAAATAATGTTTGAGTAAGAAATCATTTAGAATAAATTATATAAAAAGTATAAAAAGTATATATATATAATGAATAAAAACATTATATAAAAGTATAAATAGTAAATGTATACCTAGTATTAGCAAAAAAGTAATTACACACACACATAATCATATACTATATATATTGCATGCATGTATTGAAAATAAACAATGAAAATGATCAAAAATGTATACATTGCTAATTGTATTTTATAACAATTCTTTGGTACGTATCTTTTGCATTTGAAAGGATGGACATCTGAACTATTACATAATTATATAATATTTGAATAATATTTAAAATACATATTTTTAATATATAAATATAAATATATAAAATTAATTAAATATATAAATGTATTAAATATGTAAATATAAATAAATATATAATATACAATTGTTATTTACTTTTTAATTACTTTTTTGGCTATATATATATATATATATATATATATATATATATATATATATATATATATATATATATACACACGTATGTGTGTGTATGTATGTGTGTGTGTGTGTGTGTGTGTGTATATATATATATATATATATATATAGCTAATTGTATTTCACACAATTTCTTTTATAACTTTTTATATTATAAATTGTTATATATTATTATAATATTTATTTTTAATTAAATTGTATATGTAGATACATGTTTCTGTGGAGAAGGTAGTATATATCCATCTGTAAAATTTTATAGGTTTATGTATCAACCATAAAAAAAAATATGAAATATATAAAAAATAATAGCAGCAACTGCCCAAAAGACATTTGTGTCATTAAATGTTACAGAAAAAAAAAAAAAACATGTTTCATGGCTGCACACAAATGAAAAGATCAACCATATCTCACATTGTCCTCGTCATTTAGCCTTGTTGATCTGTTACATGTATCCCCAGTAAGCAGAGGAATCTGATCCATCTGTCAAACACTTTTTAAAAGCATTAGAGTTCAAATTATAAAGGGGTTGACAGAGGGTAAAGGGGTGGAGCTGTCGCCCAGTCCAATGGTGCATTTCCACCTCTCAGCCTCTGCTGTGGGAGAAGCCCAGGACCTGTGTGCTGGAGGCGAAGAATACATGCCTTTCATGCGGACCTTCAGCATCTGTCCTAAAGGAATCCCACCAGCAGTTAATGAAAGGCACCTTTTCCCTTGAGGAGGGAAAAAAAGCTAATTTGAAGAAACTCGACCCTACTTTGCAAATCAGTCAGTAGATATCTGATTGTCACTCCAAGAGCTGGGGTCTAATCCTATTGTTTTTTCTATAGAATTACTTGTGCTGGGTACCTCTCCCCCTTTGGCACTGCACGGAAGAATAGACAGATTAAGGGGATTAGTTTGTATCCTCCTAACTTGTCAAACTGGGATGTAAGGATCCATTGACTTCACTGTCCTGAATGAGAGAAGTGCCTAAAAAAAGAGAGAAATGAAAGGCAGTGAACAAGAAAAATTCCTCAAAGAACAATGTGATTTGTTTGCTTTTGTTCCTTTTAACTTGGCTCAGTTCAAAGGGTCTCACCTAAGAAGCCGCGGTCCCAAGTCGGAAAGATATGTCCCAGGAATAAAGCGAGTAAGAGTCCTTAGCTATGGCTGTCAAAATAACATTTACCACAAAACAAACAAGTTTACTTGAGAGATTACACTGATTTTCTAGGGATCAGTGGTTGTCACTTTCTTGATGACAGTGGACACCCAGGCTGTGTTCGAATCCTGAGCTATATGCATCAAGGCCTGTCCGAATCCAATATTTTACAACAGCCAGTCTAATAAAATGCTCTCATCTGGTCATTTTTTGAAAGGCGCTATAACCGCACACCCTGTGTTTGTGAACTGGCATCTGGTGGAGCGGTAGGGAAAATGTTCATTCATAAATGTCCATTTTTAACTATTTCTACCAAAAAAAAAGTTATTTAGTAGTTGACTTCATTGGATCCTTGAGATACTGAAGAACCTTGGTATTTGAATCCAGCATATTTAAATAATAATTCATTGATAAATTGTCCTAGTATATATAATCCTTATTTATTTAAAGCCATATCACAGTTTAAATACTCAGTTTGAAAACACATACATGGAATTTTTATGACGTGAGGAATTTCATTAAATGCTGTAAAAGTGTGTTAAAAATATGTACCGTATTTGGCAAATATTTGCAGTTTGCAGTATTTCCCATCATGACAAATTATGTGTTATTTTTACTTACATAACTACTTATACCTACTTACAGTACTGTATTGTATCATCCAGGAAAAGATTTTCAGTTAATATACTTATATACTTGTATAATTAATAATATTAATACACCATCTCTCTCTGTCCGTCCGTGCGTCTATCTATCTATCTATCTATCTATCTATCTATCTATCTATCTATCTATCTATCGCATACTTTCTTGCTTTCTTTTTCTTTTGCATAGGGAAATATGTCATTTCCTGCCCCTTTAAATTCAATGTCAGCTGATTTCTTGATCTCAGCTGGTAAAGAACAACAAAGTCACGCCCTGCAGTCGCTTTAGTTGTGTTTAAACGACAGATAAATCATCCAATCGTCGCTACGTTTATTTGTCAAACCAGGAAGTGTTCGCTTGAACGGACCAATAGCAGCAGGGGGGCGGGCTTAAGGAGACTTTCGGAGTTTATGAGAGAGTTGAAAGAAAGAAGAAAGAGACGTAACTGAAGCTAGCTTGCAGGCTAGCTGAATGTCCTACCGTGTCGCAGATGTGTCTAAAGCCACGGGAAAGGACGGAATGTGGGGGGTTGGATATATAAAACTGGGAATGGGGTTGTTTGTAAGTAACGCGGTTATTGGACCGATCGGTTCGGTGACAGTGGAGGCAGCGCTGACCGAGGTAAAACCCTGTTAGCATCATTAGCCTAGCCGGTAGATTGTGGCTGCGGCTCAAAACTTAGTGAGCTGCCTACTTAAACAGCATTTTGAGGCACCTTAGGTGCGTTTAAACGCTGTGCTCATAGTGCTCTACTTAGTCTCAGCTCATTAGGTTTTGAAGAACAGTCTGTGTGTTTGTGTTCACAGCACTGCCAACAACACTTACTTAGATTTTCAAGTCTGACAGGCCACAATTATTTTACAAGGCTCGTAAGTGAGCTTTATCGTCCTCTTCTAAACAAAAGGAGTCATTTTTAGTAAACCCAGGTGACAACAACCTAAAGGGCTGATCTGAACAGTTTTATGTATGTTCATGATATGGCTTTTAAAGTAGTCAGCATAAATAAATGTGAAGGAATATACATTCAGTGATCAATGATATATGGACTTTAATAGTGTCACCTCATTAGGCATCCTGACTTTTAAGTGTAAATTAGTCTGCTGTTAAATTAAATCTAGATATATGTATTAAGTCGACCCACTCTATATTAAGTGTCTTCAACTACTATATATCAGCATTTAAATTAATAATTTCATACATACGTGTTACTTTTTACACTGTACTTATATGAAACATACATTTTACTTACATGAAACCTTTCCCTAACCTTACCTGTATTAAACGTTTTTTGAGCTAAGCAGTCAAAGACACCTAATAATAATGAGACTTAATGTGTTGACTGCAGTATTTTATTTCCCTAATCTTAAACTGGTGTTTGACAAGAAAAGAATGACAGAAAGAAAGGTATTTCAGTAGTTGGTAAGTGACCTTGTCTTTTGAGTAAGTGATTCAGTATCCTCCTATGAAGTTTTAAAAGTCTTTGTTAAAGTCGACAATTCACACCCTGATTCCCTACATTTAGGTTCCTATTTAGACTAATTCAAAAACGTCCAGCAATGTGAATCTGTAAACAGAATACAGTTCTAGGAAAGTCTGTTCCATTTTAGTCTTGTTGAGATTACATGTAAATACACAACCAAATGAATGATTCATAAAGCTTTGTCTCGCCCCTAATGTTATCCTTTCTGATGGGTAAATAATTAAAAACGTCTGTCTATTATTACTGCTGCCACTGAAGTAAGGATGTACAATAGGATTTTTCAATCAGCGCAAGGTTTTATTGGTATTAAGGTTGTGAACGTTCCGCAATCTAATTGTTTAATTACAGTTTGAATTGTACAGTTGACTGTGATTGACACTTTACTGTTGGCTGTCTAGAAAAAGCACATATTTAAAAGATTTCACCGATGACGGGCTTAGGCTGCTTTTATTCTGGCTTTGACTGTGATAGGCGTGTATGTATGAAGATGCTCTTCTCTCTGTTGTGACAGGTGGTAGATCAAGGTCAGGGAATGAAAAAAGCAGGGAGTGAGCTGTTTGCTCTCCACAGGTGTTATCTCTGAGGGAATGTAGGTGCCTAAAAGATAAGCTGATCTCCGATCTGCTGACATTAAAAAACCACATGCTTTGTGCCTATGAAATGGTGTTCACAACTTTTACTTCAATAAAGTGACATTTCTGAAGTCAGATTTTAAATCACACACTGCTATTCAAAAGTTGAGAAGTCTGTACGATTTTTGTTGTTGTTGTTTGTTTTTGTTTTTTTTCAGAATTCTTCACTGATGAATGGAAAGTTCAAAGGAACTGCATTTATTTGAAATAGAAAACTTTTATAATTTTTTGAATGTTTTTACTGTCATTTTGATCAATTTAGTGCGTCCATGCTGAATATTTCATTCAGGAAAAAAAAAACAAAACAAAAAAAAAAACCTCACTGAGCCCAAATATTTGAACAGTAGTGTACATATCAACTTCCAATGTAGATGCAGCATCCAACTTTAAAATAGAATAAATTTATTTATTTTATTTTTTTAATGAAAGATTATATAACCTTTTTGTTTTTCTTTGAGCGCAACAGTCATCACCCACATTTTCAGTGGCGTGGTTCCACAAATGTTTTTTTTTTCTATTCATTTTCTACATAAGGATTACAAAATAGGTATAAAGACTGAACTATTAATTAGGAGATAACAAAGGCAAAACACTGTGTACTTAACGGCATAGTTCACCCAAAAATGAAAATTCTGCCATCATTTATCCACCATCATATCATTCTAAATCTGTATGTCTTTCTGTGAAATACAAAAGAAGACATCTTGAGAAATGTCTGTGGGTTTTTTTTTTTTTTTTTTTTTTTTTTTCCATACAATGGAAGTCAGTTGTCACCAAAACTGTTTTGTTGCCAACATTTTGCAAAAAATCTTCTATGTTCAGCAGAAGAATAAAAAGTCTAAGAGGTTTGGAACGACATGAGGGTGAATAAATGATAATAGAAATTTAATTTTGGGGTGAATTATGCCTTTTTATAAACAGAAGATGTGGTTACGGATTCAATTCCCAGGAAATGCATGAAGTGATAATTTATATCTTTAGTAGACATAAATTGGATAACTGTCTGATATAACAGCACTGGAGCTACTGGTTGGATTGTCTTTCAAATTATCACTAAAAATGTATTTTTTTTATTTAGGAAATGAATGGTATTTTTGTCTTCTGGAACTCTACTGTTGCAATTTATAAGACCAGGAATGTGTAATAATTAACTAATTAACCTTTAACTCAGCTGTTTGCTGCCAGTTGCCATTCTATCTATAAACTTTTTGGCACTACGTCCAACCTGCACAGGTTTGCAGAACTGAACATTCAAACTTTTGTTTTCCACTGCATGTTATCACTGATCATCATCTCAAATGAGTCAGTAGTGATTGCATTTTTACTGTCAAGTTAAGACTATTGTTCAACAGGCAAGATTTCAGTTTCACTATCCTTTGTATCTAGCACAACACTCGAGACAACTGTCAGGCCAGCAGTTGTCATCAATGTCTGCGTGTATGTGAGAGAAGCACAGACCGCTTGTCTGTTCATCCTGTTTACTTGCATTCCCTGGCAGCCCTTGCTGAGTCTGAAATGCCATGAGGGAGGCTGTGTATATATGTGTGCGTTTAAATCGAGCCCCTCCGGCTAATAAAGGGGGCAGTTCATGTCGCACTGTACCATGTGTGGGTGGTGGGTGGCCCGAGCCCGACCTTCCTCTTCTGTCTCTCCCTTGGTCTTTGCACCCCTGTGTGTAACAAAACTCTGTGTCCCTGCTGTGTTGATTTTCCTATCAGACGCCTATCATGCCTTTTCTCCTGGGGTTTAGACAGGTAAAAGGAGAGCAGAGGAATCAGCATTATTATTTATTAATTTTATTAGCAAATGTAACTAGATATGCATTAAGTAGAATACAGTCTGCTCACTCAGAGATTTTTGCATATTGTATTAATGTGCTTTTTATTATCACCTGTATGTAAAGACAGTGTCACTGTGTTGGAGTCATTTGTGTACTTCATATATTACTGTACTTATTCTTTTGGCTATAGCATTGAAATTTAATTTAATTATTTAATTTTTAATTTTATTATTTTTAATTAAATTTAATTTTACTTAATTGCCATTAAAAAAGCCATTTGTGCACAAAGCTGTTCTGGGATCTGTGATGATAATATGCTTATATATTTTCTATTTGGTTTTGCAGGGCCGGCTGCCTTGTGTAGGAGTGAACAACCAGAGCTACTTCTGTGATTCGGGCCACTGCTGTGGAGAATCTCAGTGTTGCAGCTATTACTACGAGGTGTGGTGTAAGTATCTGAGTCCTTCCTGCCTACACATGGTGTAAGATGAGGTCAGTCCATGGTGTATATGTTCTCTATAGTGTCTGAAACATCCTCTAGTTGCTTTGGATATGCGTGTAGTTACTTCAAGTGCATATTGGTTTGTGTATAACAAACTTATCTCCCTCAATGTGGTCGCAATTTCTGGATGGAAAGGACAGCCTGTCTAGATTTTTTTTTTATTAAATTACATTCAACTTTGAAATTATTCAGCATTTAAATACAGTTGTCATATCATTTAGGGGTGTAACGTGCCACCTGCTTTTGTTCTCAAGTTGTTTGCAGTAAGCAGCCCAAGCTTCTGATTCCAGCTATGGGCTGGACAGGAGGCGGCATGCCTTGGGAAAAGACATCCAAGTCATGGCTCATGTTTGACACTGTAATTGTTTTGTTTCCGTAAATAGTAATGGGATTTAGGTGTTCAATCACGCAGCTTACTGGAACTAGATCTGCTATAATTTGAGGCACAAATGACCTCAGTGCAATGAATATAATCTTTTTTGTCCTTTTTTTAAACATCTTTCATAGGTTTTAATTATGGGTATGATATGTGTGTGTTGCTTCTAACTTTTATGTCATTGGCTGGCCCTGATCTAGTTGTTGTTCTGCCCTGTTCATGCCCGTTGGCAGTGTTCTGTGTTATCAAATTACCCCTCTCTCTCTGGTGTACCATCTATTTTAATAACTGAGGACTAACCTCATCTCCACGGTAATTACAGCACATCGTCTGCTGAGTCAAGGGGCTGCACTTTGGGTTTTGTACAATGTGCCAAATACATGCGACCCGGACAGACACAAATCCAGTGTAACCGGATTAGACCAGCCCCTGTAAACAGCTGCCTTAAATTTCTTTATTAGGAAAAGTGGACCCCTTTATTTATATAGCGCTTTTAAAAATACAGATTGTCAAAGCACTTTACAGTATTAAATAGGAAAATAGTGTGTCAATAACGTAAAATGACAAGATTAAACACTCAATTTTCAGTTAAAAGCATTTCATTATTGAATTCAGTGATGTCATCGTCCAGCTCAGTTCAGTTTAAATAGTATCTGTGCAATCAAGTCGACGATGTCGCTGAAAATTAAGTGTCCCCAACTAAGCAAGCCAGAGGCGACAGCGGCAAGGAACCAAAACTCCATCGGTGACAGAATGGAGAAAAAAACCTTGGGAGAAACCAGACTCAGTCGGGGGGCCAGTTCTCCTCTGGCCAGACGAAACCAGCAGTTCGATTCTAACTACAGCAAAGTCAGATTGTGCAGAGGACTCATCTGGTTCCCGTGGTCTTGTCCCGATGGCCGTCTAGGTGATGAGGTCTTCACTGAGGATCAGTCTCTGGGGCTCATCTAGGTGTCCTGGTCTCCGCTGACGTTCAGGGCTGTAGAGGTCATCTCTAGGTGCTGATCCACCATCTGATCTGGATGCAGACTGATTCAGTACCAATATGGACTTTTGTTTTTTTGTGAAGAAATTAATACTTTAAGCACAGATGCTTAAAATTGATCAAAAGTGACAGTAAAGACATTTACAATGCTACAAAATTTCTATTTCAAATAAATGCTGTTGTTTTGAACGTTCTATCTTTCAGAGAATCCTGAAAAAATATACCAGTTTTCAAAAAAATATTAAGCTGTTTTAAATGTTGATACTAAGGAATGTTTCTTGAACACCAAATTAGCATATTGGAATGATTTCTGAAGGATCATGTGACACTGAAGGCTTGGGTAATGGATGATGAAAATTCAGCTTTGCCATCACAGGAATAAATTGAATTTATAATATAAAATATATTAAAATCTGAAAGTTATTTTAAATCGTAATACTGTTTCACTATATTGCTCTTTTTACTGTATTTTTGATCAAGTAAATGCAGTCTTCATGAGCAAAAGAGACTTCTTCCAAAAACATTAAAAAAATCATACCAACTCCAAACTTTTAGTTTTAAATAATAGCCTGTACACAGTGTGCAGCCAATCGAAATGTTAGACTTATGAGATTTGACTGTGGGTGGAGCTTTAAGACAAAACGCAATGAAAATAGAAACCAAGCAACTAACAAAACGTCTTGTCAGGCAACACTGGTGACAACAACTCAGATTAACATGGAAGAGCTGTGATGTGTGCTGTGCCTGGTTTGGACATTATGTTCTCTTCACTCATTAACAGTACTGTGTTATGTGTGTGCTCTTTCTTCAGGGTTTTGGTTGGTCCTGACTCTCATCATCATTCTGGGCTTCTGCTGTGTGTGTCATCACCGTCGAGCCAAACACAGACTGCAACAACAGCAGCGGCAGCATGAAATCAACCTCATCGCTTACAGAGAAGCCCATAATTACACCTCTCTACCCTTCTATTTCAGTCAGTACCCACTTCATTCCCCTGTCATACTACCTCTAATCAATACAATACAATATGAATTTATCTCCCATGGTGCCATTTAGTTTTGGCTACAGAGATTGGATCAGACAGTAATGCACAGGTGAAGAAATAGGATGGTTGGGAAAACTATAGTTATGTGCAATGTAAAATCTTAGGGAAAAAATGTTCTATAACCTTTTTTCTAAGAGTGTACAATGAATTATCTTTTATACAACAATTATACAACAGTGTAAATGGAATAGTGACCAGAGCTACAGTCAAACCAAAATTTATTCAGACACCTTTCTCACATTATCACAGTTTATTCGCTATAGTTTCGAAAATTAATAAAGTGACAAGAACTCAAGAGTTAAACTGTCAGAACAAATTCATCTTGATAATCACAAAAGAATTACAGTCAAACCAAAATTTATTCAGACACCTTCAAAATTTCTCACATTATCACAGTTTATTCACTATAGTTTAGAAAATGTTAATAAAATATGACAAGAACTCAAGAGTTAAACTTTGTCAGAACAAATTCATCTTGATAATGTCAGATAACTTTGATAGAAAGGTATGTAACAAAACATGGTCAAGTCAAAGTGTCAAATCCAATTTTTGGTCCCAAATTATCAGTTTTACTGGTAGTCCACTGTATGAGGAGTTTTTGGGTGTAATATGTCAAAGTTTACTTTATTTTGCTATCCTCACTTACATAAATGAACTATAGTGTCCTGCACCCACTTCTAAAAAATATCAAAAATTATATCTGGTGTCTGAATAATTTTTGGTTTGACTGTAGATTGGGACATTTTATGAGTTATTATAGAATGCACAACAAAGTAGTATAAGTAAAATAAAATATAGTATGCAGACTGGTGATAACTGTAAATAGTTAACAATATTAACTGAATCAAGTTATTAACCGCTTGTAAGAAGAACTACTAGATCTGTTCATTGCTCCATAGAAGAATTCATGGTCAGTCAATAAATGCATTTCTTCTTCCTCTTCTCCAGGGTTCCTGCCTGGCTACCTCTTACCCGCATATGAGGAAGTCGAGAACAGACCTCCGACGCCCCCGCCTCCGTACAGTGCCTCTCAGCCAGGCCAATCCACCAGCACTGACCCCCTGTGCTCTGAACAACCAGATGAGCTCTGCCCTCCACTGCAGTCCAGCCCCGTCGCCCCGACTGCATCTGAGAACTGTTCCCCGGGACCCTGCATAGAGCAGCCACATACTCCCACTGCACACCGCCCTGTCAGAAACACCCACAAACCACAGTACCTCAGTCGAGAAGAGGACAGGCAGCCCCAGCAGGTGGCGTGCGCTACCTCACACAGCCCGGACAAACAGGGCAGCTCCGGTGAGGATCTGACCGAACCCATAGAAGACTGTTCTCCCGACAGCAAAGACAAGACTCCAGGACGCCACCGGCGCTTCACGGGCGACTCTGGGATTGAGGTATGCATTTGCAACCAGGGGCCCGGGGATGGAGAGGAAGAGGAGGAGATGAAAGAGCCTTTGGGGCACATGGATGGAGGGGTGCTCGAGGGTCAGGACTTCTGTGATAGCTGCAACCCCCGCGGCAGCAGCCCTTCTCGTGGTCCGGGGGACGAGGAACAGGGCCTGGCTGCCTCAGACGTGTCTCTGGAGCACAGAGAGCATCAGCGACCTGCAGTCTGCCTCCATCTGCACACCATCAACGAACAGGACGGTCCACATCACGCCAACAACACAGACCCCCAGAGTTGAGCACAACCAGTTCCAGCAGAGACTTACTTTAGACTGCTGTCTCCCTTTACTTTCTTGAGATACATCAGTTTGTACTGTCAGCAATGTCACTTTGGGTGTACTTTTTGTGTGTGTGAGTGAGAGTGCGAGAGAGTTTTAAAAGGGCGTTAATGTGTGAGTCCTCACGGTTTTTATTGATTAATAGGGTAATCTAGTAAAGACGTTAATAGGTCTGTTGCCTCACAGAGAGGTCACGATCAAAGCCACAGGGGAAATTCTCCTCAGTTTATAGCCTTATTGAGCTCTGGGTGACATGCCTGTAGATTTGGAGGCTTTTTGTTGGTGTTTGGGGGCTGATTGCCTCCTACTGAGATGAAGATGGCACTCAAGGTTGGGGGATATTGATTTGTGCTGGCTTTTGCTCCTGAATTCTTACCTTTTAATATCATTTTAAAATACTTAAAGGGACAGTTCACCCAAAAATGACAGATCTGTCATTATTTAGTCACTCTCATGGTGTTCCAAATGCACAAGACTTTTGTTCATCTATAAAACACAAATGAAGATATTTTTAATAAAACCTGAGGGATCCATTTTAAAAATGTCTATTTTATTAAAAGTTGATGCTTCAAAAATTCAAGAATGTAAAATAAATCCAAACGCATATACATAGAGCACAACAAATATGGTAAACGAAAGATGAAACATGCGTGATGCACGGGAACCAATGAAGTTTGTTCTTATGCATCAAACAAGTACAGTTGAACTTCTGTTTCTGTGTGTTCCTTGTTCAGTGTTTATATGTGAATAAAAGCTTAAATTAAATCTGTTATTTATATAAAGCAAGCCGACGCTTCAGACCTAGATTAAACCACTTGATTCATATGGATAATGTTTATGATCTCTTTATGGAGCATCAATATTTAGGTGGAGGTACAGAAATTTTGCAAGTTTGAACTTAATTTTTGTTTCAAAGAAAATCAAAAGTCTTATGCATTTGGAATGATGTGAAGGTGAGTAATTGATAACAGAATTTTAATTTTTGGTGAATTACCAATTTAAGATTATATTGTGCACAAAAAAAAATGTAAAAGACGGCCACAGAGCAGTCTGCTAATACTTCAGAGCTTTAATATTCAGTTGTTGTTTCTTGTTTCTATTTCTTGTCTTTTTTTCTGAAAATGTTTGATCTGGAGTATCTGCATGATGCTATTCAGAAAAATGAAGGAAAGTAATTATCTCAAATATATATTTTTGTCTTTTCGTATCAATAAGTGAATGTGCTCCCTACCTAGCAGGGTATGGTTTCAATTTTGTTTGTTTTGTCTCATTGTATAACATGGTTTTGGGCTTTATCCAATATTTTGCATGATTATTTGCATAACCTGAATAGATCCACAAGCAGAAACTGAATACATTTATGCTAAATAGTAGTACATTTTGAAGTTCATTATGCAAATACTCTTCAAATGAAGGCTGAAAATACCTTTGTATATAGATTGAACCCAGCTTGTACATTTACACTAGGTGCCTTTGTTGATTTAAGTAGTTTTCATATGCCTTAAAGAGAAGAGTGTATGTGTTGTAGAATTTCTGCATAAAATAAGGGCCAGTATGAGTGAAGATTTTGGTCAGTGGTAACGTCTTGTTTGAAAGGATCACTTGATAAGCCTTCCATCGAAATATATCATTTAAATTTTTTTTTTTTTTTTGCCTTAATTTAATTTCTGTATTCTCCCATAGTGCTTTTAAGTTGTTTTTGTATCTTAACACTGTAAGGGAACTCTTGCACCACTAACAGTAACTTATGTATAGGCCTTATTAAGCTTTTAATGTGCGTTTTATTGTAGCAGATCAGGTAAGGTTACTGTCATGTTAGTGTAGCACTTATGTCAGGTTCATGATAAGATTGAGATTTGTTTTTCTGTGGCGGTGAGACTGTCCAAAGCTGCTCCACTGCATTTCCTACACTGTTTGAGTGAGTGAGTGTATGTCATTGTAGGATACTTTAAGTGGATCGTTCTTCAGGCCACTGTGTTTGTTTGACCTTTGGTTTGGATTAGCAGTTAGGTGTCCTATAATAGAGTCTTAGCTTGGGCACAGATGGCTTTTCGGCTCTGTTGCTCTTTAGATCAGAGTGTTCCTGTGTAAATGGTGGCTAATTTTCTTTCAAACATTGAAACGTGGCCGGTAAATTAGGTTCCTAGTTTGTTGGCTGGAAAAAAATGGTTTGGGAGGCAGACTCCAACTTTGACGTGGTGCCTTCGGAAATATTTTTGTAGCAGTATTGTTTGGCTAAACCTAATATTGAGCATTCTGATTCATTTGGACCAGTTATAGCATCAAAATATTTGACCCATTAAGTGAAGCTTGAAGCTACGAAGTAGGTTCAGCGAGGAGATCAAGTCATCTGTCGCAGCAGTGGTGCTCATGACGATCTTTCTGTAGCTCTATTCTCCATTGTTTTCTATCATCCTTTGATGTTTGAGACCAAAGGTATTGATTAAAAGTGGAAATCTGAGTCACTATGTTGGGTAGCTCACTGTGAATGAGATGTTCATTTGTTTTGCCTGAAAAAGTTGTCATTGCACTGTTTTGACACTGAGCAGTGAGTGTGTGTGTGTGCTTGAAGGTGACGAAGGCTTTGCAAGCCAATTGCTTTTTTTTTTTCCCCAAAGTTTTGATTTAAGCTTGGTACTATGTTTTAGTTTTGTATCCGTAGTCAACTTTCTTTTTATATATGAAACTGTATTTTCCGCATTTTATAAGAAGACTCGACCAAATTAAAGAGTATCAAAGAATGTTCCATGTGAATAAAAAAAGCTTTGAAAGCCATTCGATTTCTGCCTTTGTTCTGAAAGTATTTTTTCTTATTCATTTTTCCCATAGGGATTTTTAAAAAAGTCTTTGCCAAAGAAAAAAAAATGGAGAAAAAAAACTTAAAATTGGACAAAAAGACAAAGGTATATGACTTAATAGCTTTATTGAGGGAAAGAATAAATTGACATTACTAAAAAAAAATGGTGGAAAAATCACTTTTGATTTAAAGATGTGAGATTTGACCATTTGCAGTGCTTCATGGGAGTGGGTGGATGCTAAAGTGTTCTTTTTTGCTTGTTTTGATTTTCTGATTGGTGGAGATTTCTTTGCAGAATTATGGGTAATGTACTTTTTCATCAAGAATTCCATGATTAAAAATAAGTTAAAATAATACAGACTGATGACTTCAACAAAAGCATATGCAAACCATCGATTAACAGTTAAATTAAAAATCAATTCCCCATGGAGAAAATGAATGGGATTTTTACCTCCAGAACCTGACTGTTGCACTGTTCAATAACTGTTGATCATGGAGTTACACTGTCTCAAGATTTCATTTTATTCATGTCTGATTTATGATATTTGATAGCAAGCTTCATAAAAAATTACAAACATCTCAGAGTACAAAAGACACACATTATAGGCTACATTTACTCAGCAGTGCTGCATTAGTGGGAATTTTTCCCAGCCTGCTCTTAGTTTAGCAATGACTTTGAATTTTTGGGGTTGAAGAACCACACCAAACTTGCCCTGGAGGTCAGGGAGAGGCTGGCCAGCGGGCATCTCCAGCGTGAACCTTTGCAAAATCCATGACAGGAAAAGGAAGAGTTCCATCTTTGCCAGGGCCTCGCCGAGACAAACTCGCACCCCTGCACCGAATGGCAGATAGCTGGCTGACGGGCAGCACAAACCATCACCCTCCTCGTTCAGAAATCGCCCTATTGGATTAGAGGATTCATAGTATTTGGTAATGTTCACAGATTCACATGAAGGTTTGTTAACACTGCAGATTCTCACCTGGGTCAAACAGCTCAGGATTCTTCCATTCCTTCTCATCATGATGTAAAGACCACAAATTAATAATGACTCGGGTTCCTTTCTGCACAGTGTATTCTCCCACACTGTCAAAGAGAGCAATAGTTTATATGAAATATTGAAATTTTTTGCAACCCTCAGAGTAAAATTTGTAAGTGTAAAACCCTAATTTGAGTGTTTTTCACAATTTGAATCAATGGGGATTCAACATCAAAAATAAATAGCAAATAAGTATTTAAAGTTAATTAATTAAAGAATAAATAAAATATACTATTCAGAAGTTTGAGGTCAGTAAGATATTTTAATATTTTTAAAGAAGTCTCTTATGCTCATCAAGGCTGCATTTATTAGATCCAAAATACAGCAAAAACAGTTTTTATGGAAACTATGATACATTTTTTTCAGGAATTTTTGATCATTAGTAGAAATAGAAATGTTTTCTAACATTATAAATGTCTTTTCTTTCACTTTCGAACAATTTAAAGCATCCTTGGTAAAAAATAGAAAAATATATGAGTTTTTTTTTTTTTTTTTTTTTTTTTTTTGATTACGTGGAGTCTTGGAGTGCCACATGAGGAATGAGAAGTGGGGAGACGGGTCGGATCCTCAGAACTTCTCTTATCGTGGCCACTAGATAAGGCAAATTTCCTCTGTCACTGAGCTGAGGGTGTCTGTCTTTTCCAATCTTATTGTCCAGCTCCTCCTGAATCTTTTTCTGCACCTAATGTCAAATAAAGGACATCTACTAAGATTCATTGCCAGGAAATTGTGATTTGGTAAAACCAGTTGTGAGTAGTTTACCTGTGGATAATGGACAAGGTAAGCTATTGACCATTTGAGTACAGTAGTAGTGGTTTCCACCCCTGCCCCGAAGATGTCCCCCACAGTCATTAGCACGTGGTCTTCAGTTAAACCAACATCATGAGTGCTGGTGTTGTTATTCTCTGAGCTGCGTTTGGCCCTCAGAAGAGCATCCAGGAGGTCCCGCTGGACGTTATCGCTGTAATCCACCTGTAGAGGGAGACAAATCCCAGGATATTGAGGGAGAAATCGTATTAATCACGGGCTTCTTCTAGAAGTGCACTTTGGAATATGCAGTGACAGCTGCTGTTTGTTGAGTCTACACTATAATTTATACATATGTTGACAAATCCTAGTTTGAAATGTTACACTTCATCTAAAACTGTTTATTGTTCACGCAGCTTTAATGAACTCATGTTGATTACAAACTGGGAATATTCAGAATTTTAATTTGTGTCATTTTTGTAATAGTGATGATGCACATTTACCTTGTGTTCCTCGTATTTCTTTTGAAGCAGTTTGTCTCTGATTGAAACACACTGTCTTAAAATTTTGAGGTCTTGGTTTGGGAATATCTTGGAGCAAAAATACATATGTATTAGAATTCAAAGAATAAGACAAAAATGATTTTTTTTGGATATTTTATGTAACTAACCACTATGAAAACCAAGTCTCAGAATTACCTTTCAAAAGTTTGGAGTCAGTAAGATTTTTGAGAAATCAATACGTTTATTTAGCAAGGATGCACTAAATTAATCAAAAGTGACAGTAAAGACATTTATAATGTCACAAAACATTTCTATTTCAAATAAATGCTGTTCTTTTGAAATTCCTATTCATCAAATAATCCTTAACAAATTTAACGCTGTTTTCACAAAAATATAAAGCAGCACAATTGTTTTCAACATTGATAATAAGAAGAAATGTTTCTTGAGCAGCAAATCAGCGTATTAGAATGATTTCTGAAAGATCATGTGACACTGAAGACTAATAATGGCTGCTGAAAATTCAGCTTTGTCATCACAGGAGTAAATTACATTTAAAAATATATTAAGGTTAGGTTAGGAAACTTTATTAATAAGTGTGTAAGACACAAATAAGAGTGTAAGACACAGTATTGTCACAAATTAAAGGTTACCTGCAGCCATGGGAAAATATCCACCAAGCTGTCCTTAGCGACTGTATCGACAATTCCCTGGCTATACTGGAGCATGGACTCAAACTCAGCATCTCCACGTTTGTATGAGGAGTTGAAACACAAGGCACACACCACATTTGTGACGGCACGCATCAGCTCCGGTGCCAGATCCACAGCGCTGTTCTGGGATTCAGTCAACATGCCACACATAGAGTTCGCCTCCCTGCAAACTAAAGGTGCAAAGTAAGAACTAGTTAGCAAGTTCTGGTTCTGTATGTTTTTCTACATATTTTGTACCTTTTTCTTTCTTTTATATATTATAATTTACATTGCTTTATGTATTTGTATGCTGGCTGCAGTGATACTCACTTATCTTCTCAATAGAAACTGAACCTTCACCAAACATGCAAAGAGCTCCATGCACCATTTTCCGATGGAACCTCCATGTGGAACTGTAGTCACCAAACGCTATATCTTTCCCATCTCGAGTTAACAAGTCTGTTGTAACCTTAAAGACAATCATATAAGGTAAACATAAAAAAATGACTTCATTTCAGTTGATGAAGTGACGCAGTTTACTTACAGTTCGTGGCCTCCCTGCAAATATTTTTCCTTTTTTGATCAGGACCTCTTTTGCATGATGGTGGTTGTTCACAATAAGGACTTTGTGGGAGCCCATCATGAGTGAATAAAGAGATCCGTATTTCTTCTGCAGCTGCTGAAAGAAGATGTGTGGAGGACTGTCAGTCACGAGACTGAGGAGACTCCCGATGATTGGGAGTGATGGGAGGCTTGGAGGAGATCTGTCGACTGGCACAAATCCATTCATCTTTCTTTTGAGATACAGCGCTGCTAGAGTTACTGCAGAGAACAGGCATGAACAGAGAAGCCATGGCAGGATGAGTGGGTCAGACATTGTCAGCTACATTCAACCAAGTGTTCACCAGCTCTTCAAATCAGCACTGCCTGTATGAGTGAGGCGACTGGAGATTTTTATGTGAATTCAATGACACCTCCTTGACCCTGAAATAGTTTAGCTTATCTTAGTGTCATCAGGGCTGTTTTCAACAAAGATGCTGATTGGTTCCCCACATTCAAAAAATGCATGAAAGTGCATGTGTGAGCACAGCCAGGGTTGCTTTTTTAACTTTTATCTTAACTTTGTGGAGCTTGCAGAAAATAATCCCTACTGAATGCTTGTAATGCTGTGCATTTCATAAATATAAATGCCCCTTTCCACAAAATAGTATACAAAATTAGGCTTGAAAGTTTTAAAAACAAAATGGCCTTTTTAAAAAAAAAAAAGAAAAAAAAAAGGTCAGATAAAGGAGGTGGACTTTTGCAATTTTGTAGAAATAATTATATAAAACATTAAATAATAACAAAAAAACTAATGTCAATATTACATAGAAAAAATTATAAAATTCAATTCAATTCAAGTTTATTTGTATAGCGCTTTTCACGATACAAATCGTTGCAAAGCAGCTTTACAGGAAATTTTAAGTTTCTACATTATATTTAGGAGTAGGTTATTAGCAGTGTTGGGGGTAACACATTACAAGTAACGCGAGTTATGTAATCAGATTACTTTTTCAACTAACTAGTAAAGTAACACATTACTTTTTAATTTACAAGAAAATATTCAAAAAAAGTAACGTCAGTTACTTTGTTTTCCCATTTATTGACTGACAAGTCTCCTGTCCCCATGTTGGGAGAAATCGGAAGTACAGAGGTGTTGTGTGCGCTGTGTGAACATGATGTTACTGTAGTTCTACACTAAATGTGAATGTGCATTAATTCATCTCACTCGCAAAAAAGAAAAAAAAAAAGATTTAGTATTCATCAAAATACTTTTTGGGCTTTTACATTTGCTATAAATAGAACTTCTTATATTAAAAACAAACAATCAAGCCCTGCTCATATTTAAAAAGTAACGTGAAAGTAACACAAAAGTAATGTAACGCATTACTTTCCATAAAAAGTAACTAAGTAACGTAATTAGTTACTTTTTTAGGGAGTAACGCAATATTGTAATGTATTACTTTTAAAAGTAACTTTCCCCAACACTGGTTATTAGTGGTACAGAGAAAATCATGCAGTTAGTTAAATTACATGTAATCAAACAGACGGTGAACACTATTAACTGCAAGGATTATAGGTTGCAATTAAACTTATAGCAAAATTTGGTAGTTTTGTATGTTGTTCCAGGTTTAGCATCATCTGAGGTCCTCTGGGGGGTTGGTATCATCTCATCTCAGGTGTTCGGTCATCTCAGATCTTCATAAGGGTCGGATCAGGATTGAAGCTTGTGTGAATCCTAGTTGCCTCGGGATGCGAGTCCTGTGGCAGAAACAGAGAAGCAAACAGAGACAAAGCAAAAGCAAAGCAAAAGAATGATAATGTGGATTTGATCAGATGTAGCTGATGTACAAGGTTATGAGATACATTATGTGAATACTTGGCTAAAGAGATGTGTCTTTAATCTAGATTTAAACAGAGGGAGTGTGTCTGAACCCTGCACGTTATCAGCAAGGCTATTCCAGAGTTTGGGAGTCAAATGTGAAGCTCTACCTCCTTTAGTGGACTTTGCTATTCTAGGTACTACCAAGAGTCCAGAGTTTTGCGACCTGCGTGATGGATTGTAGCGTGATAGAAGACTAGAAGACTAGCTAAACCATTTAGGGACTTATAAGTAAGTAGTAGTATTTTGTAACTGATGCGGAACTTAATAGGTAGCCAGTGTAGAGATTGTAAAATTGGGGTAATATGATCATATTTTCTTGACCTGGTAAGGACTCTAGCAGCTGCATTTTGGACTACCTGTAGCTTGTTTATTGAAGATGCAGGACAAGTAGCTTGGCAATGTTTCTAAGATGAAAGAATGCTGTTTTTGTAACATGAGAAATATGATTTTCAAAAGACAAGTTGCTGTCTAATATAACACCCAAATTTTTGACTGTAGAGGAAGTAACAGTACATCCGTCTAGATGCAAATTGTAATCCAAGAGATTATGTGAACTGTTTTTTGGTTCAATAAGTAATAACTCTGTCTTATCTGAATTTAATAGGAGAAAATTATTGGTCATCCAATCTTTTACATTTTTAACACATTCTGTTAGCTTAGATAATTTAGAAGTTTCATCTGGTCTTGTTGAGATATATAGTTGAGTATCATCAGCATAACAATGGAAACTAATCCCGTATTTTCTAATAATATTGCCAAGGGGCAACATGTATATTGAAAATAGCAGAGGGCCAAGGACAGATCCTTGTGGCTCTCCATACTTTACTGCCGATAATTTAGATGATTCCCCGACAAAGTGATAAACCATCTTAAAGCCTGCCCTTGAATACCCGTATAGTTTTGTAATCGATCTATGAGTATGTCATGATCTATTGTGTCGAACACAGCACTAAGATCAAGTAAAACTAGCAATGAGATGCAGCCTTGGTCTGACGCAAGAAGCAAGTCATTTGTAATTTTAACAAGTGCAGTTTCTTTGCTATGATGGGGCCTGAAACCTGACTGAAACTCTTCATATATATATATATATATATATATATATATATATATATATATATATATATATATATATATATATATATATATATATATATTTTTTTTTTTTTTTTTTTTTTTTGCAGGAAGGAGTACACAGTAGTATTTTAAATATACAGACAAATAATCTTTTTTTTTTCCTACAATAAGAGGATTTAATTCGGATAATTGTTGTTTATGTTAAATAATTGTTTATATTTAATAGATTTCATAAGGCAAGTTTATTTCTATAGCACATTTCATACACAATGGTAAAAAAGTGCTTTACATAAAATAATCACAAAAGGAAAGGAAAGGAGAGGAAATAATCCTAAAAATAATCACATAAATAAAAGCAAAAAATAAAAAATACAATTTTAAATTAAAAAAATGATTTAAAATGAATTAAACAGTTAAGAATAATACGAGGAAAAATAAAATACTGTGCAATCACATAACACAAAAATGGAATTAATATGAAATGTGCTAAAATAAACTCTGACTTGGCTTGACTTCACTTGGCTGAATCTGAAGGGATTTAAAGTATTTTTTTCTTAGTAACTAAACATCTTCCCCATCCTCTCGTCTGTGATATTCGCGTGATATTTGAAATTGTCCCTCGCCTGCTGCCGTAGTAAACAGATGGCTTCCTCCGAGACGCAACCCCGCTTCGGTCAATCTGTTAAAGGTTTATTATCTGATAAAGTCGCTTCTTGCAGTGGAGATGTGATCGCTTTAACCCGTCAAGTGTTGAAAGGATCCAGAAGCCAAGAAGTAAATATACAAAACGTTATATTGTTTGACGAAGGGGAGATATTCACCTGGCTGTCTGTTTCCTCCTTATAGTAATACACACCGGCGACAAGCCTCAAAACTTAGTGTATTTTGGGTATCATATGCCCAAATATTTGACAGGCGTTTCACTAGGTTTTAGACGCAGATGAATGCAGTTAACTCATAAAATTAACGATGGTCTCTTCTTCTTTACAGCTACTCAGTCAGGCAGCGAGAAATATGGTAATTCAAGAAGATGCAATTCTGCATTCTGAAGATGTAAGTGATATAAAGGCAAAATTATCTTCTTTATAGCAATTTTCTTGATAAGACATAACAGACTACATAAACTGCATATAAATAACAGTTGTCACTTATTTCTTGATGATATTTAAATTCTTAGTTTTAGGATCAAAGCTCTAGTTTTTATTGTGAGGGCAAGTAATGCATTGTAATACAATGATGATTGAGAGATGTACAATTAAACAGACCTCAAAACACTGGTGTATCATATTTTATGCTTAGATTTTAATATGATTTTTAAAAAATAGTGTATTGATAATCAAGTAAAATTAATTTTACTTGCTAAAAAACATGAACTATCAGTCAGAGGACAGAAGGCATGTAGTAGATTGTGTACAACTGATTTTTCAGCAGTTTTGATCACGTTGATAATTTAGAGGCCTTAGAATTCCATGTATCAAATATGATACAGTAGGCTACTTGTAAGCTATTTCATGTTTAACAAAGCAGATTTAACTTCTCCAAGTATCTTTATTCTTGCAGAGTCTACGGAAGATGTCTATTATAACAACCCACTTGCAGTATCAGTGAGTAGACAAGTATACATGCATACTGCATTTATTTACATTTACATTTTGTGCAGTACTAGTCAAAGGACACACTCATATACCTCATAACCTTAAATAATTTTTGGAACCAGAGGTTTTTCTGTTTTGGTTATTTAATTTTGTATATTAATAAAAATTGTGCCTTGAATTCCTTTACAAAGAAACTTTTTTTTTTTCATTTGTTTTTGGTCACTACATAATTCCCATACTTTAATTTGTGTTATTTCAAAGTTTATACTACAAAATAGATAAAACAAAATAGAAATCTGTATGATATCTTATATATTTCTTGCTTTTAAATCCAGGCAAGAGGCCATTCAAAAGAAGTAAGTCATTATATTTAGGTCATTCAAATGATTTAAAAAAAATTGCATGTTATTTTTTGTGAATTTCTCTAAAAATTTGTTAACTCTTTATCTGTCATGTCTTTCACAGTGTGGAACACTCCAAAAACCTGCAGGACCAGCTCAGACACTTGATGAAATAATGGAGCCCTTCTAATAGCATGCTGTAGATATGGCATTCTCTAGTTTTTCATTGATTATTTTAACTGTAGATCACACCACTTTTTGAGACTGCAGATGATGGCTTATAAAAAAAGCACAGGCCAACATCTTCCTGTTCTCTAACACCTTTCTGGATGGTCGTGAAAAACATGCATAAGACCTTAAAGTGAAGGCTTTTCTGTGGTAGATTGTTTCCAGTATTCATATTTGTCTTTTTGAAATGATAGTACAATGTCAAAACAATATGCTTTGTTTTGGTCTCATCTTTTAAGTCTACGTTTGTGTAAGAACAATTGCTTTTAGACTTTTAGATCTTACGTAGTAAAAAAAAAAAAAATTCCCAATTCACTGTACACCAAATGTACAAATTATATTTTCTTGTTAATTTATTTATGTCTTGTTTTATGGTTTTGTTGTTGTGCCAAATTTACTTGAATGTATTTGTATAAAATGACACACAGAAAATCGTTTCTGCACATTTTACTAATTCTTTTTTTAGGTCTAAGCTTGGAGCAATTTAATGAAATGTATGTGGAAAACTAAACCAAATGAATGAAATGTGTCCTTTGTTGAAAGTTCAACACAGGGATACGTGACAAAGTTTATCCCACATGCAATATCAGCAGCTCCTCTGCAAGGGCAAGCAGATGGATGTCCTAGACCTAGAGCAAGGCCTTGAGCATAAGTATTCACTTCAACTAAGTTTTGACTTGTGTCTGCAAGACTTGTGCATATATTTTTTATTTTTTTTGCGTAACAGTCAAAATATAACCATGAACATCAATGTCAACGTTACAATACACTGGATGGTAACAAATGCATTTATAATATGTTGATATGTACATAATTTTTAATTACATTTTTTGTAAAAATGAATAATATAAGACAATAAAATAAATAGAAAATTCTGAGAAAAATATTAGTTATGCAATGTTACGAAACAGCTATAATAAATAACAAAGATTAACATTAAATGCTTGGTAAATGGTCTTGCACTATGCACATCTGCCCATTCGCTGGATCATGGGAGACCTTGAATTGGAAAGAATATTCTGTACCTCCCCAGTTCAACTTATCAGTACCTCAAGGTCTATAATAATGAAGTCTTGCAATCTGCCAAGAGCTTGTTCAAAAGCAACTCTTGAGATAGTCATTACTATTAGGAGGTTTTTCAAATGTTGATCTCTTACAACTTCATATATGCAAAATATGTTGTGGGTGTAAATTATGTGGAATGTTCATAGCAATAGCTCAAAGCAACATTGAGTGCTTTCTCACACAATGGAAATCCCCCATTAAAGAATTTGCCATTATAGCTTGTATATCCTTATTAATTTATGAATCTATGCAAAAAAGACATTTACAGATTGTTTTGTGATACAGTATATGCACCACTATGTGCATATAATGTATAATAGAGCAAACTAGAAATATTTTAACATTTAATACTGCCCTGTTTGACTGTCAGTTATGTACAAGTGGTATTGATTTTGAAAAAGGAGGAAAGTAGTCAATGTATTATTGTCAGTGTTTTGGCTCCCTCTATAGGTAAAGAACATTTCCATAAAGCAAATACATTATGGTAAGATAACAGGTTTATAGGCTTTAGTGACTACGAGGATGCAATCATGCAAGGACTATAACATGTCTGTATTATTTTATATGCATTCATATTGATCACCTATTACCTTCTTATATGAGTTAATAGAAATACAAGCAATTTTCTCAATATGATTCAGAACAAGAAAGAGCAAGAAAGATACACACTAAAAACACCAAAATCTCTCTCTCTCTCTCTCCCTCTCTCCCTCTCTTCGCATGAGTGAAAAGCTTTTACATTTTACTGTTTTATGGTTCAGTTTTGTCTTTTCTGACTAAGTCAGACTTTTTTTTATTTTGTGAATGAACTATTATTATTAAAGTAATCAAACTATTTAAATATAAAATAATGTATAAAATAGACAAAATAGACAAAATGTCTCATTATGTATATTATATGGATAGTTCTAAATATAATGTTTTATTAAAATTGTTTTGTCTTGTAGCCTACAGTTTAAAGTCTCTTCAAAAGGAGACAAAATAAGGGCAATTTAAAGTCACAGTCATAATGTATATTGGTATACAAATTTTCCTCTTTCTGGTTTGCCATTACATTTAGTGGTTCTATGAAGTAATTAAGAGACATTCTGGACGTCTTGTGGAAAGTGACATAATGAACGCATGAATGAAGGTGTTACGAGTTTGTTTATCTGGCAGAGACGCACGCGCTTACAAGCAAATCGTTTTAATTTGTGCGTCGTAATTTTATCGTGCATTTCCTTATGTATCATTTCATCCAGTACAATCGTCATACAGTTTTTCTCAGTTTTCAGAATTAACCCCGAAATTTCAATGCGTTAATGAAATGTATTGGTCAGTAGTTTCAACGGTGTCATACCGTTGGCCGTCGGTGACCACTCCCATCTTTTAGGTACCGCTCATTTTACGCGCTGATTGGTCTTTGGAGACACCCACTACCCCGTTTAAGCCCGATAGCACCGCCTCGCCTCCGCCATTCCGCGCGATGTCATTGGATACCCCCGGACTTAATTTGCATACGCGACCGGATTGGTCAACACGAACGTCCGTCACTATTCATCTGTACTCACAGCAGTTCACATAGAGCGTGCTGGTGTGTGTCATCGTGGTGCAGAGAGGCAGCGATACGCGGTGAGTAATGCCGGCCTTGTTGCGTGATGTCAGGACGGCTATAGAGAGGATGAAGGCGGACGCGGATTCCCTCTGACCGTGGCATCCTACATTCATTGACTAAAGTCTGCCCATTATCAACATGGCAGAGCAATGGACCGCAGTGCCCACTTCTAATATGGCGGCGCTGAACCGGGCTAGATCATTGACTGTTATATTCTTAATTGTCAGCAGCTGTCTGATCAGTAGCACTGATGGCAAAGACGCGCCAGAAGAGACTGTCATCATTGGCCTCCGGCTCGAGGAAACCGACGAGGTGTCGTTTATGGACAGAGGCTTTTTGCGCGTCAGCGAGCGCTCTCGTGTCAGGTTAAGGGTCTATGGGCAAAACATCAACAACGAGACGTGGTCCAAACTCGCCTTTACAGAACACAGCATCGGCAGCGCACCTGCGGAGAGCCAGAGCCCTGGAGACGCACCTGCCTCGCATCCCTGCGGCATCCGAACCTCCGATATCATCATCCTTCCCAACGTGGAGGTAAACAGAAAGACATCTGGGATTATTGAAATAGAGGTGAAACCTCTGCGAAAAACTGAGAAGAGCAAAGTGTATTACCTGTGCATAGCCACCACCACACCTGGCGCGCAGGACTCGTGGTCCGAGAGCACCTGGATCTATCACGAGGGGCATGACACTAAAGTGATCGTGGTGGAGGAGAAAAAGTTCCTGCTACCTTTCTGGCTGCAGGTGATTTTTATTGCCATGTTGTTGTGTTTGTCCGGCATGTTCAGCGGGCTGAATCTGGGGCTGATGGCGCTGGATCCCATGGAGCTCCGGATTGTCCAAAACTGCGGGACTGAGAAGGAGAAGAACTACGCGAAGAAGATCGAGCCAGTCCGAAGCCAAGGAAACTACCTTCTGTGCTCTTTGCTCCTGGGAAATGTCTTGGTCAACACCACTTTGACCATCCTGCTCGATGACATCGCAGGATCAGGGCTGATCGCTGTAGTGGTGTCCACTATAGGGATCGTGATTTTTGGAGAAATCGTGCCACAAGCCATCTGCTCCAGGCATGGGCTCGCCGTGGGCGCAAACACTATACTCCTGACTAAATTTTTCATGATCCTCACTTTCCCTGCATCATATCCCGTCAGTAAACTCCTGGACCACGTGCTGGGCCAGGAGATCGGCACTGTGTACAACAGGGAGAAGCTGCTGGAGATGCTCAGGGTGACAGATCCGTATAATGACCTGGTGAAAGAGGAGCTCAACATCATCCAGGGCGCTCTGGAGCTCAGGACTAAAACTGTGGAGGATGTCATGACGCCTTTGCGAGACTGCTTCATGATTGCCGCCGATGCCATCCTGGACTTCAACACCATGTCTGAGATCATGGAGAGCGGCTACACAAGAATACCTGTGTATGAGGGCGAGAGATGTCATATCGTGGACTTGCTGTTTGTCAAGGACTTGGCCTTTGTGGATCCAGATGACTGCACGCCGTTGAAAACCATCACCAAGTTCTACAGCCATCCTCTGCATTTTGTCTTCAATGATACAAAGCTGGATGCCATGCTCGAGGAGTTTAAAAAAGGTAAGTTGTAGCTCCAGTGCATTGTTATTTTTTTAATTTACACCTTCAATTGTTGAAGAATTCAGCTGTATAATAACAAAAGTATGCTTGAGGACTCCAAAAAAGAAAAGTGGTATACAGTTGAGTTGTTTTTTTGTTAAAGTTAACAGATGAGGAGTTTAAAAATGGTAAACTTACAGATAATGCCATTGCTTTTTGAACAATTCAGGTATTATAATAAAAAGTCGTAACAGCATTTTCAAACTTTCAGTAACAACTAAAGTTAGATTGCGAAGTTAGTCGCTAGCAAACAGAAGTCACGTTAGCCTGATGAGGTAACCATAGCAACAGTGCTGCGGTACATCGAGAAAAACATCGAAAAAAGTACCCTAGCGTTACTTTTTTTCGCTTTAACACTGGTATTTGTTATATATTTACATATTATCGTAATACCACAAAAAGTGTTTTATTCAAAAAGTTTAAGAAATTTGGCAAATTGTGTTGCAGGGCGAAGGTTCGGTTGCACATAAATTCGTAAGTAAATTAGTCATTTTAACTGCTTCACTAATTATCTGTTTAAACTAATTATCTGTTTAGCATTTTATAATGTGGTAATGTTAGTTCATTTTTAATATAAAGTCTTGCGGAGAAAAACCCTGGGTTGGCTGAGGGTCAGTAAAGATTTTAAGCATTGCTCTAAAGTAACATACAAAACAGATTCCAATAATATTCTGTTAATATTAATAATAATATTATTGGATGTAATGTAAAATGTTGCTACCTGCTGATGTTCTGTTCTCTCTGAGGTGTGGGGTTCAACCAAGACAATTCAAGAAGAGTGAATTAAACTTCACTGTCAGTGATGCAAACGGCTCTCTGGCTCAGATATAACACTGATCTCTGAAGCAGAGTTCAGGAAAAGGCCATATCCACTGCTAACTTAGACTTATAACCCAAGTTTTTATTTTACAACATCACATCCCATAAAGCTGTTTTACGATTACTGTTTAGGGAATCATTCTTTCACCAGGCACTGAGTAATCATTCTGGCTTGTTATTTTCACTCAGTGCCCTGAGCCATCAGAACGTGATGTCTGAACCAGTGAATTATTTTAGGACAATTTAAATTAGTGGGTCAAGTTATGCCATTTCATTCTGCATAAGAATGCAGCTGTAACACATGTATTTATGGGTTATTATGGGTTATTATGGGTCAATTATATAGTTTTAGTTAAAGTGTGTCTTAATAGGTTTAGTCAGTTGTTTCAAAGTGGAAGCCAGTTTAAGTTGAAGTATTCTGCGTTCGATGGTAATTTACAAACATGCTGTCATCCAGTTGTGGACGCAGACCATAGTAGGACCGTGGCCCAACATTCCACAAATTGTGCCTGAACAGGAAATGGACTTAACCAGATTTGGGCAACAATTGAGGTATGTGTAGTACAGTGTCGAGCTTGAGTCCATCAACAAAGCCTGTCTTAGAAGCTCCCACATCTCCTGTGTAAAGGACTCCATATCACCTACATAAGCCTTTCTTTCCCTGTCTTTGTTGTTACTTGGCATAGCTTTCAAACTGTGTTTACTCAACACAAAAGTAGTGATATGCTGTTATGTTGAAAGCATGTTGTCACCTGATGTGTCAAAGGGCAAGTGACCATTAAGCTGCTGGTCTCTGTTGGTCTATATCTATATGTTATTTATATCCTTATTCTGGGTTCCTCTTGGATATTATGCATTTGTACTGTCTGTTAAACAATTTCCAGGCTATTTATTTCTGGCTGTTGTAGCATTTTGTACTCCGCTGTTTATTTTTATTTTTATGTTTATTTTATCATCTTTATTGCTCGATTTCAGGTTGTTGTTTGTTATGTAAACAGCTTGGATTGTGGCTTTTTTACTTTTGGCTTTTCTAGTTTTAGAAAACGACTTTTTTCAGGAATGAGAGGTATTTGCGTTCAAAGTGTTGTGGGGTTGGAATTCGTAATCCCGTAAGCAGGGTCAGGAATTCACAGGGTTAATTGATGTTTATGTTGACAAAACAAGGCACATTTGGCAGACTTAAATATAAATTGTGTTATAAACAAGATGAAGCCACTTGTTTCCAGTAAAAACTCTTTTAAGAATTATGCATTGTTGTCAGTTACAGCTGAGCAGCAAACTGATACAGGAAAAAGGAGGGAAAAGGTCTGGATCTAAATTATAAATAAACGTATACATTTATATTATGAATATTATTCTATAAAGTATATTACATTATGAATAATGTGCACTGCTGTTCAAAAGTTGGAGGTTACTAAGATTTTTTAAGAAATTACTACTGTTATTCTGCAAGGATGAATTAAATTGATCAAAAGTGACTGTGAAGTATTTCAAATAAATTCTGTTCTTTTGAACTTTATACTCATTAAAGAATCCCCCCAAAAAAACAGCACAGCAACATTGATTATAGTAAGAAAATGATTTTTAAATTAAGCAAAATTAAAATTAATTTTAATTTATATTAAATTTTTCTGCACACTTTACAAAAACATTCAGTTACAAATGTTCTATTCTGTAGCACATATATTAATGTTATTATAAGTTGCAATGATTGTTGCAATGAAATGTACCATCAGTAGTTTTCATTGTTACCAGTTGTAGTCTTTTTCTCATGTAATTATCCTAGTTAAATGAGCATTTTGGGCTTCAATTGTCTACTAGGTATGGATAAAGTGATACGTATTTTTTAACATTTTCATTAAAGTAAAGATGTTCATGAGCGCTGAAATGTTCAGTATTCCCGAGGAGCTTTTATATCTTGTCATGTGACTTTAATGTCACTGAGACCAATGAACATACTGAGGTCTGTAGAGAAGATTTGTAATTGAATAGGCAAATGTTGATTATATTTTGTGTTTGAAATAACTGTGCATGCACTATTATGCTGTTTATGATGCTGTGAGTTATAGATCTGCCACAGGGGAGAAGAACTGGGGGTGAATTTACTGCACTGAAATTTCCATTTCCGGGGTGAAATGCTATTTAGTCTTTTCCTTGGGAACCTAAAGTCATTTTACTGTTTTAAAACAGTACTATATAAAAAGGCACATCAGCCTTGATAAGTGCCTGCAACATTTGTAAGATGTTCCAGTAAAGCATCACAGACATGCCACCCACAGTCCCATCAACTATTTATAGGGAAATTCCATTATGGAAAATATGTACAAAATGTGTCTTTGTGTGTCATCTAGAAACCATGTGTTCTGTTCACTTGATCCCAAATGTTTAATATAAGGCCATTCTAGAAAGCATTCCATCAATCCAATTTGGACTTTTTTTTTTTTTTCCTCAAAAGAATGCTTTATGATCGTCGGCCATGTCTTAAGCATAGAAAGGAAGTGTCATATCCTTACATGCCAGAGGTCATATATTTATGCCTTGAGAAGTGTGGGAGAATTGTACGCTCTGACTATAGACTACGTGTGTATACATTACCATTTAAAAGTTTGTTTTCAGTGAGATTTTTTTTTTTTAAGAAATTAATACTTTTATTTAGCAAGGATGCATTAAATTGATCAAAATGACTTTTACATTGCCATAGGAGATTTCTGTTTCAAATTTTTGTTTTTAAACTATGATAATAATAAGAATGATTTCTGAAGGATCATGTGACAGTGACACTAAGTAATGGCTGCTGAATATTTGGTTTGGCCATCACAGGAATAATTTAAGTATAAAATATATTAAAATAGTAATCAGTTATTTTAAAATGTCATCATATTTTGCAATATTAGTTTCTACTGTATTTTTGATCAAATAAATGCAACATAATTCTGAACACAAGTGCATCAGTTAGAGCTCATAAAAACTAGAAATGTGACTATGCTTAATGAATACACTTCAAAATATCTTCTCAAAGTGGTCAAAATTAATCAGTCAGACTTTTTATTATTTGCTGTTAAAGCCTCTGTGACTGTGTGGGCATTTCTTTGAAGCTCAAAACAATGACTCTTCTTCTCTAGATTTTCCAATGGATATAGGACCTACTTGTGTTCTCGGTTTGGCTGTAACTGGACTGAACCAGTGAAAGATCATTTATTGTGTCTTATTTGGTTCATGTGTTGAGGAGTGACTGTCTAAATCTCTTTTAAGATCAGATAGATCAGGGGTGAGAGATGTGGGCGGCCTAGACTGTGACAAAGAGGGGCTGTTAAACAGTTTTTTTATTTACAAAATAATCTTATTTTCCCACTGTTTTCAAATCAGGCTGGTTTTAAATGGAAACAAACCTATATTTCCTCAGGCAAGTATTGGTGGTTACTGATTCCAGCAGGCGTGAAACAGGGCCGCATGTCCCTTTGACCAAGCACAGGGTAAAGTAAGATTGGTCAGTCATTAACTCAGGTCTCTCTGCCGCCCAGTAGTTTTTTTTTTTTTTTTTTTTTTAAAGAAACCGCTTCTCTTTTTTTCTGCTATATACTCTTATTTATGGAAAAGTTTTATATGGACACAATACATAATGGATTGCTACACTGCCACGCCGGTGAGATAATTGCCCAAGTGGAATGGAAACTTCATTTCAGATCTAATATTAGCTCTGGCTCTGGAAAATTCCTTTTAAATGATCACTAGCTGAGAAACAGGAAAAGAATTTTCTTTAACGTTTTGGTTGACAGTGCTGGGCAGGAATTTTTTAAGCAGCTTATCAAAGAGGTCCTGGGAAAACAGATGTGGAACCATGAGAGATTTGCTAAGAAAACGCGATGGATCGTTGTCTGACTGATTCCAAGAAACTTGTGTTTGAATAGTCACAACTGTCAAAAGAATAACTCTCTCATAGTTTTTAGTAAGCATGCGTGACATATTTTAATCATACACCAACAGAACTGTGATTCTGTGGGGTTTAATGCATTTATGGTTGTTGAGGGTACAGGGGGACCACCATGTTCGAAATGATCTCGGGAGATACCTCACAGACTCATACTGTAACTGTATTTGTTTTTGCCCTGGCAGGTAAATCCCATTTGGCCATTGTCCAAAGAGTGAATAACGAAGGCGAGGGAGACCCATTCTATGAAGTTCTGGGCATCGTCACGCTAGAGGATGTCATTGAGGAAATTATCAAATCTGAAATTCTAGATGAGACAGACTTATATAGTGAGTACCATTTATTCTATACTATTCTATTCTATTCTATTCTATTCATGGGTGATTGACTTAATGCTCATTCATTTATTCCAAAATACATACTTCATACATACAGTGATTTGAATGCACATCTTCTGTGATGAAGTTTTTAATTTTTTTTTAATTGATTTTTTTACATTTTAAAATGAATTTTAATATATTTATAAGGGACATAAAGATGTCGGGGTTAAAAATGTCAGGGTCAAATGTCAATAAGTCTCTAAAAATATCACCTAATATTTATTCATGAATAATTCACGATCATTTTATTAAAAATACTTTAAATTGATTTTTTTATATACTATAGATTTGCACCCTCACATATATTCAAGGTAATTTACTTGATGGTTACACCACATTACATTTTATTTAGATTCATTAAATTTAAATTCATTAAATTTAAACTTTTCTTGAAAATGGAATAATGGATTTGGAAAATGTTTCAAATCCATAAAAATCTAAATTAATACAAAGACTACCTGAGAACCTGGCACAAGTGATTTCAACTAGGTTTTAAAAAGATTTTTCCTTTTTTAACACAATTTAAGTAAAACCATCTAATCATGTCATCTTGTTATTCCCAAATTAAAGCTGACAACAAGACGAAAAAGAAGATAGCTCACAGAGAAAGGAAACAGGACTTCTCCGCTTTCAAACCTACAGATAATGAGTTGAGGGTGAAAATATCACCACAGCTTCTTCTGGCCGCACTGCGTTTCCTGGCAACTGGTACTGATGTCCAGCATGTAACTACATGTGTCTCTGTTTTTTTATGATTGAAAATGCAATCACAAACTTGTAAAGCATTATTAATAAACCCATTTTTTTTTTATTCTCCCCTCAGAGGTGGAGTTCTTTAGTACAGCTCAAATGTCAGAGAAAATCCTCCTGCGCTTGCTGAAACATCCTAATGTCATCCAGGAGCTCAAATATGATGACAAGAACAAGAAAATGTCAGAGCACTACCTCTTTCACCGCAACAAGCCTGTGGACTACTTCATCCTCATCTTGCAGGTATGAGTTCTGATTGAGAGGTCACAAACTTTGCAGACATTGAGCTATGAACAAAAAATCATGGCCTTCACAGGAGCGAAATCTTCAAACTCTGTTCCAAAACCTAAAGAGCTGCCTACCTAGACAGCATTTTATAGCTGCACTCCAGTAGCAAAAGCTTTTGCAAAGAGTTGGTTGCCTTCTAAGACTCCTCATTTTCAACAGATTTAATTCAACCACTTTACTGAGTTTTATCTCAAATACATGTATCTCTGTTGGCCCACAGGGGAAGGTGGAGGTTGAGGCTGGAAAGGAGGGGATGAAGTTTGAAGCTGGTGCCTTCTCTTATTACGGAGTGCTGGCTTTAACCTCTTCACCAGGTCTGAATGATGGATTTTCTAATTTCTTGCACACACACCTCTAAATGTCAGGATTTTGACGAAAATGACTGATCATATAATGATTTTATGAACATTTCAGTCTTAGGTTGTGAAAGAAAGAATCTCATCTCTGAAGTTTTTAAACTCTTTTGTATGGTTGATTTCTTCATTTTATACAACTCTTTCTACCAAATCATGCATGATGTTGTTTGCTCTGATTTATTATACATGCTTCTGACTGTCTTTAATCAGTCTTATTATGTAAATGCACACTATGCAAATAATTACTCTTTTGATTCTTGGAGTTCTGTGTAAATCATATTTTCTTCCCCATGATTTCCTTTTGTCTCTTTCCCTTCTTTTCTCTTTATTTTTCCCTCAATTTCTCTTGCTCTCCAGTTCCTCTCTCCTTGTCTCGAACCTTTGTGGTGAGCAGGGCAGAATCGCTGGCAGGATCTCCAGGTATTGCATTCATTTCTTCACCCTTTTTCACTCCTTCCTCTGAATCCTCTGTTTCACATTAGAATCTGAAGATTTGAATGGTGCGTTAGGAGTTCAAGGTCCTCATTTTCTTTTACAAAGTAACTGTCAGTGGCCAGATAAGAATCATGGGAGCCTATAAGCAATGATCTGATGAACTGTTTTTAAACTGATGATAAGAAATGTTTCTTGAGCACCAAATTAGCATATTAGAATGATTTCTGAAGGATCATATGACACTAAAGACTGGAGTAATGGCTGCTGAAAATTTGCTGTCACAGGAATAAATTGTTTTAAAATATATAAAATTAGAAAAGTTTATTTAAATCATAATAATATTTCACAACATTACCATATTACTGTATTTAACAATATTTCACAATATTACAGTTTTTACCATTTTTTTTTTTTTTTAAATCTGATACATGCCTTGGTGACTTCTTTTAAAAATAAAAATAATCTTACTGACCCAAACGTTTTTAATGGTACTGTACAAACCACTGGCTGTTTAATAGCAAATTTTCATATGAAGCAAATTGGCTGTGTATATTTTTCTAATTTTGAAAAAATCGACACGGTTAGACACCTGTCCCTGGGATTATATACATTCCAGAGTAATGACTGTTGGACTGCTTCCCCACAGACACACTTTGAACTTTCTTTAAGAAGTGGAGAACCTAATCTTATTTTGATTAAAAACTCTTCACCTTGCATTACGTGCGAGTTATTAAGCAGATGTTCTAATTTTAATTATGTCACTTTCTGGCGAAGTTTGGAAAAAGGGAATGGATTATATCCATTGGTTAATCAGCAAAACAAAAGGTAGTGCCAAAAGAATTCTAGAATTCATTGGTTAATGGTTGTTTTCCCTTATTTATGTTAAAGGGGTCCTATTATGTTTTTCACTTTTTGAATTTTAGTCAGTGTGTAGTGTGTATGTTTGGGCATAAAACGATCTACAAAGTTACAAATCTCAAAGTCCACTCCAAAGGGAGATATTTAGTTTTGAAAAAAAATCCCTTTTCAAGAACTACAACGAACGGCTCGTTTGGACTACAAAGTTGTTTTCCTGTATTTGTGACATCACAAAGTGGCCCATTAGAATATCATTAAAATAAATCCCGCCTCCAGAAATTCGAATGCACGTTTCAAAATCGAAACCCGGTGCGGGTGTTTTTATATCACTGTATTTCTGATGGAAACTGACTGTCTTCAGAAAATTTTGGATGTCATTTTCATTTCATCTTGTATGTAATGTCTGATAAAGCAGCGTTTGTGAGCAGAGCTCTGCTTTGTGTGCAGCGTTACTGGGGAAACCTCGCTCTCTCCCGCTCCAACAGCGCCTCCCGCTGGCAGAGAATGAATTTGCATATATATGCCACTACAAATAGTGTAATTCTGTGGGACTAGACATGTGCCGGTATTCGGTAATGCGATATATCACGATAATGAATATGCACGATATTGTTATCGTGGGCACTTCAAAATACCGAGAATAATAATTTATTAAAAATTAATCAGAATTTTGAATGCATTTTAAGAATACTTTTCCCATCAACTGGTTAAATGCACAACACCGCTGTAAACTGCTCAAAGATGCATGTGCACTCTGATGTAAACAAACACGAATGAGAAGCGCATGGCGGAACACGTAAAGGAGACTCGGTGAATGAAAGCGCACATTCACTCTCTGACAGCAGATGGCACTAAACAGCAAAACTGCAGCCGTTACCCCGGAAACCCCTTAAACAAACCAACTGCGCTACTTTCTGTTTCTGAAACGTATTTAAATTATTTAAACAGCCATTCAGATTTCTGTGTTTGTTATGGTGTTCATCACAGCGCCAAATACTTAAATATTTAGACTTAATAGGCTATTTATTTTAAAACTTTTTTACATTTTAATCTGGACTACAACATGCCCTAGATATTGTTTGAAAGTGTTTTGATTCTTTATTGTTTGGTCACACATTACATTAGAGCTTCATTAGTTAACATTAGTTTAATTCATTAGTTAACATAAACTCCCAATGAAAAATTCTTATAAACATTCATTAATCTTAGCTAATTCCAATATTTAATAATACGTTGTTAAAATCAAAAGTTGCAACAGTTTTTTTTTTTTTTTTTTTATGAACCCGAGCTTAACAAAGATTAATAACTCCTGTAGCAAATCTATTGCTCATTGTTAATGTTAATGCATTAACTAAGGTTAACTAATGAGATCTTATTGTAAATTGATAGGCTACCTATTGGTCTTTATCATTCTTTTGCACTTTAATCTGTGTAAAATTTTTAACTTTATACATTTTTTTTCTGTGTTGCTTTATTGCATTTAAATGTTCAGTTATTTTTGTTATGAGAAAAAAGATATTAAACCTGTTATACTGTATTATGACAACACTTTTTTTTGCAACTAAATTTCAATACCGTGATAATACCGTATACCGTGATAAAAGCATTAGCAATTAATCGCAATATGAAAATTTGAGACTGGCATATCCCTATGTGGGACTATGGTATAAATAAATTCAACTATATAACAGTTTCACTGCAATTCATGTTATAATGTTAGAATTAAAGAACAATACACATAATACATATTACCATTGCACTTATCTGTACATAGTAAATGCAGTTATTTATAAGCTGTTGTTGACATCCTATCTAAAACGTGATTTAGCCAAAAAAAAAAAAAAAAACAACAACAATATCGTTACCACTTTAATATGTCTTGCAATATCCGTGCATGCACAGGTTCTGCGCGATCCTCTTGTTTAATATTCTTGGGGTCTGAATTGATATGGCAATATTGACTAACTTGCTGTTTTGGCAAGGGGTGGGGCAGTACTGAAACACCGTCTAAGCTGTTCGCCAATCACAACGCACTGGGACAGCTAACCAATCACAACACGTTTAGTTTTTCGGAAGGCGGGCCTTCATCAAACCCGGAACTAATCGAGCCATTTGTGCCAGGCTGGGGAGGAAGGTATTGTAATAATGTAAATTATGTGAAAAATAATGTGATTTTTGAACCACCAAGCATGAGAGCATGTTCTAGTACACCCTCAAAACAAAATCAAGACTTTGTAAAAGAGCATAATAGGACCCCTTTAATTATTTGGCTATGTAAGCAAATGCTCACTGGATTTCTAGCAGAGGAAGATCTAATCCACATTAAATGGCTGCTACATCACAAGTTTGGATTGTAAATAAATGAAGCTCAACTTTTGTGTTTAAACACACAAAAGCATTCCACAGCACAGTTCATGAGAAGAGACAGGGCATCCAAGATGAATGGAAAATGAATGGAATATCAGACAAGAATCTTTTGTTTCGTTTGTTTACATCACAGCAACACCAGCAGCTGACCATTGACCTGCATGTTACCCTTTATTTGCTATACAGAAAATAAGTCACCTCCACGACCGTTCGGACTCAACCACTCGGACTCCCTGAACAGGAGTGACCGGATGGAGGTGGTCACTCCCACACTGGGCAGCAGCAACAACCAGCTCAACTCCTTCCTGCAGGTCTACGTGCCAGACTACTCAGTGAGAGCTGCCTCTGACCTGCTCTACATCAAGGTCTGAATGCTGCTGAGAATTTATATTGCACTTCTGAACTCAAACTGTTTTTTTTTAAATGCATGAAATTGCTGAAAATTCCTCAAGCCTTCTAGAAGCTCAACTGAATTTTGACTCGTAAATTCCTGCCTGACCACAGCCATGTTAAAACTGAAAATCACATTATATTTTCACACTAAGCAGAAGCTCTATTCATATTAAGGGTGTCATGCAGCTTGTATGTTATCCCATTGGTACTTTTATCGTTTAGTGCAGAGGATTTGAAACTTTTTGATGCCCAAATATGATGATCCTACTTCTTAAAATATAAAGACAGCAATGTTTTTATGAATAAAGTCTCATTTATACTGTGTGATAAAAATATTAAGTGTAATATTATACATTTCCAAAATAAATAACTGGCATTGATATTGTCATTGCACTAGAGCAGAGATTCCGTCGTATTGGACATACTAGATTAACTCATGGACATTTATTGATTGGTGAAGAAGCACCAAAATGGTCTGCCCAATATTTAATGTCATGATGAGACAAAGGTTATTATCAGGACAAACTCTTAAGGACTTGTTTTATAAGATGGACCCAGAAAAACTTTTACAATTTCTTTCAAAAGTAAATTTAAAAAATCTTTTATAGAATGTTATGTACACTGTTTTATAATTGCTTCATTTAAATTTTTGTATTTTGTATTGTGTACTAATTTTTTTGTACTGTGTACTTTGCCATGAAACAGCCTATGAAGCTGATGTGGCAATAAAATTAAATCAAATAAAAAAAAAAAAGTTTTTAAATTTTTTTTAAAAAAAAATCTAAAAAGGGATTCCAAAAAACTGGGTGTTTGGGTGAGAACTGCAGGGTTTGTAAGTTGATGAAAAGCTAATAATCAATTAAATCTTAAAAAAAAAAAAAACATTTAATAATCCAAATAAACACTTAACAAATATATGAAATATTGTATTTGTGTACTTGCCTGTCTTGTGACAATTAACTGACATCAGAGAACCTGTGAACATGCAATTTTGTAGTAAATTGTTTAAATATTAACGTAAAATATCAGGGTGTACTTTAAGTAAATATTTCATTTCAGAAGGGTTTGGTTAAAGAATCCCTGTACTAGGGCAAAGCAAATTATTAAAATATTTTCTTGAAATTATTTACTTGGTATTAATCACTGAAAGATTTCTGAACAAATCATAAAAATCTAGGAACAAATTTAACTTTTATTTCTTACTGTTAAAAACTAAAACTGTCAATAGGATCAAATAATTATATGAAAATAAAACAAAAATGATTAATCTGACTATTTTTGTCTTTAGAAAGCTGATTGAAACTAACAGTTAATATTGGTGGATGTGTTAAAAATGATTATTAAACATATTTTATATTTTCATTTAACATATTAACTTACACAGCCCATTAAAAAATGCAAAAAAGCAAGAAAAAACCCCTGAAGTTTTCTTGAAACAACTTACAGCTGTAAGTTAGTGACTATATAGTTTAGTGTATTTGAAATGCACTTGGCTGTAAAAATCAAAATCTGAAAATCTCATTGTGAATTACCATGACGCTTCTATTCAAAGCAACTTAAAATTCATATAAAAATTCATCCACGTGATTAATTACAGATATTAGCAGTAGTGCATTACAAAATGTCCAAAATAGCACAGTATAATTATGTCTCATTAATTCTTCTTCTCCCTCTGTCAGGTGACCCGCCAGCAATATCAGAACGCCCTGATGGCGTCTCGCATGGACAAGACACCCCAGTCCACAGACAGCGAGTTCACCAAGATTGAGTTGACCTTCACAGAGCATCAGGATGGACCACTGGACGAGTCAGCCACTCTTTTGACCACCAATGCACACAAACCCAACCACACCGGTCACAACGACGGGGCAATTTAACCACCCTCAGCGGAGAGAGATGGCAAAAGAGCGCAAACGGCTCCGTTAGCCTCTCCCTTTCCACGTACTGAGCGAGAGGCCTTCTTGTACACTGGGCAGCTTCACTTTGACATAACGAGTCCTCTCATCACGGTCGATTTCAAAGGGGAACGTACGCAAAGACTACAGTGTGAAGGGCCGCATATCCCACAATGCATGCACTAATGACCTTAACACCTTTTGTAGGCAGCGGATCAGTCAGGGACCACCACATCATTCTCGCTCGCTCATTCGATCGAGGACGGACACTTGAAATACACACTTGCACTTCGAAGGAGCAAGGTGACGACCCACACCACACCTCAAACAGACATCATACAAGAAGGACAAAGAAATAATGGTGCCTTTAGACAGCGCTCGGTTACTGTCAACAAAGGAGGCCCCCGAGGGCCTGGGCGACACGGAGCTCTCCAAAATCTTCCATTTGACCCAGGAAGCCTGAGAAGATGCAGCCACAGATGAGATAACAGCGACCGGGAGGCTTGTAAACACTCGATAGAGATCAATATCCCAGAGAAAAGCCAGGATACATCTCAGCCTATCAGAAGAGGCCTCGCGACCAAAGACATTTGGCATAGACAGGATAAAACAGGCGGCATGACTGTGGGTCCTTCGACAGAATTTGTAACAAAAACAGCAGCCTCGAACACGACACGCATAAGCAGGCAAAATGGCGTTTGTCTGGACTGTGCCAAATAACACTGACAACGATTTCGGCGATTTCTTCTGCCCAGGTTAAATCATGTCACGTGCAGATGTGCTATGTACTGCGTTCGCAGTACAAAGAAATCAAATGTGTTTACATATGAGGGCCATTTATGTATATGTATGTGTGTATGTGTGTGTGTGTGTGTGTGTGTGTGTGTGTGTGTGTGTGTGTGTGTGTGTATATATATATATATATATATATATATATATATATATATATATATATATATATATATATATATATATATATATATATAAATAAAATATATATATATATATATATATATGAGAAAGAGAGAGAGATTTTTTACGTCAATGCTGATTGTGCTGAGGTACAGTGTCACCTATTTTAAGGTGAATAGAGTATACGTCTCATGACTGGTTCCATTTTTATGTATGTCGGACCACTCTTTATTAACGATACGTTTTTAATTTTCAGTGCTTTTGTTGTAATCACTTAACTCTTAATTTTTAAAAGAAACATTTTATATGTCAACTACCTTTCTTCAGATAGTTGCTAGCTGCATTTAGGACCTCAAAGACACTATTTCAGGAACTTACACCGTAACTTATATCTCGTCTTCAGATTCCACAGTTGCTCTTTTATCTTATTATTTGTATTATTTTTAGAAAAGCTATTCATGTAGGACTCAATGTCATGGGATTGTAAAAGAGGTACTTGATGATTTATTGAATTTAAAACATGAAAAAGGAAAATAATTCAGCATTAATGTATTTATTTGGTTTTATCATGACAAGATGACATTAACGCTCTTGATACAAAGGGGAACGAATCTCTGGCTGACTGTTTGTTTTTGTTTTTTTTTTTTTATCAGAACCTCCTGAGATGCTTCTGTCAGATGCGTAAAGCCGCTGGATATCAGGACATTCACGTCTCAAGTGTTTATGTAGCAACCTCTCAGTGCAATAGTGCAACAGCTATGCAGGGACAATCATGACCAATTAATGTGCTCACAGGTAGGACAAAATATCCGAAAGTAAACTAGCAGAATTTAATGAGACTGAGAGGTAGAGTAAGTCTGTTAGATTAACATAACTACTGTTAAGGGGCTTGAGATGTGAACTAGTGATTGTTGAACACTAACAAAGGCTACGGTCAGCATTCCTGTTCTTCTGTTACATCGACTGCTTATTCCAGTTTTTTTTTCACACTGTGTTAAGAAAGAGGAAAACGTTAGAAAAGAGGAATCTTCAGAAATGTGGTGCTCTAACATGCGTTTTGAGTCTGTCATACACTGCTGCTATTTTCAATCTTGAATGTGTATAGAGATACTGTACAGTCATAAATCAGAGAGTGCTATTGTATGCTTACTATAAACCAGACAATGCTATATCAGATTTAAATATATATATGTATGTATATATATATAATATAATGCAGATGGAAATTGCTATAATAAAACTTTGACAACTTTATTGTTGCCTGTATTTTGATTCATTTATTTATTTATTGAATGTTTATAATAAGACTGATCAGATGGTGACAGATATAATGCTGGTTGAGGTGTATAATATAGAATGCAATGTAAACATAGTAAATAAATCAACCAGAAAACTGCTGCAAATAAATAAACAGAGGTGTAGAGTACCCAAAAACTACTCAAGTAAAAGTACTTACAGAAAAATTTACTCAAAAGTAAAAGTAGTAGTCTGAATAGTTACTGGAGTAAGAGTAAAAACAGTATCAGATAAAAAAAACTAAAGTAGTTAGTTACTAGTTACTTTGGATCATATACTGTATATCTATGGTCTATTTTTATTTTATGTAATGTGTGTGTATACACACACACACACACACACACACACACACTGCCGTTCAAAAGATTTTTAATGTTTTTTATTTCAGTGATGCAAATCAGAATTTTCATCAGCCTTTATGCCAGTCTTCAGTGTCACATAATCGTTCAGAAATCATTCCAATATGCTGATTTATTATCAATTCTGTTCTTTTTAGCTTTCTATTCATCAAATAATCCTGAACAAAATGTCACAGGTTCCAAAAAATATTAAGCAGCAAAACCGTTTCCAACACTGGTAATAAATCAATATATTAGAATGATTTCTGAAGGATCGTATGACCCTGAAAACTGGAATAACAGCTGATGAAAATTCTGATTTGCATCACTGAATTCAATTATATTTTAAAGTAGATTATATATTTTATATATATATATATATATATATATATGTGTGTGTGTGTGTGTGTATATATATATATAATATATATATAACCTCTGACACGGAGAAGAGTGAAAACTCCTCACATCATATGACCGCTACCGAACATAACGAAACAAATGCACATTGACGGATTTTCTTCCGTCTGTTCTGCAAAATGTAAACAAATGTAAATTTCTGCAAGAGTAAATATTGTGAAATATCAATATTAATTGTGTCTAGGCAAAGGCATTCCTCCTGGAACAGGTCGCGCGCCGCTGCGCAGAGCTAACGCGGGTTTGGCGGATGTTCATTTCATACTCTGTGACAGCTTATTTAATGTATAAATTATACATTGTATTTAATGTATAAGGTACATGTACATGTAGGTATGGTGTACTGTAATCGACTGTAGCCTAATATACCTGTGGAACCGTAGACAGCACACGCGGTGTTCATCTAATAAAGATCTTCATAGCTAGCAAACAACAGCTTTTGCAGATTTGCTTTCAACTGACTGTAGATCCAAAGCCACGTCTTCAACGCTCTTGATGTCAACAACTCTGAGTGAGAACCGCTTCAGACAACTGCGGCAGGGAACTGAACGAATCATTCAAACTGATTCATGAACCGATTCACTGGTTTGATCAAGCCTTCGAACAGAATTGACTCAAAAGAATGAATCATTCGCGAACGGGCATCGCTCATTGCGCAGAGAAAAGTAGACTGGGCGTTTGGAATAAATTGAAGCATTTTTAACTTGTATTGCATTAAGATAAAGTAACGAGAGGAGCGTCGCCCACAGTAACGAAGTAAAAGTACCGTTTTTTCACTAAAAATGTACTTAAGAGTACCCATCTTTAAATATACTCTAAAAGTATTTGTTACCCAAAAAATTTACTCAAGTAAATGTAACGAAGTAAATGTAACCCGTTACTACCCACCTTTGTAAATAAACACTTTTTACACAATATTTTTCTCTTAATAATATTGACTAAGATTTTTTAAAACAGAAAATTAATAGATTTTAATTGGGCTGAACTGTTTTGAAGCAATTACCAGGCCTTATATTATGTTGGGCAACTTGGGGGTCAATTTGACCCATTTCATTTTTTTGAGTTATTGGAAATACTGGTTAATCCATTTTTTTTGTGACTTTTTTTCTCATGTGGGGTAATGAAAATTCCTGCAAAGTGTCAACACTTTGATGTTGTGGAATGCATGTAAAAATTTTGAGGGTATTTACATATATGTATTTGGCAGATGCTTTTATCAGAAGAATCTTACGCTGCTTCACAGGCATACATTTTTATAAATTCATTCATACTGGATTACTAGTGCTCTGTGGAGTTTAAGAGGTTGCCCAATGTCTACCTGTCTAATGTCTATATATACTAATATATATATGTATAATTGTGTGTATATATTACATTATGAATGTTATATTTTTGAATCAGTTTTAAAGTTTTATTACATTTTTGTCCCTGAAATCCACCCTTTTGCTGAGATCAGTATAATCCTGAGTTTTTGGATCAAAAGCATCCCAATCTTACTAAAAAGGTTTTGAACACCACAAACTGATGATTTGATCCATATAAAAACCAAGAACTGGATTTTGTGATTTAATCCGATTTTAAAATCCTTTTTTTCTTTTGAACAACCCATTTTCAAGTTTTGATCCAATCCGATAGCCGAAATCCGATCAGATTACTTTTGAACAACTGGCCCATGGCCCTTAAAGTTAGAGTTCCCAGGTTTTAAGAAAATTACAAGGGCTAGTGAGGACAATTTCTCCATGGTTTTTGAAGATGCAAAAACAGCTATTGCTGAATGACCACAAGGGGGTCCTGCATGACAGAAACTTTATTCTCTTCATACACAACAAGCCAAAGCACTGAAAACCAATCCTGTGTAGCAAACAATGCGAAACATAAAAATGAAAATATTTCTGATTTGAAAGCATTCTGATTTCTTTCTACATTAAAACTACAGTAAGATCTAATCCTCCCACATTGTCTTTCATAACAGTTCATTTTACAGTAAAGCACAACATAATACAAACAAAATAAATCCTGCAAAATATGTTGATCAAACAATAGTAACAATCAGTAGAAACAATTTTAAAAAGGGATTCACAGCCCTTGGGCTCAAACAAATCCAGAGATTTCAGACAATAAAAAGTACAGATGAATCACAAACATACCAAACCCCCATATACAGCAGATTTAACCTGAATGAAAAAGCTTAAAAATAAACACAGAGGGGTTTATTTGTTTATTTGTTTGATGAGGTTAAAGCAAACTCAAATATATCACTATCATCAATAGAGTCACAAAATCAATAATCTTCAACAGCATCTGTGAATTTAAATGAAGGACACTAATAACAGTCTTTGGTTATGAAAGCATCCCTTCACATATTACATTGGCAAGATGACTTTGATTGAACTCCGGCCCAAAATCAACAACACTGTTCAAAATAAACCAATACAGTATACATGAGTGCACGTGGTATGGTATTCCAAAACAACATGGACCCATTAAAAATTCCCTTTTTGATTTAAAACAATAACAAAAGACAAAACCACTTCTGATGCTAAACAGCACCATGTCAGTCAAAAAGTTTCAGGATCTGGACTGGATTACAAATGTTCATTAGGACAGAGCGTGATTCATGGACGAGCTTCCTTTTGGTCCACTGTCACCCACAAAGGCTTTGTGTCAAACATTCAGACCAACTCTCAATCCTAAATCACAGCCAACTGCCAAAAATAACCGTTACGCTATTATCAAAGTTATTTCAAACAAAACGATTCGTTTTCAATATATCTGGCTGAATTAACTTTTATATCAGTGGATATAAAAATAGTAAATAATGAGCTCTAGATTCAAGGTCTAATATTAACACAGTGACCATGGTGAGTGCATAAGAAATACAGGGAGATTTCTGAGTTGCCCGTCATCTCCCAAACCGTTACTACACTTCAGTATCTAGTAACCTGAAACCCTGTATCTCACTCTGCATAAAATGGCAACAGTTGCATGTGTTCCATTTTTCACCCAATAATATGACAGCAATTTGCATACGACCAGTTTTGAAAAGAAGATGGCGATACAGCACTTAACAGGCAGTCAGATACCGAGAAAGCTGCATTGTTGGTGTGACATTTCCCAGCATGCTACATGGCTCTTATCCAAATTTTGAAGGCAAGTGAACACTCTATGGAGCCACAAAATACATATTCATGCATTTTCCTCAAGCTTAAGTCAATGACGTACCTAGTAAATGTTATTTGTTCCCTCAATATCATGCAAATAACTGATTCTGTAATTCAGTTTAAACAGGGATCTTTTCTCCCTGTTACCATTTCCAAGTTTTAAAGTGAGGTAAACCTCATTCAAAAATAAGAAGCTAGAACTATCAAAACCCAGTTTTAGCTTCAAACTCTCATCAGACCTTAAACTCTAAAATATGTAATACTCTTTGCAAGAAATAAATATCATCTCTTATATCTCTATAAAATATGTGGCTGAGTGTGAATGCAATGATTATACTTATTTAAACCGCAGACACATCTCTAAGAATCCAAATCCAGTTAACAGCAATGGCTTATTCTTCCTCCTCTTCCTCTTCCTCCTCATCGTCATCCTCATCGTGGCAGTGTGTGATCTCCTGTGGCGTCTGAGGGAAGAGGTGTGGAGGATTGATCTCGCTTATGGAGCGGGTCAGCTGGTGTCTCTTGCTCTCACGGTCTCTGAAGTCGATGGAGTGGCGGTTGCGTGTGGCCATGGGTGACTCCGTGTCGTTGATGTCCACGTGAGTGTGCTCCACGGTGGACTCGTGAGGCATCTAAATGTAAACCACAGACAAAAACAGGTTACTGAGGTATGCTGAGTTTTATGATCAGTGTATCAACTGTAGACAGAGCGTTTGTTGAGTTTACCAGGACGTGGGCGGCTCTGAACAGGTAGCTGAAAGGGTAGTACAGGAGATTGATGAAGGACGCAGCGTACAGGTCAGCGTAACGCATCACTTGAGAGGCAAAGAGAGTCTGTCGAGAACCGCTGCGGAACAGACTTCCCATCATCCCATAGCACATGTCCATGTCATGGGTCACTTTCTGAGAAAATCAGAAATACAGAAAGAGCACGAAAATTAGTTTGAAATAAATGATGGGAATTATTCGTTACTAAAACATGTGCATTAAACTGATCAAAAATGACAGTAAATGGGGATGTAACGATTAACCACGAGCCAGTTGAAAATCGATTCAAATATGTGACGATTCAAATCGGTTGAGATGCCAAACAAATCATGATACAATTGCAGTAACGTTAAGAGTTTATATGAATGTATTTCTGAGGGGAACTGACTGTCTTTAGAAAAGTTTACGTGGTATTTTCTTTTCATCTTGCCTCTGAACGATGCATATTAAAGTAGTGTTCATAAGCACAGCTCTGCTTTGTTTACAAAGGTAACCCAGGAAACACTATATCATTGCTGTTCATAAGCGCCACCTGCTGGCAGAGAGTGAATTTGTGTCTCATTCAGAAGTCTGCTGTTTCGTTTAGATGTTTTATGTAGAACAGTTTCACAAAACTAAAGTCTAAAGTCTAAATTCATTCTGTTTTTGCTTCAAATTTCGAAATTATACAGTCTAACTTAGATTAAAAACTGCTCATGCTGCATGTATGCTGCATCTTTGTTTGGATCATGAAATGCAGTGGTTGCCTCTAATTTTAAATGGAAAGACCACAGACAAAGCCTTAGTTTGTTTAAATGAAGAGATTTCTTTTATTTGTGTAACTTATTTGATTCGGTTTTTGTTTTAAAATTTCAATTTAGTTTTGTTATATTTCAATTTCACAAAGAAACGTGCAGCAACAGCCTAATAAAAGTACACCTTTTCACAATTAATCAGATGAAAAAAGTTAATTCACCAAATATTAAAATATCGTTAGGGCCATTAAATGTAGAAATGAAATAAAATAAGGTCCATTTTAAGCATAAATTTGGCAACCAAATATTAATATTAAATCAAAATAAATATTTTAAAATATCATAATTATATTCTCTGTTGTGCTCTGTTTGGTTGATACATGTCACGACTCACGAGGAGACATGGAAGCCATGAACGGGGAGACGAGAAATTCACCAAAACTAGAGTCTTTAATCATCCAACAGGAAAGTACAGATAACAGGCAGGGAAGACATTCACGTAGGACAAGGGATGACATTCAATACCGGACAGGAAACACAGGGCAGAACACACTATAAATACACAACATAAACAAGATAATTAAATAAACACAGCTGGAAGAGAATTAAGTAATAATGACAGGAACAGGAACAGAACCAAATAAGGGCATACAAGAAGTAGGGAAACACAAGACAAGACAATCCTGACATTACGCCCCTCTCCGGAAGGCGCGTCCTCGCACCATATACCATCCAATGGGGAGGGGGGGTGGGCGCTCTGGAGGCCTCCAGGAACAAGGACACAGAGACAGGACAGACGGCCTCCAGGGCGGCGCCCGTTCCGGGACCCACGGTGGAGCAGGAAGCTTGGGAGGCCATGGCGGGTCTAGAGACTCAGGAGGCCATGGTGGATCAGGGGACTCAGGAGGCCATGGCGGATCCACCTCCGAGGCCGCGGCCCCAGCCCCGGCCTCTACGGCTGAAGCCCTTCCTGGGCTGAGCTGGGGACCAGGAGCTCTCCCCGGGCCGAACTGGGGATCAGGAGCCCGTCCTGGGCCGAACTGGGGATCAGGAGCCCGTCCTGGGCCGAACTGGGGATCAGGAGCCCGTCCTGGGCCGAACTGGGGATCAGGAGCACGTCCTAGGCCGAACTGGGGATCAGGAGCCATCACTGGGCTGAGCTGAGGATGAGGAGCCCTTCCTGGGCTGAACGGGGAATTAGGAGCCCTCCCTGGGCTAAACTGGGGATCAGGAGCCCTCATTGGGCTTACCTCGGGAACAGGAGCCCTTCCTGGGCTTATCTCGGGAACAGGAGCCCTCACTGAGCTTGACTGGGGAACAGGAGCCCTCTCTGGGCTGAACTGGGGATCAGGAGCCCTCACTGGACTTACCTCGGGAACAGAAGCCCTTCCTTGGCTTAACTCGGGAACAGGAGCCCTCACTGGGCTTAACGCAGGTACTGGAGCCTTCTCAGGGTTATCCACTGGAACAGGAGCCCTCTCTGGGCTAGGCTCGGAATCGGAGGTCCCTATTGGGTCGGACATGAGACCCACAGCCCTCCCTGGGCTGAACGCGATGACTGGGGCCTTTTCAGGGGTGCACTCAGGAACCGCTTCCATTGCGGCAGCCGGAGGAGAAGCAAGCGGCTTGGGAATGGCCTCCGTGGCCATGACAAGAGAAGCAGCCCACTTCTCAGGAACCTTAACGGACACGACAAGACTCGACAAGACCGACAAGATTTGTTCCGGTGGACATGACAAGACTTCTGGGGGCATGACTTGACTTAGGTCAGGGGCTAGAGCCATCTCTCGACTCTGCTCAGGGGCTGGAGCCATCACTGGACTCTGCTCAGGGGCTGGAGCCATCACTGGACTCTAGTCAGGGGCTTGAGCCATCACTGGAGTGAACTTTCGAGGAGCGGGCACTGGAGGGCGCTCTGGAAGGCACTTTTGAGGAACTGGCACTGGAGGGCGCTCCGGCGGGCTTGAGGGAACCGCGGACGGCGGCGGGCTTGGCAGCCGAACTTGACTGAAGAGTGGCCGACGGGCGGGGACCAGCCGAAGCCGGCGGCCTTGAACGAGTGGCGGCGGGCTTGAGGGAACCGCAGACGGCGGCGGGCTTGGCAGCCGAGCTAAACTGAAGTCTGACCAGCGGGCTGGGACCAGCCGCAGACGGCGGCGGCCTTGAGCTAGCGGCGGCGGACTTGAGTGAGCTGCGAATGGTGGCAAGCTTGAGATAACGGCGAATTCCATGCCGCGGGGAGAGGGAAAAACCAGGAAAACAAAACTTTTAAAAAACGGAAAAGAAACACGGGGAAAGGGAGCGCCGCTTACTTTGTCCGGTTCGGTATTCTGTCATGACTCACAAGGAGACACTGAAGCCAGGAACAGGGAGACGAGGAATTCACCAAAACTAGAGTCTTTAATCATCCAACAGGAAAGTACAGATAACAGGCAGGGAAGACATTCACGCAGGACAAGGGATGACGTTCAATACCGGACAGGAAACACAGGGCAGAACACACTATAAATACACAACGTAAACGAGATAATTAAATAAACATAGCTGGAAGAGAATTAAGTAATAACGACAGGAACAGGAATAGAACCAAATAAGGGCATACAAGAGGTAGGGAAACACAAGACACAAGACAATCCTGACAATACACATGCTCTATAAAATATTTCAAGTTTAACATGTCTCACTCAAGTTTAACCGAGATGCGCCTTTTTTTTTTTTTTAAAAGTAAATATTCATGTGAATTTCTCCCATGATGCTTTGGACAACTTTTAGCACTTTTCCCACCAATTATTGAGCATTTGTAGTTGAAAAGTATACAAATGTTTATTTTTTCAGAAAATGGCTGATCGTTTGGCTTGATAAGACCCTTATTACTCGGCTGGGATCAGGTAGAGCCCTTTGAAGCTGCATTGAAACTGCAGTTTGGACCTTCAACCCATTGGCTCCCATTGAAGTCCACTGTATGGAGAAAAATCCTGGAATGTTTTACTCAAAAACCTTCATTTCTTTTCGAATGAAGAAATAAAGACTTTGAAGATCGTTGATCTTTGAAGATCAAAGATCTTTGATTACATGGGGGTGAGTAAATTATCAGGAAATTTTTATTCTGGAAGTGAAGTAATCCTTTAAAATGTGGAAAATTGAAGATACATTAAAATGGATTTTTCTCCACAGTAACGTGACATCACTGACAAGATTCTCAGTACACAGTGCACTGCTTTCATATGTATCAAGAAATATACCTTAATCCTCCTCTGAAGAGAGCTGATATCAGGTCTCTCATTGCTGCTGCTGTCCAAATGCCTATGGACAAAAAAAGAAAGGATGGAAAATATGCCAGGAGAAATTGAGTGATGTGGTGTGAGAACAGTGTTGAACGAGTTAAAGTAATAGAAGATGTGAACTATCAGTCTTAAAATAGAAAGGAATGTGCGCCTCTTTATCTGCATGTCAAATGGCTGCAGACAGCAGAGAGGGAGAGACGTGTCCTTCTCCGGGTAAGCGAGTACATGACCGAGAGCACGCACGGGCACTGGATGGCAGCGGTGCTAACATCTGATCAAGAGTTCACCGATGATACCTACTTGTAGAGCTCTGCCAGGAAAATGTCCAGACTCTGTAGTTCCTCAAACAGTGCTGCAAAAAAGAGAACACAGTGAACGGACCTCATCTGCTCCCATACCCATAAAACTGAACTTAATAAGCATCTGCAGGCTGCATGGACCACTGTTATTTTAATATCAGTACAATTTTTTTTAATATATATTTTGAATTACTTTTTATTTTTAGATTTTGTTTTCATTATAAATTTAGTTAAAGGAATAGTTCACCCAAAAACGAAAATTTGCAGACAATTTACTTACTGTTTTTATCAGCTATCTGAACTCTCATTCTGATGGCACCCATTCACTGCAGAGGATCCATTGATGATCCAAGTAATGTAATGCAAAATTTATCCAAATCTTTACTACATACTACACCTTGGAAGGCCTGAGGGTGAGTACGTTTTCAACAAACTTTTTATTTTTGGGTGAACTATTCCTTTAAGTTTTAGTGATGTTGTTTTTGTCTTTTTTTTATTATTATTATTATTATTATTATTATTATTATTATATTTTTAAAGGGTAGTTGATTGGTTTTTTCTAGGCTTGATTGTGTTTATGGGGTGCAGTCTAACGTGTTCATGCTTCGTTTTTTTAAAAAATACATTATTTTTCACATAATTTACCTTTATTCCACACCCCTCTGTCCCTTCTCTGACAAATGACTCGATTATTTCCTGTTTTTATGAAGCCCCTCCCTCAGAAATACGCGATGGGCTGAGATTGGTTACCTGGCTCAGTGTGTTGTGATTCGCTAAACCGCCTCTAGTGCATGTCTAAACGTCCCGCCCCTCGCCTCAGCGGCATGTGCTCCGGTTGTATTGTAAACAGTGGCATCTTCAATATTGCTTATCAATTTGCAAACACGGCTCTTAATGGTATGTTTGTTTGTTGTTGTCTCATACTTTTAGATACACTGTTGTTTGTAAATGCTACTGCTTCTGTAAGCTTTTAATATACGGTTTTATTCCGATTAAAGCTTTAATACAGCACAGCAACCGCACACGCATCCATGTATAAAGCTTCTCATTACTGTGTGAAAATAAGTGAATAATTGGAACAGTTTGTTGGAGCTGATCTGACGATCTGAATGAGAGAGAGAGAGAGAGAGAGAGAGATGCAGAGCGTGTGCAGAGCAGGGCGACGTGAGCAACAGTATTAAGAAGCGCTGTTTTAGAACATTGATTTTGAAACTTGTGAATCCATTAGAATCGTTAGAAGACAGAATTGTGATTCATATATGAATAGATTTTTACGTGCACCCCTAAATTTCTCTTCCTCTTCTCTACATGTTCCCGAGGGCGGGGTTTATCTGGGTTCGTGACGTATTGGACCCGGGAAGTAACTCGTTGTAGTCCCTTACCAGTCGTTTTTGTAGGCATTAAACTGCCAGAATTTTAAAAGACGATATCTCCGTTTGCATTGAACTTTCAGTGCTGCAACTTTGCAGATATTGTTTATGCTCAAACAGCAACATTACACACTAACGTTAAAAAAGTGAATCGCAATCAACCACCCCTTTAACATGTCTATGTAGTTTAATTCATTATTATTTTGGTCCCATTTTATATATTTATATACTCTGTTCTTACATTTAAATTAATAATTTGATACAATGCACTTATTGTGTACATACATGTTTTTACATTGTACTCATATTTTAAAAAATACCTGCATTAATTTCTGTAATTACATTTATAATTACAATGTTGACCCATCCCTTACACCTTAAACCACCATTGAACCTACCCATACAACCAAACCTGTCCCTAACCTTACCCATATCCACCTCGGTAGCAGCAAAAGTGTTTTGCAATACAATATGAACAAAATAAGTACACTGTACTTATTATTTTGATGTTAGTACATAGTAGTTAAGGCCACTTAATATAAAGTGAGACCACTTTTTTATTTTAATTTTAGTTTATTAAAGTTTATTTAAAGTAATGAACATGTTTTTATGGTTTTAGTTTACTGTAATAACCCTGTCACAGACTCACTGCTCTTGTCAGTCCACACATGCAGCTCCTGAGCCAGCTCAGGAATCACTAGAAACGTTCTCCAGCCCTGACGCTTCTTAGACTTCAAGATGTCTCCAAAGATGTGGTCACCAATGTACAAGATGTCCTTTCCTTTTGCTCCCAATAGGTCACAAACTATGTCTGAGGAACCTGGGAAGAATAAAGCATACTCAATTAGGCATTTTAGACCAGAATTTAAAAAATAAATAAATAAAACATGAAGAACGACATCCATTTTTATCTTACCACCAGAATACACTATGCCATGCTGCAAGGGACCTGTATATGTTCCGATCTTCAGTCTCCCAGTGGTCTGCAGAACAGAAAGCTAGCTGAATCAATGAGTCTGTCACATTAAGCTACTCCTGTGAGTCTAGCGGATCTTACCGTGTCCACCTGTCTCAGGACTGTTCCCTCCCCAAAGAACACTGGCTTTCTGGCGTCCACCAGAATAAGGTCAAAGTATGACTGCCAGGGGCGATGAGGCATACCAGCCTGTAATAAAGAAATAATAGATTCAGTCTGTCACTGTCTTTGTGTATGTGATAAAACTGCAATAAAATGAGTTCTCATATGGCCCCTGATACTCCCTGTCTTTCTGTTCATATCCCTTTTCTTGACATTTGTTATTAGAACTCTTTTTAATGAAAATTGTGATATTACAGACACGTCATAACTGGCAAATTAATTCTCAGAGTGCTCTTTTACACAGCGCAGCTTGCTGGTTCATGTTTTCTACACAAATTATATGTGAAATGTGTACTGTCCTTTGTCACTAGACATTTTCATTGGAAATCTGAGACAAATAAAAACAAATAAGTACCACTGGTATGCTAGTGAACAACAATACTGAAGATTACTTACTTTTGGACCATGTGGAAAATCAAACAAGTATGTCATGATTTTCTGAAATAGGAAACGAGAGGAAATTACATCTTAAATTTGTTTCTAATGAAAATCCAAAAGATTTTGTCAAATGGCTAAAGATTCTTGGTCTGTGCTGCTGCATCTAGAATAACTCACATCTGTGTACTTGTAGTCACTGTTGGTAACAAGGAACACTTTGGAAACTTCGTTCATTCGGCTTAGAAGCAATGGCAATTTGGCCTAGAAGAAGACGACAAAAGATATAGAACTACACAAAAACGAATTATGTCTGTAAACAATAAATCATTATGAATAAACATAAAAAATGACATAAGGTTACAAAAACACTGGTCAGCAAGCTGTTCAATAATCTGGTTTACTTACATCCTTCACCACATATTTCTCCAGGTTTTCAACCGTTTTCTCTTTTAGTGAGCCCTGAAATGTCACACAGAAGCATGAAACTTAAGTCCAAAAAAGGTGTTTTTTTCAAAGAAAAGTATATTTTGGCACTATAGCCTTTACCTTGAAATGGACCCAATCCACAGCATCTCTGACATCCTGAAACATGCTCTTGAAAGACATGAAAAGATCTCCATCTTTAAAGCCAGTCTCACAACTGTGGAGGCAAAAATTAAAAGATCACATAAAATGCCAATTCAGATAGTCTATTGTACTTTCATGCCAGAGTAGCTACAGAAGAGTTAAAATGAGGGCACAAAAACAAACCTTGTATATCTGGAGCAACTAGTGAAGAAGTCAACCAGGCAGGCAAAGAGGTATGTCTCTAAAAAAAGTGCAAAACAAACTATGTTAACTTAGTTAACTTGGACTATAGATTCTATATATTCTTTTGGTTTTTGATATTAGTTGAAAGAAGATTTTAACCTGGGAGGTTGAAAAGTGTGTTGAGGATGTAGAATCGCTCTGTATCTCCACGCTGAATGAACTTGTTTGGGTACAGCTCTCTTATCTCTGGACTAAAAAATACAATTGAAAAAACACAAATTATGACATTTGCTGAAGGTGTGACTAACCCCTTAACATCTACATAAAAGTGACACTATTTTTTTTGCACCATTATTGTCTTATTGTTAATGATTCACTAGTGCATGGTCTTCCAAATATTTTTTTAATTAATTTTTTGCTTTTCTATGGAAAAAAATAATCGTACAACTGAAGCTTTTATGGTAGAGGAATGAACGCACAAACAAAGTAAGCACTATCCAGGGCATCAGTTGCTCTTAAATTATGAGTGCAGACTCACCCACGCAGGAAGTTAAAACCATGTGCGCACACAAGGATGTTTCCATACGCATCTACTTTCAGCAGGTTTCCATACATTGTGTCAAACACCAAGCCTCTGAAAGATGCACAAAATTTGTGTGAATCAAAATATGTAGTAAAATACGGTTAGAAAAGGATCTTAGGAAAGCATGTTAGAAAATGATCTTTCAAATCACCTTGTGGGAAAAGCAGGGTCATAGACAAAGTTTAGCAGCTCTTGTGGGTAACCAATGGAAACCAGTCTTTCCACAGTCAGATCAAAGCCAAGAGATTCATACTCTGGAGACTTATACACTATTAACAGAGAAGAAAACAGAGTCAAGGATATCTGAAGTAATGCATGAATGTAATCAAACCATGGTGATGAAAATATTATCATATACACTACTGTTCAAAAGTTTAGGATCTGTAAGAGTTTTTGAAAGAATTCTCTTAAACTCAACAAGGCTGCATTTATTTGATCAAAAATACAGTAAAAACAGCAAAATTGTGAAATATTATTACAATTAATATTATCACAAAGTTATTAAAATAACTGTATTCTATTTGAATATATTTGAAGATTTAACCCTTTGATGGAAAAGCTGAAATTTTCAGCAGCCATTACTCCATTCTTCAGTATCACATGATCCTTCAGAAATTACTTCTTTATTATTATCAACACTGAAAACAGTTGTGCTGCTTAATAGTTTTGTGGAAACCATGATTTTTTCAGGATTCTTTGATGAATAGAAAGTATAAAAGAACTGAATATATTTGAAAAAGGAATATTTGTGACATTATAAATGTCTTTACTGTCACTTTTGTTTAATTTTAACGTATCCTTGCTAAATAAAACCTTTGAACAGTAGGGTATATATAGAGGACATTTAAATTTCCACTTCAAAATGGACTTATCATGTGAAAAATTGTACAAAATAGATTCATCACTAGCATTTCCATCAATCTCAAAAAGGCCTTTGCATTTTTTTTTTTTTTTTTTAAATAAACTCCTGGTTGGGAAACCCTGTTTTAGGTCATGGTGCTTTTTATGTCCTTAAACACGACCCGTTTTAAAGCATACTATACCACCTTCAGTAAAAATAAAACGATAACTGTAGGGAGTAACTGTGCCTTGTTGTTCAGGAGACAACATTCTAGGAGCCTAATAAGCCAGAGCTGAACTGCTTTACTGACCTGAACTTAGCTGAACTGGTTTAAGTGAACAGACCTTTTTCAGGACCTTTATAGGCAAAACATCTGTATTAATATGTTGCTGTTGCAAGAAACCCCTTTGGACCTCAAAACAAAATTAGCCAGATCACCCGAATGAACATTTCCCCAAAGATAAGATGACAAACATCTGCTTGAAAGAGAGGAAGGAAATGTCAACATTGCTGAAACTGAGTTGACCTCATGATCAAGCCTTACAAATATCCCAAACTGTGTGACCTGTCACCATATCTCTAAATAACAGGTAGACCACGTTTAGCCAAAGATTTTACTGACCAACATGGTCTATTAGCATAAAAGTTCAAATAAATGGAGTCAAAATTGTTGTGCACGCTTCACCTTTTTCAACTGAAATATTTGACAAGGTAAGGAAATTCTCTGCCCTGCAATTAGAAGGGAGTTACACAGCAAATGCACATTGATCTAGCAGACTGAGCAGCAGTGTTAATATTAGGCTGTGTGCTGGCAATAGAACTTCAAACCTTTTCCTGTGAAGACTGGCACTCAATCGTTCATCATTACAGATCCATAAACAGGAAGATGACCAATCAAAAGGACCACACTTTATATCAGGGATGTCAGTGCACCCATTCATCTTGTTTAGAGCTTCAAGTGCAAGAAATCATGTGCCAGCTGAAGACAGGGATGCTATTTACAGATTCATGACACCACCAAATACATGAGACCAAGGATTACCTTACAGTACCATTTCGCAATGCTTTACAATTCTTTTGAACTTACTTTATAAATGACACTGCACAACAAGGTACCATGCAGCTGTCTCAAAAGCAGCTCATAGAGAGACTAGTACTTCATCTTACCTGCTAAAGTGTAGTCCATATCAAAGCCAAAGCATTTTATCTTCTCCATTGCCAAACTTCTATTGACAAAAACTCTGTGGAGATAAAAACAGTCAATTTAAGACAAATGTCATTGATATTTAATTTTCTTTCATTTGCAAACTGTGTTAAATTCAGCAGACTGTATTATTGCATTGCCTTGAGCACAACCCGTGAGCTGTTCAGCTCTAAGGGAGTTTATGTTAGAGTAGATAATGAGTTACATTGAAGTATTGTGACCTGTGAAAGCAATAAATCAGAATTAATACATTTGGTTAAATGATATCTATTCCTATCTCGGCCAACATCAGCAAAGTATGAGGTTCAGCAAATGGCACAGTAATATTCTTTGATTTCCAGTTAAATCAAGTTTTTTGGGTGGCAGTGACTGGCACGGTTTCAAGACACACCAAAAACAGAATGGCAAATAAAATACATTTTAAAAATCAGGAAAAATAACTACATAGTCTGCTGAACACATCTGTTTTATAAATCTGAAAAACATGTTTTGTTTTGTTTTTCTTGAAAACATGACACCACTCATCTGGTTATATGTTTTAAACTGATACATGAAGAACAATAGCAGTATATGAAAGATCATGATTCATCACAGTTATTATTAACCAACCAAAATATGCACTTAAATACAAATAGTTCCACCTTTGAGACTTTTAACTCTCAGTTAAGGGATAATATAGTAAAAAGCTTGCTATATAATAGTTAGTATTTTTAAGTTTAAATCAAATATCTGTTATTGTCTTCCACGTGGTTTAAAATTGTGCTATAGACAGTTATAAGTGATGTTAAAAACAATTATTTTTCTTTTAATTCACCTGATAACATCTTTATCCAACTATACACTTTCAGTAAGACAATAAAAATGCAGCTGAATTTACACTAGGAACAAATGAGCTGTTAAATGATGTGTTAGGAGCATGAAATAAGGAGATATAGCTATGGGAAGGGAGAATGAAGGAATGATCTCACAGATTCAAATCCCATCACAGGTCTTCCTATGGACACCTACATATAGTCACAGCACAGTGCAAAAGCATTGATGGTTTTGTTCATCTTGTATTTTTAGTGCTGTGCTGTGATGAGTACATGGGAGAAAAAACCATCAATTACAAAACAGATGATCAGTCAGCACTGCAGGTCGACAACAAAACTTTAGCATACCTCATAGAAGGATGACAGTGGGCCAGTTCCTGTGGTAAGCTTTGTAATAAAGGAATACATGGACTATATATTACATCAGTACACACCGGCTAATGCCACTACATGAAGAACTGTGTCCAGTATGCTTATAAATGACATTTCAGGTCTTCTTACCATTGGATTCACTGGTAAATGTTTTTTTTTTTTTTGTTAAATATTGCACTTTGTGACGGCTATGATAATTCAACAAATTTATAGCATACTCTGGATGTAAATAAGGATTGCTCTTATGAAATGACTGTTTCCTATGACAAACACAGCATTTTAGGAACTTGCTGAAAGGCTTAGGTAAATATAGCCTACTAAAACAAACTAAAACATGGGATATGAGAATCATTACAATAATCATTTAAAAGGAATTTTTTATTTAATACTTGAAAATATTTAATAGTTGGGCACAGTGAGAAAACAATTCATTCTTTTGATTGAGCAAAAAGCACAATACACAACTTTTGCTTAAATCACATGCAAGTTGACATACTTTCAACAATGAAGCTGACAGATTTTGAAAGACAAACAGACATATAAACAGGTGCATCCACAGAACAACATGATGGCATGGCAACAGTAAACATGCTCCTCGCCATATTAAATTTTAAATAAGGAAAAAGATAATTACACATCTTTAATTCGTTTTGGAGACTTAAAGTTATTTTTCCATGCACTCAAAAGCATTGTGCACATAAAATTTTAATATCTCAATGAAGATATGTCTTCATTATTGACCATGATCTTAACTGGAGTGGAGACCAGATCATTTAAGGTAATTTTCTCCAACTGTTGCTACAAGAAAAATAGCCTTTTTGTCTTGTTTAAATTTAGGTATTTGACAATGGATTTGTTTTCAAGTTACCAAGATAGTACACAATCTGATTTAACCAATATAATGGCAATGGCCTTCAAAGCTGAAATCATTAGTGAAATTTATTAGTACCTGTGGTGCACCTCTCTTCTGTACTTCATGGATATACCGTCCATGTTGGCAGGAAGTTCAGCATAATTCTGGAGCCGATCACTCCAAGAGGTTGTCATCTTTAACCGTTATGAGTCTGAGAAAGAAACACTTAAAAAGATTTTTTATTTTTTTTTCTGAAACACAATGAATTTTTTCAGAGCACAATGAATTTGAATATACACAGCACTGGTTTAGTATCTCAGAGGTTAAATTTCCACCACATTTAATTGTTGCACAATAGCTCTACAAGTGATATGCAAGCCTTAACAATAAAATACCAGACACAGTCAAACTATTTTAAACAGAATCTCAAAATGTTCATCACATCTGTTATAATGCAACATTTATAATAATCATTTTAAGTCGGTGTAACAGTATGTCCTGTCTCAAGATAAACAGCCATGAACAGGAGGAACACACAACTACAGAAAGCTGCCTGAAACAATGTTTAAACAAATTACAAAACACCAGGTTTATGATACATCTTTAGATACCCTTAAGGAGCTACTTTTCTAACTTGAAGACTGAAGAACACCTCACAGAAGCCACACAATATTTTTAAACAATGTATTTTTTAATTATTCTTTTCTCAAATACCACAATAAAGGTTTTTATTAAATTTTTTGTATTTATTTAATTATTTATTTTTTCTCATTCTCTACAAGGTTTGGCAATAATACAAAAATAGAGACATTTATAAAAGACCATCAACGAATTACATAATAATGTACAAATGATGAAAAATGATAGAAAAATGTACAAACATAAACATTATGCACATTATATACATCTTTGCCTGACTTGCATATAAAAGACAATGCACATAATATATACCCGCTGTCTTATGCATTTACATTAAGACTCAATGGAGCTTTGAATTCAAAGCACCTGCTGTTTCATTTATAAAAAGACCATATTAAGTTTCGACATTATGCATTAGAATAACTGTAAATATTTATTAATACTAATATAAAGGCATATATTCATGCAGTTCCGTGATGGTAAAGTTAGCACACCAGCTAACTAACATTCCTTTAGTTTTGATCAACCGGAAACTAATGCATAAAACGGAGGAAACTGCCTTAACGATTGTCGCTATAACGCTCATACACACAGTTATTCTGCAACAATTTAACGACATGACTACTGCTTCTTGAAACGCGTTATATCTCCGCTCAGTGCCAGCTGGCTACTTACCTCACTTCTTCAGTGACCAGCAACTGCAGTTCTGCGCTATCTGCATACTGCGCATGCGCAAACCATCCAGCCACTAGATGTCCGGCAACTTCATGATGAGTTAAAAAGTTATTTAAATACATTGAATATGAACGCTTGATTGTTGATAGTCTGTGGAAGTAATGCCATATAATAGATTACATAATCTAATCTGAAACGAATCATGAATCTAAAAGACACACAGAACAACTACAGTAAAAATATTAATTTAATTTCCTATTTATTTTATTTAATGTCTGTTGACAGTGACATGAATAAAATTATTGTAAAATTATGTATTTATATTCCATCAGTAATGCGTAGCCTATATAGTGAACAGACATGTTACAATAAATAAATAAATAAATAAATAAAATAAAAAATAAAATAAAATAAATAAAAACCTTTTGGAAGAGAGATATCGCCATCTATTGGTTGTCAACTTTAGACTGTGTTCAGGACAGTTCATATAAGAACTCAAAATACACAAATAGCAAAATACATTTTTCGAATGAAATTCATCTAGCTTTCATCTAATGAAACAAATCATTCTTCCTTATTTAGAAGAAATTAATTCAGGTGAGGTACTGAAGTCAATTTACATTTAAAAATTATGCTCATGAAAAATCATTTCATCATTTGTTCATGATTTAAAAAAGGAATTTCTATATATATATATATATATATATATATATATATATATATATATATATATAGCCTATTATATTTTTAACCTAACGGGCAAAAAAAAAAAAAAAAAAAATATAAAAAAAATAAAAATCTAAGCTGTGTGCTGATCTCAGACGGTTTCCCAAACCTTTGCCTGTTTGCTGGTTTAGGCTATATAGGGTATAGCTTAAACCATCTAAAACCAGCAAAGAATTCTGGGCAGGTTTATGCTGCTTTCAACAGTGTAATCATTGTATTCATTCATTTATTTATTCATTTTAACGAAATTATTGTATTAAAAATTCACTTTGGCCACTTATCATCTGGTCATTCTGGGAGACCAACTGGTTTAACTTTCTTTCTTTTTTTTTAATATAAAGGAAGTAAATTATGTGTCTTAAACGACTGGGCTGAAGTGTTTTTTTGTTTGTAATGCAGTCTAAAATTGCATGGGCAAATCAAAACATTTAATATAGCACAAAGAAATAAAGAAATTTAGGATCCAAACAAGATCTTAAATCAAGCCTACATCAATTTAACTCTTAAATTTCTGGTCCATTCACACTGCGCAAACCTGGACAGTTCCATCGACACACAACAGTTTAAACGGACCAAAAATCTGTCCTTTTTTGTGCAAATGTCAAACCTGTTGAAAACATAACAACTAAATGAATGTTTTAATAGTCTGAAAAGGTTTATTCTCATCTTAATTGTCACCACCAGAGGGAACATGACAGACTGTTGAATGGGACAGTCCGCCGGGTATATAATGGCAAGCACACCCATTTTAGTCTCCTTTAGTTGTGACGAAGATGAGTTACGGATCAGACAACTACATGTCCTCATCCTATAGAAAGATATTCGGGGAAACCCCTCGTTTCACCAGTTCCACCTCTAGGATGAGCAATGTCTCCTCACGGAGCTCCATGTCTTCCAGCGGCTTCAGGTCCCACTCTCTCTCCCGCAGCAGCGCGTCTCCAGCGGGCTACTACAAGAGATCGGGCCGGTCATCGTCCTTCTCACCCGTGCATTTCGACAGCGTGGATTTCTCTCAAACAGCTGTGTTAAACAACGAGATTAAAATCGTCCGAACCAATGAAAAGGAACAACTGCAGGGTCTCAATGACCGTTTCGCGATGTTTATCGAGAAGGTGCGCAATCTGGAGCAGCACAATAAAGTGCTGGAGACCGAACTGGTGAGTCTGCGCCAGAGGCAGAACGAGCCGTCCAGACTCGCTGACCTCTACCAGCAAGAGATCCGGGATCTGCGAGCCCAGGTGGACGAGCTGAACAATGAAAAATCTCATATTCTCATTGAACGAGATAATATCGAGGAAGACTTGCAGAAACTTCGAGGCAAGTTTGAGGATGAGATCCGAGTGCGCGAGGAGGCAGAGCAGACGCTCAGATCCTACAAGAAAGATGTGGATGATGCCACCATGGTGCGGGTGGACCTGGAGAGAAAGGTCGAGTCCCTCTTGGACGAAATCAATTTTCTGAGGAAAGTGCATGATGAAGAGGTGACGGAGTTGACTAGTATGATCCAGGCAGCCCAGATATCTATGGAAGTGGAGTTATCCAAGCCGGATCTGACCTCGGCCCTCAAAGAGATCCGTGGACAGTATGAAACCCTCGCGTCTAAGAACCTGCAGTCTGCTGAGGAATGGTACAAATCAAAGTTCACCAGCCTCAATGAACAGGCCACCAGAACCAACGAGGCCATGAGAGCCACAAGAGAGGAGATCAACGACTACAGGCGACAACTACAGTCCAAAACCATTGAAATCGAAACCTTGCGAGGCACAAATGAGTCACTTGAACGACAGATCCACGAGATGGAAGATGCACACAATGCCGAGGTCGCAGGTTATCAGGTAGACACATAAAAATGACTTATCATTTTGGAGTTAAGCCTGTATGAAAATATAACGCAATTTAATAATAAAATATTTATTTAAAGAAGAAAAAAGGAAAAAGGTTCTCTATCTATCTATCTATCTATCTATCTATCTATCTATCTATCTATCTATCTATCTATCTATCTGTCTATCTGTCTGTCTGTCTGTCAGTATATCTTTATCTGGGTAGACATGCCTTATTTAAGCAATAATTTATTATTCTTGAGGAATCCCCTTCAAGTTTTTGTTTTTTTCCCCTTATTTTACAATTATATATTATGTATTTACATTTATTTTGTATTTATATTAAATGAAAGCATGGTTTTTAATCAACTTTTTGCTTTTAGTCCAGCAGTGTGACACGGAAATGTTTAAAAGTATAAATATTTAATGTAATAAGCCAATTCATATTAGGAGCTCATTAAAAATGTAAATTTAATCATTAGAGGAACTGTGAATTATACCACAGGACAGGACTGAAACGGTTTGAAATGCCATGTCAACTAGCAGAGTGCTCTGTCCATGGTGCTGAACTAATCGCACACGAGAGGTGGCCGAGGTTAATTCCACTAAGAGTCTCTTGATAAAGAGGATTTTGCAAGGGAGGTTTCTGCAAGGTCATGTTCACTTGGTGAAAGAAACCCAAATGATAACCTAAGTTTATGTTTATATCGATGTGCTAGAACTTCTTGATGAGTTAGATGATTTACAAATGTGAACATTAAGCATGCTGCCATAGTATTCAAATCATTTTGGCTTGAGGTTTTTCCCAGACATGAATTATGACCTTTCATCTTTTGAGAGTGAAAGAAGTGCCAGTGTAAATCAGATAAGCGTCTTTGAACTTTGTGCTGAGATGGTCAGTCAATGCCAAGAGATAAACGTTCACATCAGCTTTTATAAGAAGAATCCAATTTAGGTGCTGAGCTAAATTAATTAATGGTCATGTGAATGTGAAAAGTGCAAGCTGGTTTCAATGTATTGCACTTCTTTATAAGAATATTTTTGGGATTTTATGATGGGCATTACAAAATATTTTTGTGCTAAGGCTAATATTGATATTGATATTTTTTAAATCCCATTAACCAGGAAACAATTGGGCAGCTGGACCATGATCTTAGAAATACTAAGAGTGAAATGGCCCGTCACCTCCGCGAGTATCAGGATCTTCTGAATGTCAAGATGGCATTAGACATTGAAATTGCAGCATACAGGTAAACCACCAATGATTCCACTTTAAATGCACATGAAATAACTAATACAATCAGAATGAAAATGAACAAGAACTAAACAGTCTTCATTGATGTCCTCATAGAAAGCTACTGGAGGGTGAAGAAACCCACTTCAGTTCTGGGGTGACTTTCTCCAGCACACCCAGCATCACTTATGGGTTTCAGAGCCGCTCTGCTTTCACCTCAACCCGCAATCCCAAAAAAGAGAAAGAAGAAGAGGGACATGGCAAATCCAAGGCAGGAGCCAAGCGAGAGGAAAATACAGAGGAAACCGCAGTGGTTAAGAAAGCAGAAAAGAGTGATGCTGTTGATGTTAACTCAAACTAGAATGTTATGGTTATCAAACCTATGCTTCTTAGACATTTTACCTGCAGTCTTTTGGGTGTTTGCCACAGTAATCACTGCTATTAGCTAAAAACTGCCACTCGTTGTTTATAGTAATTGGTAACACGTTTAAGATATTGTAATGGTGATATAATGTTTGAAAAAACATATCTGCAATAAGCCTCAAATATTTCCTGTGTTTCTTAATTGTAGTTTAAGAGAGTATTTTAGTCCTGTTGATATGAACTTCACTATTAAGGGATGAGATATAGCCAGCATTAGCACTGATCAAACAATTATGGATTATTTACATTTATTTATGAAAGGTTTGTTGGAAAGTAATATGGCATATTACGAATAAGGGACCAAACCACTGAATTAACTGTTACACATGTATGCCTTAACCACAATAAAGTCAATAATTGAAATGTTTTAGTTATGCTTTTGTTTTTATTCATAAACCACTCTCAACATCACTAATCTAATCCGTCCCATATCAATAAACGTGCATCACATGCTTTTAATATTACATTACTCTTAATAGCTACTTTTTTCAATTTTTTAAAAAAAATGTAGCCATAGTGGTTTTGATGATTCTTTATGGTTTGAGCCTTTATAAACAATGTTCTGATTTTGAATGCTTTTGAAAGAAGTTTCATATGGTCATCAAGGCTGCATTTATTTGATAAAAATACAGTAAAAACAGTGATGTTGTGAAATATTACAATTTAAAATAACTGTTCTAATTCAGTATTTGAAAGTGTAATTTATTATTATTATTGAAAACTGTTGCGCTGCCTTTCTGTGGAATCTGTGGAATACATTTTCGATAATTAAAACATAAGAACAGCATTTATTTGAAATGGAAACATTTTGTAACATTATAAATGTCTTTAATGTCACTTTTGATCAATTCAATGGATCTTTGCTGAAAAATATGAATTTCTTTCAGAAAAAATCTTACTGGCCCCAAGCCTTTAAAAACAGCATGCAATCATCTAAATTGCATTAACTACCCTGTTCAGTGGCAGAAAGATTACCTCCTATTTAAAGGCTAATGGATTCCATCTCTCTTCACAAAAAAACAGAGGGAGAATTTAAAGATATGATTGATTATATCCTCCCCCTCCACTCAGACACATTGCTTCTGCTTTGTGTTGTTCCGAAAGACTGTAAATCACTGAAAAACATGGCAGATGCCCTTTCAAGAGTCACTGTCTTGCCAGAAAAAGGTCAGTAAATTCCCTTTATAATCACCAAGTATGGTAAAAAGAGCAATAGAGACATATTAAATCAGACATATCAGTGGTTAATGGTTGATATTATATTCCCACTTGTAGAATGATAAAAAGCAACATAAAAAACAGAACTAGCTGGGCTTACATCTGAACAAGCATGTACCTGCAATCCTACACTGTCATAAACAATATCTGAACGTTAATGTGATGTAGCATGCAGACTGGTGAAATCATGCAGGGTGTTTGAGGCTGTTCCCTTGGAAACCATTTTCAACAGTATCTCTCTATCCCTCCTCTAACTCTTACACTGAGCCTCAGACTCTCCAGAGTATTTTGTGATAATGGCTTTAACGAAGAATCCCATACAGGTGACATGACATATGATGTGAAAGATGCTTCCTAACATATTTTTAGTAATTAACTAATAAGACTCAACTTGAAATCAGCAGCACACAAACAGAACATCAGAGTGGGTTATATTTCCCAAAACTAAAAAGATGACTAAATGAAAAGGGACGTATAATATTTGCATAATATTTATATGCAATGTGTTTCTGCACATGCATGGTTTAACATTTAGTGGTAAAGCTGTTTTAAAAATGATGAACCCTTCAATTACAATATTGCAAAAAATGAAAAAATATATGAAAGATCTTCCCCCCAAAGGCCTTGTAATAACACAATATGGCTCAAAAAATACATAAAGATTTCAACTTAAAATGAACAAAGACAACCAGAAACACTTAAACACCCCTGGAAGTGTTGAGGAGAGAAAGACAGTAAACCAAACAAACATCTTCATTGCTATACAGAACGAAATACTTAACAATTTAGGTACTGTCCAGGTGCGTAATCAAATTATTTTTTTCAAAGTACTGGCTTACTTTTTGTCAGCTGAACTAGAGGCACAACAAAACTAAGCAATAAAATTCATGTCAAACAATATATTCTCAGAGGCAAGATGTAAAATAATTACTCTGTGTTTTTCTTAGCAAATGTATACAAGAGAATTTACAGAACCCTTACAGCTGTGGAAATTGTAACCAAAAATCAATCATAGATACAAACAAACAAGCAGTATCTTGAAAATAGCTCATTAGCTCTAATGTTTCTTAATGCATTTGTTTAAAGAATGCTGACATATTCTTTATCTTTTTGAGCAGCAGACAACCAGGAAGGATCACTGCATAGGATAACTGTTATATGATCAAATTCAGTTTAGCCCTTAAAATAAAACCATTGTACATTGTAGTTTTCATATTTGTTGGTCTTTCTGTGTCTTCCCTTTTTACTGAGTAGGTAGAACGAGTCCGAAATGCAGAACCAGCATGCCATCCTAAAAGGGAAAATAAGAAATGTGGGTATTAAGGAATACAACATTTACACTAGCATTTAAAAGTTCTGGGTCAGTAAGATTAAAGAAAGAATCTTTAAGAATTAAAGAAATGAATACTTTTATTCAGCAAGGACTCATTAAATTGTTCAAAAGTAAAACTAAAGAATTTTACATTGTCAGTGATGATTTCTATTTCAAATAAATGTTATATTCAACTTTATAGTCAAAGGATCCTGAAAATAATGTATCAGTTTTCACAAAAACATTAAGCAGCACAACTGTTTTCAAATTTGATAATAGTAAGAAATGTTTCTTGAGCAGCAAATCAGCATATTAGAATGATTTCTAAAGGATCGTGTGACACTGAAGACTGGAGCAATGGCTGCTGAAAATAACAATGAAATTACATTTTGATGTCAGATTAACCACAATGGATTATCACAATGTCATTTGAAAAATCATTTGTGAAGTCCTTGTTAGTGATGTCTCTACAACAAAGAACAAAGCAAGAGACTGTCAAAGATTGTCAATTTTCTGTCTCTCTTTTTTTTTTTTAACTGAGAAATGCTATTTTGAGAGACAGCAGCACTTGAGGCTGCAGGTAAGGCTCTAATGTAATGCTGTGTGAAGGGTGAGACAGAAACTGTGTAAGGCACCTGTTTTTCACACTTATTAACAGCTTACATAAGGCTCATTCTCTCTAAAAACATCTCAATGATAATGCTACTGACTGAACAATCCTTAAAGGGATAGTTCACACAAAAAAATAACATTTTATCAATCTCAAGTAGTTCCAAACCTGTATGAGTTTTTTTTTCTTCTTCTTCTGCTGAACATAAAAGAAGATATTTTGAACAGCTTTTTATACCTTACTCTGGAAGTCAATGGGAAACAGAAATTGTTTGGTTTCCCACATTCTTTAAAATACCTACTTATCTGTAAAAAAGAAGAAATAAACAATACAGGTTTGGACCTATGTGGAACTACTTATATGATAAAAATACATACATAAAAAGCAAAAATATGAAAGGCACATTATATCAGACACCCACCTGCAATGCATTTCTTCCCATGGTGTTACAAACTTCTCTCAAAGACTGGCATTGCTCAAGAAGATGCTCTCCACACACAACATCAACCTGCCAAATAAAGTAGAATGTAAATGTTCATGTTTTTTCTGTCATATCATCCATGCCAATACTTTTAGCCTGACCGCTTTAGAAAAGTAATGCTGCATGTTTTGAAGTATCGTTCCTGACCATAGCACAATGCCAAAGTTGAATACTGAGAAAAAAACCTTCACAAAAGTATCACAAGTAACATGAGCAATTGAAATAGGGATTCCTGCCTTAGCAAACATTACTTATAAAAGTTGGAGGTTGGACTCCAGTGGATTCAAACTTTTAGAGGAGTTCTTTTTCACAGTGACCCTAAAATGCCAGATGGAAATGCATTTCAAGCCTCCATATGAATATACAATACAGCCTCAGTGTATTCCCAAAATGATTAGACAATTTTTAGAGCCTAGTATGTGGAGCAGGGCACAGCGGGCTGTCCTGGAGCGAGGCACACAAACCCTTGTGTCTCCTCTTTCACCTCTATCCCAGTAGATGTCCCTGGCACTATGAGGTGTTCCTCACCAGGCCAGATCAGTCTTAGCTAATCAACACTGAGTGCCTCGACGCCAGGAAAAACCCTTAAGCCAGTAATCCAGATACGACTGTTAGCCTTACAACATGCAAGCAGCCTTTACTAACAACTGCTGCATGTGACCACAGATCAGAATACTGCATTTAATGTTAATTACACAAACAAAAAAGGAAATATGTGAAGCTTATAATTTTATGATAGCATATTAATTCTGATTAAAACTTTAAGCTGTCATGGCTACAAAATTGTAAAATTTATTCATTTTTCCCTCACAGTAATCAAGAAAAGAGGGACAAAAGGAAATTCATATTTGTGGTAATCAACATTATGCCAAAATGCTGTCAGTTGAGCTTAACTTGAATTGTACCCAGAATGTATCTTTAAAATGACAATCACATGTATACAAACTATGAACAATCAACATTGAAAATAATGTAATTACATAAGTATATTTCTGTGAAGCTGTTGTATGTGACAAAGTTTGTTACACTTTATTTTAAGGCGTCCTTGTTACAGTGTAATTATACAATTAAGTACTGTGTAATATTAATTACCAACATATACTTAATATAGAGTTAGGATTAGGATTAGAGTTTGGTTTAGGGTTAGATGCTTGTAATTATGCATACTTAACTCTTATTACTATAGTAAGTACATGTAACATACAGTATGCAAGAAGGACCACTTAAAAATATGGTTACCAGTTAAAAATATGGCTCTCAAATTGGAGTCGTCTGTGTCAGTCTGCAGAAATGACAGCTGAAATATATATATATATATATAAACAGCACTAGATTTTCTTTTCAAACATAATCACTGTTATTCACAACCACAGTCAGACATTTCTATGCTCGACTGAGCTGTGGTTCTTTTCAAGGACTCAAATCCTTATGCAGAATTGGGATTAGGGGGAAACTAATTAAACAGCAACGTGGCAGGACTGTGAAGTGTGACAGAGTCACTGAAGTGTTGAGAGGGAAAGGGAACATCCTAATAACAGCATTTCTTTAATCACACTTTTACATGATGAACTCATTGTGGAAATCCTAAAGACGACGAGCGATTTTGCAGAATTTATTCTAATGCTAAGGAGCGAAAAAAGAACAATTTTGTATCAAATGACTCAGCATATCTTTGCTGTGTGAAGGGTGGCGTCCGATTCATTCTGCCCATCCAGTCAGTATGAATTACTGAGCGACTGACACAGCTGGGGGGTGCTCACCCCACATTTCTTTCAGACCTCTGACATTGCTGACCGTCTGAGGCAGGATTTATGCGTCTGGTTTAATGAAAGACCAAGACTATACCCTGAAACACAATGAGGTTTATGATTCAAAATACACAACAACTGTGGGTGAGATCAAATTATCTGTATTTCACCTTGCAGTTTTGACTCAGTTTCATCTTCCTCCTGATAAAAAGCTCCACATGACGGACAGTGGCTTCCCCTGACACACGCACATACTTCCTCTCAAGGGGCTTGAGGGTGAAAATATAATCAGGATATTAAAAATGGAAAATCAGCCAGGCCTACAGCACAATTTCATCTTTATTATACACAATGATTCAAGTGTTTGTATTAAGCACGAATAATATTGCAATGTGTTAACTGAAAGTACATAAAGTACATTATTTTGTGTGAACAAAATACAAAAATATCAATATTGCAATACTGACAAAATATGAACATTACCTTATAGTCCTTAATACCCTCTTCAGCTCTGTAAATAAACGATATGTAAAAATAAAGTTTAGATGAAACATTATGAGATTACATATTTTGTGGTCGTTTAATAACAAATAAAATAATTTATAAACAATAGGAAAAATCAATAGCATTTACAACTGTGCAAAATCAGATTTCAAGCAAGAAAAAGAAAAAAAAAAAAAAATCACATGCCAAGTGGGGGCAGGGTTCACTGAAGGGCCTCAGCAAACTTCCAAGGAAACCACAAAATGACTTAAAATTATTCAAAAATCTTACCTAATTAAAATGCTAAAAACAAAAAAATATCAAGATACTAAAAATAACTACTGTTTTTACTGAAGACCACCCAGAATATTCTGGAAACACAAAATGAATCACTGTTAAATAATGTTAATTGTTTAATATAAACATTTAGTTCTATTGCTAAACATTTTTTGAAAACAATAAGAATTACAGCAGAAATATCAGGTGAAATATCTCAGCCAATAATGAGGGGCTTTGAATACTGGGTTGGACAAAGCCTTTCAATGAATAGGCTGAAAATCACTGCTTTAAGTCTGTTGA